>JAUIMM010000092.1:6592500-6975000 GCA_031769625.1 Taudactylus pleione | reverse complement strand
CCAACATTCCCTATGTTCAAAGGAGTTGCAGTGCATGTGAGTGCCGAGTTTGTATGATATTTTTTTTATATATATATATATATATATATATATATATATATATATTAGGGGTGTGCACCGGCCACTTTTCGTGTTTTGGTTTTGGATCTGGATCTTTCTTCGTGTTTTGGATCTGGATTGGTTTTGCCAAAACCACCCTTCCGTGTTTTGGGTTCTGGGTTTTGTGTTTTGGATCTGTATTTTTTTTAAACAAAGCATAAAAACAGCTAAAATCACAGAATTTGTTGGTTTCTCTGCTCCTATGCTATTATTAACCTCAATAACCTTAATTTCCACTCATTTCCAGTCTATTCTTAACACCTCACACCTCACAATAGTGTTTTTATGTCCAAAAGGTTGCACCGAGGTAGCTGGATGACTATGCTAAGCGACACGAGTGGGCGGCACAAACACGTGACCCATCTAGGAGTGACACTGCAGTGGCAGACAGGATGGCAGTTAGAAAAACTAGGCCCCAAACTGTACATAATGCAAAGAAAAAAAAGAAATGCAAGATGGAATTGTCCTTGGGCCCTCCCACCCACCCTTATGTTGTATAAACAGGACATGCACACTTTAACAAATCAATCATTTCAGCGCCAGGGTCTGCCACACAACTGTGGCTGAAATGATTGGTTCGTTTGGGCCCCCACAAAACAAGCTGGCAATTAATGTGTCCCTGCACAAACTGGCTCTACGGAGGCAAGATGTCATCCTTATCCTCCTCATCCACCGATTCCTCACCCTCTTCAGTGTGTACATCCTCATCCTCACAAAGTATTAACTCGTCCCCACTTGAATCCACCACCACAGGTCCCTCTGTACCTTCTGGAGGCTGGTCTCCCTGGAAGAGCTGATAATTCATTTTGATGAACATCATCTTCTCCACATTCTGTGGAAGCAACCTCCTACGCCTTTCGCTGACAAGGTTCCCGGCTGCACTAAACACTCTTTCGGAGTACACACTGGAGGGGGGGCAACTCAGGTAAAATAGAGCCAGCTTGTACAGGGGCCTCCAAATTGCCTCTTTTTCCTGCCAGTACAGGTATGGACTGTCTGACATGCCTACTTGGATGCTGTCACCGATGTAATCCTCCACCATTCTGTCAATGGTGACAGTATCATATGCAGTGACAGTAGACATGTCAGAAATTGTTGCCAGGTCCTTCAGTCCGGACCAGATGTCCAAACTTGGTCCTGCCTGCCCTGCATCACCGCCAGCGGGTTGCTTAGGATACCTAAGTTTTTTCCTGGCAGCCCCAGTTGCGGGAGAAAATGACACAATACTTGTGTCATTCTCAACTTTTGGCCATGGCTGTACAAAGCCTTGGAGAAAGATAAAGTGGATTGAGATAAACACAGCATATACAGTGGCGTATTTATAATGCGTGCAAGGTGTGGTGCACATGGGCCCCTTGGTCCAGAGGGCCCACACCGCACACCCTGTCCCTTCCTAGTTATACTTACCTTTCCTCAGATTCCGGCATGCAAGACCGGCGCTGCAGAGCAGGCAAAAAGTCACTGGGAAAATATCAATGGCCATTTTCCCGTTGACTCGCGCATGCGCAGAAAAGATGTCCATGGGAAAAAGGCGCGGGCGCTATTTTCCCGGAGACCCGCGCATGTGCAGTAGATTCTGGCATATAAACAAATAGAATGGAGGGAAGCGCTCTGTGGTGGGTTGATTACTGATAGTAGGTATCTAGAGGGAATTGTGCGGATGTTAGATGGTTAATTTATAACGTTGGTGTTTGTATAGTGTGACTGAAGACTTCTTAGTATGGTATATTCAATAAAGATGTTGTGTGGGATATCTGGTCGGCAATGACTTGAGGCTGGAACTTGTCGATATAATTTAAGAGTCTCAAAAAAATCTGTATAAAAGTCTGGTAGGCAATAACTGTTGGCAGGACATTCAGCGTATATGTGTAGAGGGTGGTGAGGTGTATGATTCTGATACTTACAGTATATCCAAATAGATTGTGACTGAGTGGGCAAAAACTTTCAGCTGGGTGTTCAGATTACATGTGATAATCCTTCCTCACTGTTGTTGTGGTTAAACTTCTCCCAGCTCACATTACTTCAGAGAGTAGGAACGCAGTATGAGAGTGACAATGACACTATGATGCAGTGTGATAGAGGTAAGAATAACTTACTTACCAATAGTGTACATCTGCTGGTCCATCACTTCTCCTCGAAACCTCCTGTGCATGCGTGCATGTGAGTGGGGGGGAGTAAAAGGATATGAACTGAAATGATGCTGAGGCTCTGGTAACAATAATCTAATTTAATGAGCAATATAGGTACAGCCTTAAATCACAGCATTTGATATACAGCAATAAATAAATTGGTGCATTTTCATCTGAGAGTCTTCTGAATTGCTCTTTCGGGATACCTTTTATCCAGCTTGGGTGATGTTTGCTCTATGACAAGACATAACTGTTGACATTTATTTGCTTGTAATGTGTTTTGGTCTGGAGTTTGGAATCTACGGCAAAAATTTCCAAATCTAAGAATTCTATCTTTTCTTTACTGTAAGTGGAAGTGAACCTAAGGATTCTATCATTATCGTTAATTTAGGTCAGAAATTTAGTCAAAGATGCTTCGTCACCCCGCCATATGCAGAGGACATCATCTATATACCTCATCCAGAGGACCAAGTCCACCCCAAGCTACACATTGGACCAGATGATGAGGTCCTCCCAATGGCTCATGAAGAGATTTGCGAAGTTTGGGGTGAACTTGGTCTCCATAGCTGTGCCCCTCCACTGCAGATAGAAATAGTCACCGAACCACATATAGGGCCTGATTCAGAGCCGGACGCTATTTGCGCTCGCTCGTTCAGAAAAAGGGGCCGGCTATTTAAATTGAGCGCTCACTCTTTGCGGTCTGTTGACGCCTCTATGTCTGAGCGAGCGAGCGAACGAAATATGCACTCGCTATTTTGTAAAGACGCCCCCTGGCCGCTCGCATCCTACGTCATCTCCGCTATTAGATTAATCAAGTACATCGAAAGGCGTCTGAACTGCTCGCAGTGCTTGTGGTAGGAATTTCCTACCGCAATCATGCGAACAGTTCGGCTAAGAAACAACCAAGTGACGTGGTCGATGACGCTGCTTTGTTAATTATGCACACCCTTAAAATGCCCATTTTGACCGTTTGGCACGCCTGCGTTCAGATCTCCACTCCCCGTTTTAAAGCACCTTCCCCTGTAGCAGGCACTCGCTATTTTGTGAGCGCTCGATTTCCAACCGCAATGACTGGTTGGCGCATGCGCATTACGACCCATACGCATGCGCAGTTGTGCGAACATCACTCGGAGCGAACGAGCGGCCGCTTACGAGCGGCTCTGAATCAGGCCCATAGTTATGTGTTTCAATGAATCATATTCCATCAATGATGAAATTGATCTGTTCCTGCTTGAGTTCCCCATCCTGATCTAGAAAATACCTTATGCTGTTAATGCCTTGTTGTTGATCTATTATGGGTTAGAGTGAAGTGACATCACTCGTGACAAGCCAGAGTTTGTCACTCCACTCTACACCCTGTAGGTCCTGTAGAAATTGGGTGGTGTCTCTCAAGTAAGCTTTCTGTATTGTCACATAACCCTGCAGAAACTGATCTATATATTGTGAGAGTGGTGAAGTAATGGAGTCAATTCCAGATGTTTGGTTGTATTTTTATGGATCTTGGGTAGGTGGTAGATGACAGGGATGACCGGGTGTGATGTATTCAGAAAACTGTATTCTTGTTTATTTAAAATGCCTATTGATTTCCCCATATCTAGTAGGGACATTAGTTCTTTTTGAAAAGTGCTTGTCGGTATGTATCTTCATCATTTAAAATTCTATGTGCCTCCTCATCACAGTCTGTTCTATTCATAATAACGATTCCACCACCTTTATCGGCCAGCTTTACCACTATATCCTTGTCCTTCTCTAGTTGTCTCAGTGCCTCACATTCTTCCTTGGAAAGATTTGATCTTTTACATTCTGATTTCAGGTCTAATTTTTTAATGTCATTAAGGACTGCCTTTTCGAATGTTCGCACATAACTGCCTTTCATGTGGCTGGGGTTGAACGTTGATTTAGGACATAGTGTTATGTGTTTATATGTTTTCTGTTCGGCATTTCTCTGTATGCTCATATTTTTATCCTTTAAGTATTTTTTCAGGCTCATTTTCAGAATGAAACTTTTCACATCCAAGTACGTGTCAAATTTGTCTAATTTGTTAGTGGAGGCAAATTTTAGTCCTTTATTTAATAATGTAATCAGTGGCTTTGTTACAGTGATAGTACCTAGAATGAAGATTCTCCTAGTGTGTCTAGTTTCCTTTTCATTGATGTTTATGTTTTTTATTGTTGGTTTATCGTGCTGTTTTCTAATTCTAAAAAAACAGTGTCCCCATTTCATTTTTTGTGCCAGGGTTCCCTTGTGTTTCTTGATTAATACCTCTAGAGGTGTTCCTTACTAGATCTTGTCACCCCCTTTCAAAGATCTGTGTGCTAGGTCTGATAGGTGATTGGTGTTGTCTTCCGGTTCCTCTAGAGAGTAAATGGAAAAACTGTCCTCTGATATTTGACTATCGTTTGCTGTTAACTGACTATGAATAGTTAAATCCAATAAATTGATGTTAACATTGTCTGACTGTCTGTCAGGCTCTGTGTGTAACCCTTTCATGTATTGCTGGTGAGGTTGAGCTTCTCATATATTGGGGTCTTGACTTTATTTCTCCCTTTATTGATGTTTAACTTGCTTTTTGTGGTGTAGCCTTTTGATAAGTGCGTCGGCGTGTTTCAATCAGTCTATTATGTTCATTAGTTTTGTACGTTATTCCAAATTTGTCTCACAACTTTTGGACCTCTTTGTGTCAATAATATCTCTTTCGCCCCTATCTAATCTTGTTTTGATCAGACTCTCGAGGTTAATCAAATCAGTTTCTTTCTTATAAGATTCTAAATCTTGATCCAATTTTGTTATGTGTTCCTCTAAGTTCACTAACTTTAAACTACTCTCTTTAATGATTAATTACATTAACTTAAATGAACAATCTGTTAGGATTTTGTTCAATAAAGCTTATGTTGTCATTATTATATGTGGGTATCTTTTTGATTTTGAGGCCCTTAGGAACTAGGTTTTCTTTTTGGTACCATTGGATACATACATCCCACCATACTCTGGTTTCCCTTGTTAACGATTTCTCTAGTTCAGTGAATATGTTACAGAATTTATGACTATTTGGGGTAAGTGGTAACCCTGTATTAATGTTATTGAGTAGTATGTTTGCCTTATCTAGTCTTGATGTCCTGGAGTCTAATAACCCCATTGGTCTAATAACCCCATTCTGGTACCATAGGTATTATGCAGATGCCACCAACTATGGTTTCAAAGACTACAGTATATATCCTAATGGCACATATCACTGCATGACCATCCCTTATAGAAGTAATCTAATGAAGGTTGTACAAAGTAGGGTCATATTGGTCATAAGTCACACCAAAGATGGCCACCGCCTCAAATGGAGTCCAAATCATAGAAAGTAGACCCTATACTATACTAGGGAAGCATAGGGACATCACTAACACTGATCCACCATGCATGTCCTTTGCCCGGTCATTTAGAGACTTGTAACACACGAGCATGCACGATGAACGGAACCCGTAAGTGAGGCTCCTCCACGACGCACCAGAGTTTTAATTAATGAAGACCCTCACTATAAAGCAGAGTAAGTGGACAGGAGCAGATATCTGCCCTTGAAAAAGTCCCTCTTAGGGATGAAACACGTTGGAAACATTTACAGACCCTCTTTTTGATTTTATCCCAAGTCTTATTGCTGCATATCAAATGCTGTGATTTAAGGCTGTAACTATATTGCTCATTAAAATAGATTATTGTTACCAGAGCCTCAGCATCATTTCAGTTCATACCCTTTTACTCCCCCCCCCACTCACATGCATGCATGCACCGGAGGTTTCAAGGAGAAGTGATGGACCAGCAGATGTACACTATTGGTAAGTAAGTTATTCTTACCTCTATCACACTGCATCATAGTGTCATTGTCACTCTCATACTGCATTCCTATTGTCTGAAGTAATGTGAGCTGGGAGGAGAAGTTTAACCACGACAACAGTGAGGAAGGATTATCACATGTAAGCTAAACACCCAGCTGAAAGTTTTTGCCCACTCAGTCACCATCTATTTGGCTAAAACTATCAGCATCATACGCCTCACCACCTTCTACACATATACGCTGAATGTCCTGCCAACAGTTATTGCCAACCAGATATCCCACACAACATTTTTATTGAATATACCATACTAAGAAGTCTTCAGTCACACTATACAAACACCAGCGTTATAAATTAACCATCTAACATCAGCACAATTCCCTCTAGATACCTAGTATCAGTAATCCACCCACCACAGAGCGCTTCCCTCCATTCTATTTGTTTATTTTTCGAGTTAGGGAAGTAAGGGCACTCCCTGACGTAGCAGCTAGTGGTGCCATATAATCCCTTTTCAGGAGCGCTGACCGCCAACCCTACTTTATTACCAGACTCTGGCAAAAAGCCAGAATCTACTGCTCTGACAGAGAGGAGGGGGCCCAAAGGGAGTCTGCACACGGGCCCCTTCCTCTCTTAAAACTCCCCACAGCCTATAACATGAGTTAGGAGCTAATTGGTTTGTACTTTATCTCCATCCACTTTATCTCATTACAAGTCTTAGTCATCCCCTGCTTGTACAGCACTGTGCAATATATTAGTCAAATATAAATAAAGGACTAATAAAAGAGAAGAAACAGTGACTATCAGGTCACCCTTGCATAAATGTGCAATAGTAACATTTCTAAATTAAAAAAATAGATTTATTAGCCCCTCTGTTTCACAGGGCAGACACACATGGGATTTGTTTTCCTCTGATGTCATTGATATTCCAGCCCACAGGACAACAGCTAATCTGCATTATATGTTATGCAAAGTGGTTTGGGATGCCAGACAGAGTGAAGAGTGTATATTTGCCGTTCATTGCTCAAGAACAGTGCATGAAATGCTGCTTGTAGTAGTCCATACTCCCCAATGACACCTCTCATAGAAGCTGTGTAGCTAAGGTCCATGTATTACATTTGGTTCATGCCCTTGCTTGAAACAAACCAGGGAAGGGCTTTGTACCAGCATTAGAATTAAGTCGCAGACACCACTGCAGCAAAAGACGCAGATACAGCTGCACCCAACTGAGAATCAGGCCCTAAATCTACCCAAATACCACCTCACTGCACTGCTTTATATTTATAAAAGTATTCATAATAGCTGAGCAAGTAGTACACACACACGGCCTGATTCTGAGCTACACACAATGTAGATGCTGATGGAGTACAGCGTTTGTTTGCTACCGTGCATGGGTGACAATTGTGTTTGTACACATTGTAGCGATTTCAGACACACATACACTGAAGTGGATTGAAAATGTATTAGTGGTTCCAGGGCGGTGGCTAAACAAATACACGGAGGTGTCCATCTTATGGGTGTGTCACTGAAGTGTTTGTGTACTCAGACGCTCAAGTGCCCTTGCCCAACCATTTTGGGAACACTGCGCAGCAATCATGCTGAATTGAAGTCTCTACATAGTGATGTTACTGTTTGGAAGTTTTGTGTATCATTATACAGATGTGCCCTTAGTTAGCTTTGTTCTCAGTGTGACACAATCAATAGAGTGGCGTGCTTTGGTTTACTCTGTTAATTACACCATCTTGCACTAAGGTTTTTCGTGTTTATTTTCACACTGCCGCTCTACACTTAACATAGCACTCTGAATCGAGAAAATTTGCATAAAATTAGCACACAAAAGAAAAAAAAGTAGCAGAAAACTAGTTAAAAAAAAAAAAAAGCTGCAAAGATCATTATGACAGTCAATGATACAGTCTATCCATAAGACAGACAATGCCGATAAAAATGGAAAATCATGTTGTAATATATTGTTAATTGTCACATATGTCATAGTTAACTATTATATGTAGAACATGATTTTCCACACTTCGCTACAGTTAGTCTTATTGATAGACAGCGAGTAGTCTTAATGCTCTATGCTACATTATGTTGATATTGTATATTTTTGCAGTTTTAGCTATTTTATTTGAATTTCCTAGCATATTTAATAGACAAACATTAATCTTTTAAAAGGAACTTGAACATTACAAATGGCTGATAACATAATACACCACTGTGACATGAGATAGATGGGTCTTTGGTGTGGTTTTAGCAAAGCTTAATAAGTATCACATCTGTATTAAGGGTTGTTGTCAACCCTTTAGTTTTAGATGCTTGTGTTTAGTTTTGAGTATCTAAAGGGATTCTTTCATTTCAGTAGAGTGGGCTGAGCCCACCCTCGCTCTAGTATTGTGTTAGTGGAGAAAACACCCGTCGTACTGGTTGCAAAGACAGGGGGCTAGTTTATTACCTTCCAGAATGTGTGTTTTATAAAGAGAAAGAATCTCTATATCAAAAAAATTACAATTATTTTAGTGGGTGTTTTGTATGATCTTTTAAGAGCTATCTTTGCCCAATAAACATCACCATTACAAAAGTCCTGCTCTGACCTCGTGGCAACCATATTTCTGCAATTTACAGATGAGAACAAATATTCTTCTCATCCATCCTCTGGCTGTCATATGTTGAAATCAGTATCCTGATTTAATACTCTGCAGGACCCAGCAATCCTGATCCAAAGGAGTCATCCACATTCAGCAACAGCTACGTCAACCTCACAGAAGTTCCAGACGTTGGTGAAGAGGCCTAGTGGTGGCAGCAACTATCCTACAACTGACTTACAATTGACACATACAGTTGATGAATGTATGGTGACCAAGTAATTGTTCTTCATGGTAACTATTGTTGGTAGGAGAAATCCCAAGTCAATCTAAAACCATCCCCCAACAGGATCAGCTAAGCTTGCCGTCACCAGTATCAAATACATATTTACTCAGTAAATCTCTATGCCACCCTATGCCATCCGCGCCTCCAAAACACATCAGACCAAGTGGGCAGGACCGCCAGCAGAGCACCTTATGCTGGATACATACTGGCCGACATATATCGTGTGTGCATTGGCCTGTGTGTAGACAATATGTCTGAACGACGTCGTTCACAGACCTATTGCACAGGCTGTGCAGCACAGTCAATGGCAGGCCGCCGGTGACTGGCATCACAACTGGGTGGGCAAATGTAAATGACTGAGTTGTGAAGTCAGACACGACACATTGGAACGACTATTTTGGAGTGTATATGCACACTTAGGGCCGTATTCAATTAGCCGCAAAAAGTGCCGTTTGGAGAAAAATTTTCACCTACTCGAACTTTGCCTGTTTTCAACTTATCTCCAGATTCACTTGTAGGAGTTTTTGTTCGCCTAAGTGGAAAAAAAAAAAACAGGAGAAAAGTTTACTTTATGTACAGTATAGGCAGGCAAATTGGAAGTGCAAAATCTCTATTTTGTGGTGCAAATGTGGGGATTTGGTCCAGAACCCTTTGGACACCCAAATAACCTAATGATCAATCAGTCCTAAAACGTTAAAAAAAAAAAAAAATTAAGACCCCAAAAATGACATGTCGAAAATTAAAAAAGGGTTTGAAAATGGGTAAAAAGTGGGGGGCCTGGTACTTTGGGGGGCTATATGGATGGGACAGTTGTTTTTGGGATTGCACGAGGCTGCAGCAGGTGTATTTTTCAGATTTTTAAAATCTTCACTTTAGAGACATCATAATATGCTAACACCCATTTTCATGTACCCCAAATTTGATCTCAGTATTTATTTTTTCCAAAAAGAAATTGCTTTCTATCATTTTTCAGCACTTATGCATATAACAGCCAATTTGGACACTTTAAGAACACAAAACAGTTATTAGGGCTATTAGAACACTTCTATATCGTTATCTAATGTTAGTGCAGATTTTTCAGTGGTACAGACTGATTTCCCCAAAACCTTGGGGACTTTTCGCCAGTTTAGGTTTTCGCCTATTTGACTGTTCTTGCCATTTGAAATGGAATATGGAGATTAGCGCAGGGAAAAAGTACCGCCTAAAAACAGGCGAAAACATTGCGGCTCGGCATTCTAATTGAATTCGGCCCTTAGATTTAATATTATCTGGGAATGCGATTATTACACTTGGTAACTGCATGCCACCGACGTGCAAATTAGTAGCAATATAACAGGGCAGAGCAACATTATTGTTTTCCTGTGTTCTGATCCGACTGGATGAGTACCGCGCCACATGTGTGAAAATTAAAGGTACGCAGGCACCAGGATCAATCATCATGGCATGTGCCTTATTTTTTAAGCAAATTTGCTCACTCTGGGTTTCTATGAACTGTCAAAACACATCTGAATGAGTCCTAAAATCAGTGACAGCAACCTTCTAAGAAGTACTGTAGAGTGCTAAATATTGTTTTAGAAAATAAACTCTACAAACATGCTATACAGGTATATAAACTGAGTGACTATTATATGCATACATTTTTACCTATGGCCTTACAAAGAAAGAAAAACACATTTTTTTGACTTTTTTATTGCAATAATCCCTGTCAACAGCATATGCAAAATGTTCCAATAGCCACTTGTTTTTACTTACTTTTCAGTTAATGCAATCTTAAAGTTGGTGAAAAAGATGAGACAAGCATTTCATGAAAATACATATATAAACCAAACATATCTATTAAATCGCTTTCAAAGAGTACAATCAAATATTGCATTCAATCTTTCTACAAAAGCATTTTACATATACAATTTATCCACTACCTCAGATGTCCTATAGGCCCAAAAAATCAACACATTAGAAATAGCACTACAGTTCTTGAAAATGCTAAGAAAAAAAAAAAACCCATACCTAAGAGCAAAGTCTGCCATTAACCTTTACAATATTCTTAATGCAGAAATATGAAATAAAACAATATAGGTTTCAGGGCACCTATAGCAGCTATGCAGGTCTCTGCACAACACACGTTATAAAAGTGAATTTAAATGAAGCTACATTTTAAATGCAGTAAAACTTTTAAATAGATTTTTTTTTTGTCCACAGTAGTGTTTTTGTTCAAAACTGGCAACAGGCATAATGGAAACAATTGGTATTTACATTCAAAATGATCTCAGAATAGAATATGAATGGACACCATCTACTGTATTTTACTTTAAATATTTTGACAATATTATCAGAAAATCTATTTCATACTTTAATCTATTGGTTTGTATTGCTCCTGCACAGAAATAGAATATTAAACTAACTTTACTTAGCTGGTGATGTTATTTTAGAAGGAATGTTTGACATTTGTGCCCAGCAAAAAACTTTTAGTGAAGTCCAAACTTGTACCTAAAAATCAAATAAACTCTTACATACAAATGCTATATATTTCTACAGTAAATTAAAAGCTTGCCACCTTCAAAAGTGCACAAAACATTAGAGGGTGAAACAATCTGTCCAGGAAGGGAAATATTGACTTTTGTTATGTTTATAGGTTTGTAGACCATTAGACTGTTACTTGCCTATAATATTAGCACTTTAATATTAACATGGTTACCATGATTTGTTAATATATTACACAAGGTGGCTCTCTTTTTCTCTAATACAGTATTTCAATTATTTGTGGCACTAAGGGGGGCAATTCAGTTAGCGGCAATATCTTCACATATCAATTAAGAGTAATCATCTACTGATGGAGCAAAATCATTTTTAACAGATTAAAAGATGATTTGATATCTGGATATAACATTTTATATGAAAAGGCCTCACAGTTTGCAACTTGTATCATGGTAAATTGCCTAGTACCATATACTGTATATGGGAAAAAAACATTAACTGTAGTAGCAATTATGCTACCATACATTGGTGTTATATTTAAAGAAATTGTCTTTTTTTTTTTTTTGAGTATACTATTAAAATTAAAAAAAAAAAAAAACCAGGGCTGGTCATTAGAACAAAGGATCCAATGAACATCAAGCTAATTATTAGACTGAATAGTTTGCGGAAAATAAGAACACACAAAAAAGGCTAATTTTTTAGCCTAGGTATTCCAAAGCATAATAAAATATCAAAAAGGTAGAAATAACTATATAGAAAACCAATAAATTACAATTCAACGGAGCACGTACAGTATTTAAATTATGAAATGCTCAACAGCAGTAAATTAATTGCTAAGATCTTATCACTATAAGGCAGATTCTTCAGCTAGCCAACATAGATTGAAATACTTATAAACACATTAGTAATACAAAAAATATACAGGTTTGATTAATTTAAATAGGATTGTAACAAAGCAACATTTCTTTTAAAGGACAACATGATCCATATTTAAACACCTTTTCTTAAAAAGCACAAAACCATGACTTTCACAAAATGCTAGCTTTGCAATTTTCATTCTTTTCAACTGGTATATATGTATATGAACAGTAAATGAAACAAACAGAATGGAATGTTTCACCGCGATCGAATGATTTATATTAATTTAATAAGACAACAGCTATTAAAATAGACCAGGCTTAAATATGCTGTGACCTGTATATAGACTACAAGTCATACTGCAAAGTGGTAACTCGTTACAGCTAAAAACTTGTGTACATTGTATCTCAAAAATGTTTAGAAAATATACAGGTTTTAAAAAATAAACTCAATTGGTTAATGGAGTTAGAGACATTTGTAGGTGTCCACTGGATCTGTTGCTGAAAGTTAACAGACATTTTTTATTTTATTAACAAATGCTACATTTTCAAGGAAAAAAATGAAATATCAGCAGGCAATAAAGTTTCAGATTCAAGTGCATCATCATTTTTCTCTGTAATAGGTCAAGTATGCTTTTAAAGATTCAGGAAGAGGTAAGCTCAGAATCTTTTCTCGAAGCAGGTTCTGTGGAGGCTCCTCCGATTTCAAAGCATCATTATGGTCTTTATCTTCTTCTTTGCTGTCCTCGTCATTTTTTTCATCATCATCACTATCTAAGGCTTGTGGAATTAGTTGGTTTCCTACAAATACATAGGTATTAATGCGGCGTCTACGACATCGCCTCCTTTTCCGCTTTTGAGGCGCTTTTGGAGGGACACCTTTGGCCTGCATCTCATCATTTATGCAGTTCCTAAGTGTACGGCGAATATAGATGCGAGCCAAGTCCTGAAGGCTTCTTACAGTACAGGAAGCTGTTAAAAAGAAGTACAGTGGTAAGTAACTTTCTGTCTATACAGTATATTTGAAAAATAAAATGTGGTGTATTTCAGACTAGTCCAACCAGGACAGTAGATTGAAAAGGAGTTAAGAATACAGCTTGGAGCAACAGGACAAGCAGTCTGCAAATAGGACATTGTGCCTTTTAGGAAATGTAGCTGGTTCTGTTTCCATACATTTGTGTATATATCCAATTCATATTGTACAAACTCCACTAGATTTACTTACAGTATAGTAGAAGATTTGTCTATTCTCTGCTTTATTAGATCTGGCAAGCTCTATTAATGAGACCAGCATCAGTCATAATTTTGTAAGCTTTATATTTCAAACAATAGATTAGCACTTGAACCAGAATATTTGAATATAAACTTTACAGGTGTTGAATGGCAATGCACAATGTTAACAAACTCACCCCCAATATAAAATGGATATTTATTCATATAATTTTATATATACAATTCAACTGGTAATAGTACGTAGTCGTTTAGATTATACTCGCAAAACCTGTGGCTCTCCAGCTGTTGTAAAACTACAAGTCTAAGCATGCTTTACCAGCTGATTGGTGGGATGGTATGCTGGGACTTGTAGTTTCTCAAAAGCTGGAGAGCCACGGGTTGGCCAGGCCTGAGCTATAGTATTAGTTATTATAGAAAGACATGCATAAACTCATGTAATGCTTTGTGTCTTTTATACAAATATGTACATTTTACTCAAGCTCTAAAGAATTACTAAGGCTAGAAACAAAAGTTTTCCTCAATGTCTTTCATGCAACTAAACAGGACCGGTTGTACTGTGTCAGAGTCCCTAGTGATGTACCCTCATGCAGGTATCTGAACTTGAAGGTCACCCATTTCAAATGACTTGTAAACCAACGTTATAAGCACTATGGGTTTGTTGATCTCTTCCACTAAGACCGAATCTGCTAATCACTTTGACAACCAGAACTTTGTTTTCCCTACACCTGTTTCACTGGTCTGGCAAACATATATCAGGGGGTACACAGGACACAAAACAGTGAAGGAGAACTTCAACAAATTCAAACTCATATTGTCATTGGGATCACTTGTTCGGTGCACCTCCAGAGGAACATCTATTTGAGGCATTTAAGGAACGTTTGTAAGCTGATCCTACTTACGAGCAATAACACAGTTACAGTTCCAAACACTTCATTTGATTAACTGTACTTTATATACGGACATAAGCTTCAGCTATTCTAAGGTTACTAATGAAACTAATCTTGCTGTACTAACATTTTGCATATGCTGCCTTTGAGTTTTGATAGTCTGAAGAGTATGTATATACACACACACACACAGTGGCGTAACTAGGCCTTTGAAGGACCCACAGCAAAAGTTTGTAAGGGCCCCTATTTACAGATGTGTCCTGCTACATGTTTGCTGCGTACACAGTGAATCGCGCCACATTACACACAACTGTAATCCTTAGTAAGACTGCAAAACATTCGGTAACAGAGTACCATCACAGCCTCATGCACACTTGCAAAAGCTCTGACCTTATTCAGAAATTGCAAACTTCATTGCACGTTATGAGTACTCAGTTGGTGTAAGGCATCGCAGTGGATAATTTATGCATGCCCCTGCAACAGTGTTCAAACTCCCTGGCACGCCTGCATTTCGCCCACCACCAACCACAAAAGGCACTTCCTGTCAATCACTCTGCGATGGGTCTGCGCAGTCATTGCGATCTCTGTCCCGATCACAGTGGCCGGTTCGCGCAGGCGCACTGAGATGCATATGCAGAACGCAACAGTCAGCCGATTGCGTGCGTAATCGCAGTTGTGATCGGTAATGAATCAGGCTCTGAGGGAATAATAGTGTGTGCACCCTAAAGCTGGGCACACACTAACAGATACATTGGCCGATCAATTGATTGGCCAATATATCTGTTGCCCATCGGCCAATGTGTACCCGCGATATGTCGTGAACGTCAGCGTTCAGACATATCGCATTTATTGTGCTGCACAGCCGATGGACAGATATGTCTCCAGACATATCTGTCCATCAGAAAGTGTGTACGGGCGGTCTGCAGACCACCCGTACACATGCAGCGGCAGCCGCGAGGCGGGGGGCGGGACACGCCCCCTGCCGCCGGGACAACCCCCAACATGCCCCCTGGTCGCCGGGACCCGCAGCGAGACACAGATGATGGGCGTTCAGTATGAACGACCATCATCTGCATATATATCTGTCAGGTGTGTACCCACCTTAAAATAGCTT
Organism: Taudactylus pleione; assembly: GCA_031769625.1. Lineage (NCBI taxonomy): Eukaryota > Metazoa > Chordata > Amphibia > Anura > Myobatrachidae > Taudactylus > Taudactylus pleione. The sequence continues at coordinate 6,959,525 of JAUIMM010000092.1, read as the reverse complement.
TCCTTTTCTCTGGTTTGTCATTAAGCTATTAGGTAGCATCATAAACAATTATCATCCAATAGGATAATTGACATTTTGGTGTGGGATTTATTTTCTTTTCTTTTATCATCTCTCAGACCATTTACAAGTGCAGTGTAATTGGTGTTTTTTTGGCAAAAATTAGACCCACCTAGTCTATGATAGCTTTTTAGTATCACAAGTACAAATGTACTGAAAAATTTCAACATTAGAATGTCAACCTGGTCAGAAAGTCGAAATGTTCACGTCAACATTATCCAAGTCCACACTGATCATGTCAACACTGATGAAATGTTGACAACACGCCCCTGGTGGTCTAGTGGTGACGCACCTGGTAAGCCATGCATGGCAGCTCCAGCTATGTCTTCCAGGTGCAGCGGTCATCTGATAATGTATTTCGGCTGATCCAGCGTCGAGTATGCTCAACTCCTAACCCTTCTCCTAAGTGCCTAATCCTAACCTTCCCTTCCACAGCCTGCCTAACCCTCCCTCCCGCAACCTCTCCCTAACCTTCCTCCAAGTGCCTAACTCTAACCTCTCCTCCCTCAGCATAACCATAACCCTCACCTCCCACAACCTAACCTTATCCTCCCTCAGACAGTCCTGACGTCTCCATTAGGCAGCTGTCTAAGGGCGCCGGCTGCGGAAGGGCAGTGCTGAGTCCATCAAACTTAAATGAAGCTTGTCACAAAGTGACATCCTTCCTTTGCAGTGAGCTAGCACTGGCTGCAGATTAGGGATGTGCAGGCTCGGATAGGTTCGAGTTTGCACGTGGAGTTCGGATTTTTCCCTCCAAAAAAACGGAACTCAGAAAGAGGCAAAACGTCATCTTGCATGGACGAACATCATCATTCCTGGACAAAAGTCCAGGAATGATGATGTTCGTCCATGCAAGATGACGTTTTGCCTCTTTCTGAGTTCCGTTTTTTTGGAGGGAAAAATCCGAACTCCACGTGCAAACTCGAACCTATCCGAGCCTGCACATCCCTACTGCAGATTTAACCAGCCGCAGCCATCAGTCACCCCACTCCTTACACATGATTTCACAGCTCACTGCTCTGTACAATGCGTACGCCGGCCGGGATGTCAGCTGAGCGGTGCAGCGCTGATGCGCTGTTTACAAGTGTAGATGCCCGTCCCCTGGCCTGCTCTCTCCGAATCCTTCCCTTAACTCCTCCTCTTCCTTTGCAGAAGACTAGGAGCAGGGCAGGCTGCCGGGCTGGCTCAGCTGAGCCTGGGAAGAAAAGAGTACTGTTAAAAAAAAAAGTATGACAGCCAGTATACGCAATTCAGCTCAGAAACTCGTTAAGCTTTTTTTTTTTTTACAATCAAGGAGTTTCTGTAAAATCTGTTTTGTTGTGTTTTAATATTAGGGGCATACGTATCATCAGGTTTTGCAAATGTTACAACTTTATTTTTTTGGTGTGGCTCTAGGTCTCATTTCCTTATCTGTAGACTCATATGTCTACTACCCACTTCTTTTTTGTAGTATGCCAAAGGAGACTTTTGCATAGACAACTAGCAAAAGGACCTGGGTCACCTCAAACTCCCTCACAACTCTGCCCCAAATCCCCTCTCTGCTGCTCTGCCCCCTTATGTTTTCGGGGGACACTGACATGTGGCATAATGATGTATTGGGAGTACAGATGTGTGGCATAATTATATATTGCGGGAACTTGTTTGTGGCATATAGGAATGGGTATGTAATGCCGGCTGTCGGGATGCCTCCTGTCACAATACAGACAGCGGCATCCCGATTGTTGGTATCCAGACAGGGTCAGATAAGTAATCTTACCCTCTCCCTTCCCCCCCTAACCCTCCCTTCTTGTAGCCTAACCCTCCCCGTTAGTTCCTAAACTTAAGTCTCCCCTTCGTGGCTAACCCTCCCCTCTTAGTGCCTAAACCTAACCCTGCCAGTGGTGCCTAACCCTAACCCACCCCCCTTGGGTGCCTAACCCTAACTCCCCCTCAAAAAAACGAATGCTAACCTCGCTAATGGACCTAAACTCAACCCTCCTCCACGGCTAACACTAAGGATGTCCACTTACCTCATTCGGGCAGCCGTCCTTCTGTGTTCTGGCGTCGGGATTAAGATAGGCGTCGGTATTTCGATGCCTATCTTAACTCCCTTGCCGGGATTCAGCCATCAGGATTTGCTAACTACATCCCAACTGTCCATAGTGCACACACAAATGTTGTTCCCAAGGCTTGGTTCAAAGCATGCAGGTTAGGTTTAATGTAGATGGCTGTGAAGAGTACATTGCTGGGAGCAGGGGTGGCAGAGTGAATCTTTGCCTAGGGCGCCTAGAAACCTTGCACCGGCCCTGCCCTCAGCCTAACCCTCATCCTAGTGCCTAACCTCCATTCCCTTAGAACTAACAATCCCCTCCTGCAGCCTAATCCTAACACCCCTACAAACCCTAGCCCTCCGCTGCCAGTCAGCGCAGGATGTCAGCATTTCACATGTTGATCTTTCACATGTCGACACTGAACATATCGACATGTTCAATGATAACATTTAACAATGTTGACAAAATAGATACCAACATTTTACTACATACCCTTTGAGCAGTACATTCGAAAATATTGCAGACTATTGATTTAGAATTACATAGTATTTTCTCTATTGTGTTGACAGACTTCCGGTATTGATCATCCTTATAAACATAACAAGTTTAATGTAATTAAAAAGAAGTTATGAGGAGAATGCTTATACAGATACATAAATACTTACGCAATCTCACAGTTTCAGATTTGTGGTTGTCATTCTTACTTGGTTGCATCAAAGGGGCAAAGGAAACCGCTAAAATGTTCTTGCTTTCCCATGTATTTTGTCCTGTTCTCTGTATCTGAGTAAGCTGAAGTGAAACAAAATAAGTTGCTTCTATTAAATAAACTTAATTTAACAAAAATTTTAAATTGCGGGGTTTTTCCCTTTTCATCACCAGACCAAATTTTACATTTTACTATACTTCAAAACTGGCATAATATTATTTATTACATGACTCCCATGACCCTTCACCACCAAAGCTGGCTATGGTGGTGGCATTATCTACACAAGCCAAAGGCGGCGCTGTAGAAATTCTTCAAAGTCAGCCTTCTAATACATTTTAGAGAAGCGGTAATACCCCTTTTGTCTATATAAACACAATTAAAAATATATAGTGCAAAATCAGACATTTTCAAATATTATTATAAACAAAGTCCAAATATATAGAAAGCCAGCTAGAAACTTAGGTCCTGATTCAGAGGTGCTCACTATTTGCAAGCGCTCGCTCTGAATCAGGGCAGATTTTTTTATTAAAAAAAAAAATCTGCCTCCAGGGCGCTCGCATAGCTGTGGGTGACCACCCACAGCTTGTGCGGGCGACCTGGCGATGGTCGCGATTATCACGACCATCGGGCTTGCGACGAGAGCCTTGTGGTAGGGTCTCATCCACCGCAAGCCCCAGTGAACTTTCTGCTCTAATAGAGCAGGAAGTTCACTACTGACATCACGTGTGATGTCAGTAGGGTCACCCCCAAAAACGGCAGGCGTTCCTTCGGGAACGCCTCCATTTGTATAGCCATCCCCCAACCCGCCTACAAAAACGGAGCGGGCTGTCGATCAACATCGACGGCCGCCCCGTTTTGCTGCGAGCCCCGAGCTAGTGAAGTTCTCACTTGCTCCGGGGCTTGCGCACTGCCCGACCATCGACCCGCTTGCGCTCGCAAGCTGGTCTGAATCAGGACCATAGGACGGTATTCAATTAGCCCCGTTAAGTTAACAGGTACTAATTGATCACTGGCACCTATTCAATTAGCTAGAGTCAAAAAGGAGATTCCTGTCTGGGTCTCCTGAGACCTGAGCAGAAATCGGCCAATGTATCTGTTAGTGTGTGCAGTCAATGTGTGAAGACACAGTTGACGCATAGGTCCATTAACTTTTTAAGCATGAGTTAACACTAGTTAACTGCAATTTGTAAAAAAGGGGAATAAATGAGTAAAAAAGTGAAAGGGCTTTACCCCTCCTTCCTTATATAATTTTTTTCTGTTATGTTGATCTGACATCTCCTTTCTATATTCAGCTTTTCTCTCCCTTCTCTTCCTTTTTTCCCCCTCTGTGGGGATGATCAACTGCATGATGGTATAGGCAGATTGATTCACTGTGGAATTATTGCTATAAGCACGTGCATACAATATTTTATTACTTAATATTAAGTTTATTCATCATAGATAAGATGTTTTACCTAATATAAAGGTTGGCAATATAGACTGCCATATAAGCAGGATATTATATTAATATAATTATGTTTTTTTAAGTGTATTAAAATGTTTTAAACATTATATTAAAATATTATATATACCTATAATTAGCTTTCTTCTAATGCCGCGTATCCACTAAACGATTCGCTCCATGAGCGATATCGTTTAGTGTGTCCCCGGCAGTAGTGTGCTCAATATCCTTAACGACATTGTTCAGTGCTGGCACCCTACCTCATCCCTGAACCTGCACAACATGACGATATAGTCAGGTTGGACAGCAGGTTCGGGCAATGCGCGTCGTCGTCAACGACCAGCGGAAGCGCGCATCGCTGGTCGTTGACGGCATTTCCACTGGACAATATAATGAACGATAACAATATGGTGAATCATTCATTATATTGTCTAGTGGATACGCGGCTTAAGTGTGAGGTTAGAAGCCCCAAGGGGGAGAAACATGAATGAAGACTACCTATAGTGATTTATGATATAGGTTTTACATTTTATCTTACAAGTGTAATACAAAGCATATGGAACAAAGTTACTGTTAATTATATTATTATTAAATATTAAAAGTTGTTCTTTATTATACCCTACACAGTGGATAAGTTCTTTTCACCATTCTATCTGTATTTTTCCACTACTACTAATTCTTCCACTCTAGGAAAGGTTTGCGCCAAAAACACTCCCCTTTTCTCTATATGTATTTGAGCTAGTAGAGGAATCTAGTTGGTTTTTAGGACTGCAACCTTTTTAATTTCCTCTTTATACTAAAGGCACACATCTACTAGCAGACCCAGGGCCCTAGCTAGGGTAGTGCGGCCGGTGCCATCGCACAGGGCACCACAGGTCAGGGGGCGCTGTTTGAGCCTGTCAATTTCTGTTTATTATAATTCTTGCTTGTAGCTTCCTCTTATTTCATCCCCAGCATCTTCTGGCCTCTCCTATCTCTTCCCTGGCCCTTCCCCATGAAGCCATGGCCCTTTTTTGGGTGCATTATGTCCCTTTGAAAAATGAGGGGGGCACCAATGTTCTTTCTGGCACAGGGCGCCAAAATGTCTAGTTACGGCTCTGAGCAGATCCAAAAACAACTGCACGATTATGACATTGTAATCGTGCAGTCGTTTGTCAGTCTGTGATGTCCCTACACTGAACGAGCAGTCGTTCAGTGTAAGCACATCAATCATCCCCTAACATGCTCAACCTGAGGTTATCGTCAGGTTGTTCAGCATGTTCAGCCAATGAATGATGTCGCAAACGACCAGCGGGAGCGTGCAGGCAGAGAACCCTTAATCATTATGGCTTTAAGTAGCAATTTTATTATGGGTGTAGAAACCATTTATTATAACCCCAATACCTCAGTTTTAGCCAATTTCCCCTTCTGCATTCTTTATTTGCAATGGCACAAGGTAGTGCTGCCCCTGTTCCTCTTGATATATGTGGAAGGCATATTTTTAACAATCACAAAGCCATTAATCTCTCTCCAATTTAAAAATCAATTTAGACAAATTATTATATACAGCAATCTTTTAAAGCGCATCTAGCCGCCAATTATAATTTCAAATGGCAAAACCACTTGACTTTATGCTAAATCTAGAGATGTTCATGGACCTCCATATTTTGGTTCTAATTCATAATCGTGTTTTGGCAAAACCACCCTCAAGTATTTTCGTTTGGATTCAGTATTGGTTTGGTTTTAAATTCCTACAAATCTATAAAAAAATAAATAAAAAAAAAAAACAATAAAAACAGCCAAAATCTAGTAATTTTGACCTGTTTACATGCAATCCAAAACCAGAGTTCGTTTTTTAAATCTGAGTTCCGAACTGACAATAGACCCTAGCCAGGGCTCTGTTCTACTTGGAACCCCAAAGTGATACCAAACTGAGGGCCTGATTCAGACCCGCTCGCAAGCGGGTCGATGTTGGGCCAGTGCGCATGCGCACGACGGACCCGGCTCCGTCGTGCGCATGCGCGAGACCCGGATAGCGACGGGCAAGCCGTCGCTATGGGTCTCGCCTTTGGTGGGCGTGCCGGGGGCGTGGCTGGCCAGACGGAGGCGTTCCCATGGGAATGCCTACCGTCTGGGGCCGGCCCCACTGACATCACAGGTGATGTCAGTGGGAGTGCTATTGGCTCTGATAGAGCCAAAAGCACTCCAGGGCTTGCGGCAGACGAGACCCTATCACAAGGGACTCGTCACAAGCCCGATAGTCGCGATGGTCTTGACCATCGCGACCATCTTTTTGGCCGTTCGCTATAGCTGTGGGTGGTCACCCACAGCTATGCGAGCAGCCAGGAGGCCGCTCTAAAATCAGGAAGGACGGCCGTGATTCAGAGCGAGTGCTCTGTCAGAGCGTCCGGCTCTGAAACAGGGCCTGAGACTCTATTCGACTCAGAACCCAAAAGTTTGGGTGTGTTTGTATTTCAGGAAAACAGGGCCGAATATCAATATCTTATTCATTGTATGTTGGAATTCCATGTATCTCCCCATCCCCTAATTCAATCCCCCTCATCTCTTCAGTACCTCTTCTCCTACACAATGAAAACTTCAATAAATGAGATTGTTTTATAAGATGTTTTTGTATCATGCACATGCTCATAACTTGCAACAGTACTTTCAGCTGGACATATCTAACACTAGCAACTTCGTTTCCGACATTAATGCGGCAGATTCATGCAGGATTCATGAGCGATTGAACGATAACATCATCGTTCAATCGCTCATAGAAATCGGTTAGTTAATGTGTGCCTTTAGAAGTTGCGCAGATAAACTAATCCATTTCACCATTGAAAAGGGGAGACTAATTGAATAGCCTCAGGCGATAAAGCCCGAGGCTACCTCCCTTTTTCACTTGTGCAAGTGGTTAACACCTCTCATCGAATTCCCCCCTTTGTATAGAAAAATGTTAAAATATCAAGGAATAAACACTAAGGGGGAATTCAATTACCGTGGTAAATTACAGTGGCTAATAGATTGCCTGGGGGTTATTCAATTGTCCCTGACAGCAGGTGGCGATTGCGAAAACACATGGATCTGGGAACTTATCCCGGATCCTATGTGTTGTTGACCAAAAATGGGAAACTTTCATATGGTAAGAACGGAGAAAATGTAATTGTCAAAAAATAAAAAGATCACAGGAAAGTCCCATTTTTACTGCACAAAAAATTGTGTGCAATTGAATTCCCCCCTTTGTCATTGAATATTTTAGGGGATAGGTCTGTTTATAAATATAATATGGATGATTCTAAAAATTTGATCTGATAGGCACTGTTAGATGAGCTGTATAGCAACTATACAAAGGATGTGAACAGCTTCCAAACGGATACAAATATGTAAATAAGGAAATCTTAACATTAAAATAATTTGCATACAGCTTGATAAAAGTACATTAAAAAGTAGATTATTAAATATGGAAACAATGGTAACGCAATTACAAACAGAATACATATTGATCATGTCAAACAGGTTAATGGTATGCTGCTTTTAAAGGTTTAATCTGGTGACCTTGAAATATTGACTACATTAAATCTAGTCATGTGATATCAATAAGACAAAACAGGGACAAATAAAACCATCCTATATTTCGGACACTGTTTCGCTGGCCCACCTGCGGCCTGCAGTGTTCCACAGATGGGAAAGGTTGGAGAAGAACTCTCTCACTGCTGCTCTGTATAGCATGCATAGGGTATCCATACAGTGCAGTACAGAGCCTGGGGGAAGCCACTGCTTTACTGGATTTGCGGTGGGAAGGTTGGCAACCATTCGATGCCAGGCTTCCAATGTCCATCCCTATGTACAGCAGCTATGATACTTGTCACACTCACCTATTTGACAAGGCAACACCATGACAGTGGCTCCGCTGCTGGGATGTATGGGGTGAGCAAAATGGTTAAGATAGAAGCAGCCTTGTTTTCATTCTAAAAGGAAGATGTAAGTCTGCTCTATGCGAGTAGAACAGTTTCACATACAAGAGATTGGATTGAAAACAAGTGTGCTTCTGTCCTGGGGGATCTGGCTAACATACAGGAAGGAATGCAGGCTCTGGGGTCCTGGCTGGAAGAGGCAGTGGTGGAGCAAGCAAAGTGCCTGGTGAGCTGCGAGTGTCTGCAGCTTGGACAACCATCCTTTTTTTTTTTTTTTAAATAATTTTTTTTAATTGTTAATACTGAAACACAGCAAAGGAAAGTAAATAAATAAATAAAAGCACAAAATATAAAGAAAAAGTCATAAGTAAAATATTCATCCAAAAAATGTGCATTTAACACATTTTCAAAAATAACCATTTTATCTAAGGTTAGCTAATAAAAAAAATAAAATAAAGATAAAGAAAACAAATAATATATAATTGGAATTCACAATCTAAGGAAGAAAATTGTATACTAAAAAAAAAAATGGTAACAAAATGACAAGGGTGCTAAAATAGCTGGGCTAGGCGTGAACCCTAAAAGAAAAAGTAAACCAAGGGTCCCAGATCTGATTAACCCTATCTACATTATTAGGGAGAGAAGCAGTAATTTTCTACATATTAGCAATAAACCCAGTTTTAGTGTTAACCATATGCAGGGTTGAACGGAAGGTTGCTTCCAACATTTTGCTAGAGAGCATCTAGCAGCTTGAAGCACATAGAAAAATAATTTCAGAAATTACTAAACCCAGTAACCGGAAGCACTAATAGAGCCATCCAAAGACTCAAAGGGACTGAAGTTGTCAAGCTCACCCCAATAAGGAACAACCTCAGGGCAGGTCCACCAAATGTGTGAAAAGTCACCCACCTGGCCACATTCAGCCAACAGAGATTAGATAATAATATTGTACAAAATGGATATAATACCCCTTCTTATGGGGGAATAAGAACAATCTTTCAAAAGGTGTAAAATGTCCGATTATCTAGCTAAGCAGTACAAATGAGATCGAATTTGCAAATACTCAGATTATAGGTCTAGATATTTGATATTTGTGTATCAGACTCCTTCAATAAAGTCACAAATACTGTAAATTGAGGACTATTACGTAAATAAAACCAAGAATGAGAATGAAGGGACAACAATCCTTTTATCAACCGAAACCTGGAAAGTTACAGCAATGAGGCAGGAGAAGCTGCGATTGGGGTCCCACAGAGCAGGTAAGTGCCGTGATCTGGCAGAATTAAATAAAAACTGTTCAGTTTCCAACTTCTCACTACACTGAAACGATAGTTGTCCAACTAGTTGGGATAAATCAAACGTTTGATTTCTTCAGCTAGCTGAAACAAACATTTTCAGTAATTTTTTAATGCGTGGGAGCAAACGGTAGATTACAGATTACCTAACAGATTACCTATAGTTCAAACCAGCCGACTAGTTGGCAGGTTGGAACAAAATCATTCTAGTTTATGGCCAGTTTTAGTTTCTTACTATAGGCAAGACCTGTCTAGACTTTAATATTGCTTAGTGAACCTGACCATGTTCCTGGACTGTGTTCCCCAGCTACAAGTGACTTGCACCTCTTCTTGAAGTTTGTTCTCATCTGACTATAAAATACTTTACAACATATCTGTGTCTTCTTCCCCGTGCAGTGCCCCTGGCTCCAATTTATAGCCGCGTTATTCATCATAATCATCCTCCCAGCATGCAGAATACATTTATTGCTAATATGTGCATTTTTACAAGTAAAAGGGAGCTGTAAACATTCTCTCTGAAGATTGCAGAAATAAACAATGTATCACCTGGTCTTCAATAGGCATTACTAAAAGCCCACCAATTTTCAGTAAAATTTTCATGTAGTTTTCATGGTCTTTCTGTACGCCTGCCCCACAATAAATCCGATCATACTGCGGACTGTCTGATGCTATCTCCAAACAATTGCCAACTACAAAAGCAGGCTCACAAAATTCAAATCTGAAAAACAAAAATTGCATTAGACAAATTAAAAAGTACAATGTTATGGAGCGTACACACGGTCAGATTTGTCAGACTTGTCAGATTTGTCAGATGAACGACTGAACGATTAAACGATTTGAACGATTTGGACGATTTGACCAAAGTTTTGAACGATTTGAACGATTGAACGATTTTTGACTGCATTATAATGAATGGAATCGTCCAAGTCTGACTGCAAACCCATCAGATGTCAGATATCGTTATCTGACAAATGGGAACGCGCATCGTTGATCGTCCATCGTTCAGGCATGTCAGATATGAACGATTTTCCAACAGATATGAACGACTGAACGATTTTTAAATCGTTATCGTCCATATCTGAAGAAAAAATCTGATCGTGTGTATGCACCATTAGAGCTAAAGAAACCATAATCTGAGACAAAAATTGTAACAACTAGAGTATGCCATTAATGGTAATTTTATAATCTGCCTATCAGTGTGCATCCAACATAATTTGCACAACTATTGACATTGTGGAATTTAAACCACCTGATGCTGAGCAGATAGAGTAGTGGTTTCGGGCATGTGTTTTGAATGCATACATGCCAACCCTTATAAAGAAAGATAAGTAGGTAACAAACTACGAAATATATAAAATTGTCAGTTTGTCTGTCCGGTTATACATTCGGACACCCCTGCACCGATTGGGATAAAATCAATGCAAGGTGGTCTAGTTGGGTCCTGGCCAGGTTTTTCGGGGGTAAGGGTCCTGGAAGGATTTTGGACAAAAACTTCACAGAGCAGTAACACTAGATCCCAGAAGACATACTAGGGGCTTGAGGTCCTGGTCGGACCTCCCGTTGGTGTACTGTGGGCAGAACTTTGACCCGGGGAGCGTGTTCTGGATCTTCCACTGGATGGATTTAAAATGAAAACTTCACAGAGGGGTAACAATTGGTTTCTTAGTGTAGTGTGCATCTGCTTTTCCCTCCTACTATTTCTGCTGTAGAACTACAGATCTCAGGAAGGTAGCACCTCATATTGTGTTTAAATTAGGATGTGCAGCCCAACCCCCTTTCCTTTTTTCTGAGTATGCGTGTATTTAAGGTACACTTGTTGGTGCTAGCACTCTTCCTACCTGCCCTAGCTGATTTTAATTAGTATGGGTCCTGTGCATTGCAGTACACACATGTAATGGGCACTATTACAGGTAATTCCTAGATAAATTTATACAATGTATCAGTATTAAGAATGTTAGGGACCCACCTGATGAAGTTCACCTTGATGCGGTAGGTGGGCAAACATCTTTGGCCAAATATGTACTAAGAACCTCAATTTAAAACCATGTTTATTGACAATTTATTATATATTTTGTGATATTAAGTGTTCTTAGTGTAGAGTGTGCATCTGCTTTTCCCTCCTTCTATTTCTGCTGTAGAACTACAGATCTCAGCCAAGTAGCACCTCATATTGTGTTTAAATTAGGATGTGCAGCCCAACCCCCCTTTCCTTTTTCTGTGCCTGGCAATTGGTCTGGGATGCCTAACATAATAACTTGAAGATTTAAACCCGGGCAACGCCGGGTACTACAGCTAGTAATAAATAAATGGGGAAGTGGTTTAACCTGTAAATACGGTTTACATTTGAACAACAATTCACAGAGTAATGTAATACTTTATTTTGACTGTATCCAACACAATATTGCTTTTACTTCATAAACTTTCTGTTATGATAGTGGATTTCAAATCTAAAGCCTGGTACACTAGCAATTATCAGGCCAATCAGCCAATTATAGCGTGCATGCAGGAGCATTAGAGCTCGGGGAGGACGATACAACACGTGCTGCATATTGTTCCCGACTCCAGATCCCGTTGTAGAGATCAAAAGACAATACACACTGAGCAAGAAATTGCTCAGAGTGTACAGGTGTTCACAGTTCCGATAATCGATTCGTCCGATTGGAGCGTTTATCGGATTGGGAGCATTTACTGGGTAGTGTGTACCCAGCTTTAAGGCACATGTGTATTGTATATTCAGCCTAAGTATATACTATGCCCCCCCCATACCTGTCCATCATCAGCATAGGTCATGTGCACTGTCAATACATCTCTCCATAGACATAAAAGCTTCCTATTTGACAGCTCAGATCAAAAATGTGTTATTTCCAGAAAGATAAACATATACTGACTTGCACACAAAAGCATTAAAAAAAATATATAGTTTTGCTGGGATCTCAGATGTCAGGGAAAAGAGGTCCTCTCCATTCAAACCTATCCATAATCTGTTTCGTCCTCAAATGACAATGAATTGGAACAGTAAAGGTGATAAACATATGGGGATATAGCCTACTTATGAAACGGGACCAGTGTGGGTATGTATATAAATATATGTATGTGTGTGTGTGTGTGTATATATATATATATATATATATATATATATATATATATATATATATGCATTAAAAGATGCACTTGCTATTTTCTATTTAAAAAAAAAAAAAAAAGGAGTTCTGGTATAACATACCTTTGTTAACTCTTTTTCTTCGAGGTCCATGGGGTCCACAGCCATTACGTTGGGGTATGAATCCCGGTCACCAAACAGTTAACACAAACAAGCTCTCTGCTCCCAGGATGCACCGGGGCTCCTCCTCATATACCCCACCCCCTGCCTCAGGTAGCCAGTTCGTTACCAAGCTCAAGCAGGCGGAGACAAACAAAGGGTAAGAAAGAAGAAACCCATAACTCATGAGTCCAGACTCTCAAGAGGAGAAACTACGGAAAAACCTTCCCCAGAACTACAGGTGCGTCTGGGTGGGTGTCCTGAGGACCCCATGGATCTCGAAGAAAAAGTTAACAAAAAGGTATGTTATACCATAACTCTTATTTTCTTCTTCGCGGTCCATGGGGTCCACAGCCATTACGTTGGGGATATCCCAAAGCACTAACCCTATGGGCGGGGACGCTCCTGGCTCTCGGAAGAGAGGAGAAACTTACGCCCGAAGGAGGCATCCTGAGAGGCAAAAATGTCAAAGGCATAACAATTGACAAAGGTGTGGATGGAAAACCATGTGGCTGCCCTGCAGAACTATTCAGCAGAGGCACCCCAGCAAGCCGCCCACGAAGGCCCCACTGACCGTGTGGATGTACCTTTACTGAGTCTGGCACCACCAGACTAGTCTGTGTGTATATGAGAAATCGTCATATAAATTCATCTGACCAGCGTCCGCTTATCGGCTGGCCAGCCTTATGACTGTCATACAGTACAAAAGGGAAACCTACTTCCTCATGCTGTTGGCGCGATCCACATAATTATGTAGCGCACGGCCAACATCCAAGGAAGCCTCACCTACCAAGAGGCTTGTAGTCTGAAAGCTGGGACCACAATCTCTACATTCATATAGAACCAGAATACCACTCTTGGAAGGTATTCCGCCCTAGTATGAAGTACTGCTCTCTCCCGATGACTTATAAAAACGGGGAAGCGGGAAGAAAGTGCTGCTAGATCAGAGACCCTCCAGTCTGACGAAAAGAACATACTCGAGAAAACCTAACCCCCTAGGGCCACATTTTCTCAGTTTATCCCGGAGAACATACAACATTTTTAAATAACTGCAGCCAGAAGTAAGTTTCTTGTCCTCTAAACTACAGAACATCCTTTCACAAGGAGGAGGTCTTGAAGAACCATGTCGTCCAAGATGGACGAGTCAGGTCTAGATACAGGAAGGGATCCTGTATTAACAGGTCCGACCTTAGCAGAAGAAGCCACAGAGTGTCTATGGAGTGACTCTGCAGGTTGGCGAACCAGCAGCGCCTGGGTCAAGCAGGGTCCATCAGTATTACTGTTGCATGTTCCCGTAAACCCTTAGAGGGAGGGATAGCGGGTGAAGCAAATACGCCAGTTTGAAGTTCTACTCTACTGCCAGAGCATCCACAAACACTGTGCCCCTACCTGGGGATCTTGGGCATGTCCAGTATGGTCTGGCTGTAGTCAGATTTGGAAGGCTTTCCCAACTTTCTGGCATTAGAACACTGGAGCCTCTCCTTATACCGGCTTCACAAGCATAGCTTTGACCCCTCTGATCAGGGAGGAGACGTACTGTTGGAAGACGGTCTTCCTCTCTTGAGAGTGACTCCGGGGAGGAGACCCGTGTGTCCCCCTAAACACCAGAAAATGTACCAGAATCTGAGGGCTGGATGGAGCGTGAGACCAACCGCCTTCTGATTCTTTTGGCTGTACTAGCCTAGCTGCTTGCCATAACTGCTGGAAAGCTGCTAAGGACGAAGTCACCTTTGACCCGAGTGAGCACACATGTCCCTCCAGGGCAGATGCCTAGGAAGCCCAACATGGTAGGCTGCGGCTGCTGAAGATACCTTAATATCAGGGTTGGCGCAGGAGTCGCCAATTTGTCCACAACCTGCGCTATGATCTGGTAGATTTGACTACTGTGGTGACTCTTTAGCACAGTGACCACCACAACCCATTTATATTAAGTCCAGTGAGATCGCCCCTCTCTGTGGCCTGGACCGCGTAAAGGGCCGACGCCATCTGGTCTTTGGCTGTAGAGACCTAGCAGCCTGTAGTAATTGTTGAACGGCTACTAAAGATGATGCCTGCCTCAACCACTGCCTACAGCACCTGGTATTCCCAGGTGGTCTCCCATCCAAGTACTAACCAGGACCAACACGGCATAGCTTCCAAAGTCAGATGAGATTGGACATGTCCAGTGTGGTATGGCTGTAGGTGAAATGTCCATTCATGATGGAAATAGAGGGCATAACCATAGGGGCTGCTGCTACAGGTCACACATGCCACCAACTCAGGGGCCCCAGCCAACTGGCTTACCTTTTCAATGGACATACAAGGTTTATCCAATGTCTAGTATTAATGTGACCATCATTTTACATCCAATGTACCCACGTATCTTTGTAGCGGGTTACATGAGTAGAAACAGCAGTGATAGACTTATGCTGACAAGGCAGCATAATACAGCAGATTCCATAAGTCACATGTAATGCACATGATAGATATATATATATATATATATATATATATATATATATATATAAATGTTACACACACATACATACATATCCACTGTTCATACACACTAAACTCTCTGGCCAACTACCAAACACCAGGTAGGACCTAGAGCTCTGTATGACCTGATCACAGCAGTGGAGGCATTATACATACTTGCAACAAAAAAGTTTTTTGGTCAACTACGAACATCCGACAAGGCTAAGTAGGACATCAAGCTCTGTATAACCTAGCCATCCACAGAGAGGCACCCAGGAAGATGAACCAAATCTCCTGAGAACATTTGCAAGTAACCCACAACAAGCGTCGGTTTACAGAAAACATACGTGTGAAGCACTCTCTAACCCCTAACCACAGTTTAGGGGTTTCAGGAAAGTAAAATTTTGAACAGTAGCACATTCATGCCTAACTGACCAGTTTTGCAAAATCTACCTGTAGACCTGACTCCAAGCAACAAAAGTTGGTAGGATTCAAATGTTATGCACTGTCCTGGGAACAAGGCATACTCAGGGATAGCCAAATTCTCAGCTGAGTCTTCCCAATTAGGAGAGAGGGGGGGATGGGCAACATAGCCCTACCAGTAGATGTGAATTACAATTTAGCCCATATAGCCTACAGCTGGGGCCAATGTAATGTGTTCATCTTCACACATATAGGGGTATTCAATATGGGTGCGATAACATCGTTTTTTGCGTTAATATCGCACTTTTTAACGTTTTTGCGTTAATATCACTTGTTTTAGTTTTACACCGTATTCAATTTCAAAGACTTATCGCAGTTTTGAAGAGTCTTTGATAAAATACGGTGATAACTTTTCACCATTGAATAGGTGTCGAAAAAAAGTGCAGAATTGGGGTTTAGGGGTGCAGGCTTAAAAAAAATAGCCTGCACCCCTGAGATTGACATTTAAAAAAGAACTATGTCAAAAAAAGTTGAAAAAAAAATAGGGACACCCCAAAAAATGTATTTAAAAATTGGGGTGCACAAAAAAAAAAATGGGAAAAAATTGTTTAACAATAGGGAAATAGGTTCAGGGCTATTCTGCAAGTATGCGGCAGATGTTTTCTAGAATAGAATTATAGCGGCAGGTGCACAAATGCAGAATTTTTAAAAAATTACTTTAGGGACACCAAAATATGCTAGTACCCATTTTCATGTACCCCAAATTTGATGGGACCACTTAAAAAAAACGAAAAAAATAACCTAAGTGCTCTTCTGCATCACTTTTTCAATGTCGGAAAAAAACACCTGCTGCGGCTATTTAAATCCCCGACTTTCAATTAAAGGCTAAAATGGGGGTACCCATAGTGTTCCCCCATGTTTTTATAACTTTAGGGGGGTCTTACAATTATTTTAAGGAAAAATTTGTAACTTTACGCAAATCCAACTTCGGAGTTTCCCGTTTTCGTTAATTTTATTTTGAATACAGGGATAAGCAGGAGCGCGCACCATACCTTTACGCAGAAAAAAACTCCGATATGAAACGTTAACTTCGCCAGGGAAGTTAACCTTTCATATTGAATACCCCTCATAGTCTTTTCAGAAACAAAGGCAGCATAACTCAGCAAAACTTAACGCATTTAAGCAGTATATTTGCCATAGGCTCTTAATCAAAAAGCACACCAGCTTAGTAGGATATTTGAGCCTGTTCAACCTGCCACTAAGCAAGGTACTTTGGTCCATAATCTGGGAAAAGGAAACCAAAGGGAGTTCCTATCCAGATGCTGGGAGGTTTGTCTACTTAACACAGTAACCACATAATACAGATTGTATGAGATTCTGTGGGGAAACCCCCCCCAGCACAGGGGACCTTAGCTGCCTGTCCTTCAGACTCTGACATAATAATGACAAGTTCTGAGTACACATGTGATTTTGTTTCACCCTAACTACCCACACACCCGTAGGAAAGGGTTAAGGGAAAAGACAGTGATAATTTACAGGAATCACAGTTCTTTTTACATAAGAAACAGTATCCATAAAACAACAATCACATGTCATGCATAAACACTCTGCGAGTCATATGCATATAAGCTCTCACTACCACAATCAGCCTAAGCTTAGGTAGGATAGAGCCCTGTAAAAACCTAGACCAGCAGTAGGCAAGGTATAGAGACTGCCCAACGTCCTCTCTTGTAGGAGCAGCGTTCAGAGAGCAACTGACATACACTCTGGCTGCCCTATTTGGAGGCTGGGAGGAGCAATCCACAATCACTGCGCCAGAGGACTGAACTAGCGTGTGGATTGGGGGAGGGGCCGCCGGGGAAGCGTACCTCCCCTATGCTGCTTGGACCTGCCCGTAAACTGACCTGGCCGCCGCCACAAGCCCCGGCTGGTCAGGAACATCAAATCCTGGCGGTCTAGGCTAGGAGAACAAGCCGTATGCCTCCTGACTGCAGCACGCCTCCAGCCAGTCTCTCCGCTGGAGGCCGGACCGCCACGTGGTCCTGGCATCAGCGGCCGCCGCAACCACCTGCTTAACCTGCCATCCCCTTGATCCGGTTGCGGTCCAGAGCCAGAAAACCCCTGCCGAATTTCCTGCCAAGGACCTGCCGAGGCTAGCGGTGCGGCGCTGGAGGAGGTAGTTGCAGCGCGTGGCCGGTGCGCCTCCAATCAGGCGTGAGGCTGCATCCAGGACAGTTCAGACCATCAGCTGAGATTTTTATTTTTTTTGTTGTTACTTTTTTGCTCCAGCAGTCCCACTGTCTATGTGGTGAACACACAAAACAGGAAGACCTGGCTACCTGAGGCAGGGGGTGGGGTATATGAGCTCGTTTGTGTTAACTGCTTGGTGACCGGGATTCATACCCCAACATAATGGCTGTGGACCCCGAAGAAGAAATACAAATATATTTATATATATATATTTTTTTTTGTTTAGGTGACTAGTAGACATCACAGTGTGCCTCCACTCAAGTGATTAAGTTTATAGAATACAAACAGCATCTCAGAGCAACCACATTTCGCTGGACTCATGTAAATTGATGCGATCAGTGTGGTAGTCACCTGCAGGAACAAGGATGCATTATTAAACTAATTGAGCTTACGTTAACTCACTTGTCAAAGCTATCACTATACTTAATGAATGCTTCCAATTTCTCTTTGGCATATTCCACTACATCACAATGAAGCTCGACTCCATGATTTATGCCAAATGGACCTACAATATAAAGAAATGATCTGGTTAACACAGGGTAGTGTAGAGGAAGCAGCTAAAAGTATTACAGTATATTTAACATTTTCAAAAAGACCATGTTCACAAAATATATTTTTTTAAGCATATTAGGGTGTTTTGTGTGTGAACTTAGTGTGGACTGGATCCTGCAAGATCTTTGTGTGCAGGAGGCTCCCGATTTTTCGGGTAACCCCCCGAACCCCCGGAAGAGTAGGCACTTCTCCCGCATTCTGCCCACTTCCTAGTGAAGTGGGCAGAATTTCTGCGGTGATCGCCGGTCCCCATGTAGGGGGCGGGGCTTAATGATAAATTTTCCATGAATCGCGCCATTTAGCCCCACCCTCTATTTAAATGTAAGCCAAATCGCACCAATTTGCTGTGAATGGGGCGGGGCTTGATGATGCAACCCATCAGGGCCCGTCCCTATCATTGCCCACCTGCTTCTCCTCCCCAGGCTTCTTCCGGGGAGGAGAAGCGAAAGGTAGCAAAGTATGATTTAGAGCAGGTACGGGGAACCTCAGGCCTGGGGGCCCGATAAGGCCCCCGGAATCATTTGGTGTGGTCCTCTGAGCTTTTTTCTGCTAGCCTCATCTGGCTAGCAGGGTGCTTAGATTGGCACCCTGCAGCCAGAATCTATGCAGCAGTGCCGTTAGGATGCTGCAGATGGTCACAGCATTGCTGTAATCACCAGAGATTGTGCTCCCGCCCCCCTTTGACATCACATGCAGAGGGCGTAGCCTGCACCGGCCCGCAAATCTGTTCTATATATTAAAATGGCCCTCGGACGAAAAAAGGTTCCCCCACCCCTGATTTAGAGGCATACTCAATTTGTAAAACCTTGTGGCGCAGGGTTTTCACCAAAGCAGCAAGGTTTTTCCAATTCAATTGCCAGGGAGAAATTCAAGCCACGGTAATTTCTATAGGAATTACCATGGCTTTTTTTCTTGCAGCCCCCAGCAGGTGCAAAGTCAGAGAAAATCCCTGTTTTAAATGTAGAGAATCTCTACAGAACCCCTTGGACTAATTAGGCAATTGGCAGTACATGTCATTATTGCTTGTTAAAAAAATGGCCTCGAATTACCCCAAAATCAACCTTTTCATTAATTTATGCACTCCAAATTGAATTATATGGATTTATTTAAACAAATAACAATTGCTTTTATCATTTTACATTTTTTTATTTTAAATTGGCCTGAAACGATCTCAGAATCTACTTTTTTCAATTTTTTTTTTTTTTTTCATTTAATTACAAATGAAAAAGTTTTTTTATATTTTCTCTCTCATTTAAAAACACTGAAAATGGCTGATTTCTGCATTTTTTTTTCAAAGTTACTCAATATATTTTTTTTCTTTGTGGTACAGGCTGTTCTACATAAAATTTGTAAACTACCCGCAGGTTTCTGCAGTAAAGATTACAACCATTTTTTTTTCCCATTTGGATACCACGGGTATTAGGAGCACACATACCCTTGGTAATTAAAAAATGGTTGCGATACAATTACGTGGCCAATTGG
The DNA here is from genome assembly GCA_031769625.1 of Taudactylus pleione. Lineage (NCBI taxonomy): Eukaryota > Metazoa > Chordata > Amphibia > Anura > Myobatrachidae > Taudactylus > Taudactylus pleione. Next base: position 6,939,680 of record JAUIMM010000092.1, on the reverse strand, counting down.
ATATGCCCCTTAGAGGCCGATTCAGAGTCGCAAGCAACTCAGCATCTGTGGCCACATTGCGTGTTTGGGAAACAATTCAGATCTCCATCTGTATTTAGAGTTAGCCCAATCTATACGAAAGTAGCCGTCATCACAGGATGTAGTTATGAGACCAGCGGCTGCAATGTCGCCGGTCTCAATGCACTTCTTAATCCAGACCGTATGAGGTAAATCCGGGATGTACTTAGCATTAGCCACAGGGGGAGGGGGGGATTAGGTTTAGGTCTTTTTTTTTGGAGGGGGAGGTTAAGCAACACTGGGGGGGGTTGAGGATTAGACACTAAGGGGGAGGGTTAGGTTTAGGCACAAAGGGAGGTTAGGTTTAGGCCCTAATGGGGAAGGTTAGGAGGGGGGGAAAGGGGGAATGGTAGATATACTTACCTGTGCCCTGTCGAGATACCAAGCATTGGGATGCCCCTGTCGGTATTCTGACAGGAGGCATCCCGACAGCCGGCATTACGTGCCCGTTCAGTCATCACTTCCGTGCAACTTTTAATATGGATCTCAGAGGTATATATTAACGAAGCATCATGTTTGAAATCCCGGCAGGACTTCAGCGGGTTCCCAGTAAGATTGTATCCCTCTGATTTACTAAGCTCACAACCACTGCAATCCCACAGAGAAACCACAGAAAATACGGTCCTGATTTTTCCCCAGTAACAAAACACACTTTAAAAAGTTAAAAGGAAGACAAAAAACAAAAAAGGAAAAAAAAAATAAATAAAAAAAGTTCCTCCTAAGCTATCATTACCCTACTCAAGCCCACACAGTTTCTTGTTTAATATTGAAGTTTCTTCTCCCACTCTTAAATAAATTCCACCCATAACTGAAAATTAAGTGCCTCTGGGCCTGATTCAGACCCACTCGCGAGCGGCTGTCCGCTCGCAAGTGGGTCGATGTTATGGACTGAGCATGCGCACGACGGAGGGAGCTCCGTCGTGCGCATGCGCCAGACGCGACGAGCGAAGGAAAGTCCTTCGCTCGTTGTGTCCGATCAAAGGGGGCGTGCTGTCAATGTTGATTGACAGCACGCCCCCTTTGGTGGGCGTGCCGGGGGCGTGCCTCCCTGACGGGGGCGTTCCCACGGGAACGCCTCCCGTCAGAAGCCGGCCCACCGACATCACTAGTGATGTCAGTGGGAGTGATTTTGGCTCTGATAGAGCCAAAATCACTCCAGAGCTTGCGGTTGAAAACCTCAACCGCAGGCTCCGGCTCGCAAATTCGATGGTCGCGATGGTCTCGACCATCACGACCATCACAATGCACGCTCGTATAGCCTGTGGGTGGTGACCCACAGCTATACGAGCGTCCAGGAGGACGCTCCATGAAAATGGAGCCCGGCCCTCATTCAGAGCGTGCGCTCTGCTCAGAGCGTACGGCTCTGAATGAGGGCCTCTGTCTTTTCAATTCATCACTCTATTTCACTGGGGTTACAGATATTTATTTTTTCTATGAGTAAACTAAGGCATAATTTCCAACTCTCTCAGTAGATGCAGGAAGCTCCCGAATTTTCAGGTAGACCAGGCCCCATCCCGCGCAGGGAGACTGTCGCTCAAAAATTGGTTATTTGCAGAACTAAAATACATAGCTAGCAATGTATTTTTGTCGCTTCTAACACCAATCAATTTAGTGTGCAACATTTGTACATCTGTGTGCGACTGAGGCTGAATCTGTGTAAAAAGAGCTCTGATGCGAGTGGCCATGGGTTTTCCTCATGCAGAGATCCGTTGTGCTTTATTTATGACTTTGTACGTGTATAATACCAATTCATGTGCTATTAAAGTCGCAGCCTAGGGTCTCTGAGCAGTTTTTCGCTGAGTCTGCAACTAAATGCAAAATTGAATGTAAAATACAATACACAAGCATCGGTGCATGCGGGACACGGCTGTTCTGAGTATCTAGCAACCTCCCCCCATGCTGGGACAGGAACACCGCCACAGCCAAACTAGTTTTTCTTTACTGTAGTGGGGGCGACGAGGATTTTTCAAGCCATAAACAGAGAAAAGCAGTAAAGCTCACTACAAGTATGAATGAGTAAAGCACTATACTCAGCTGAATTAAGACCTCTTGTGAGCTTTACAGCCTGTCTCTGTTTATGGCTTGAAAAAGGATGGTGAGGCCAACCGAAACGTCGCTGCTATACTGTGAGCAAATATAACCTAAGCTGCTTCATTGGTGAGTGCCTTCTCTCTCTAATAAATAAATAAATAAATATATATATATATATATATATATATATATACATACACATATATATATATATACACACACACACACACACACACACACACACATATATATATATATATATACACATACATACATACAGTCCAGAAAACCGGCACTCCCTGTGAAATGTAGACTGACCTTGCCTTGGTGCCCTCCCGGAGATTTGTGTGTCCTCCAAGATAGATATGGGTAAGCCAAAGTTTCAATCTCCTTTATTGGAGATTTTCCTCAGGGACCATGAGGAAAATCTCCAATAAAGGGGATTGAAACGTTGGCTTACTTTTGGGCTTAGGTCCCTTTCTTCCCTGTGTACTTGAAAGTCCTGTGAGTGCCACCACAATACCCATATCTCATTAATATATATATATTAATTAGTGTGATAACTTGGGGTTATTAGCTTGGTAGATTGGTGTTAGTGGTGCAGTGATTAGATGCAGAATTAGAGTCCACACATGGCATTCCAGTAAATCAAATGAAAATGGTGCTTTACTTCCAGCATGGAAACCAGTAAGCAGAAATAAAATAATAAACAACCTAGCCCTTTCTTAGGGCACTAGCTCACTTCTTGAACCCTCTCTATAGAAGCAGCTAATCTGCATGAAAGTCTTTCACAGTCTCTGAGGTTTGTGGTCCTTCCTGCCACATGCAGGACTGGACACTGGCCTCCTGGCCTGGTATAGCCTTCTCAGCTTGTTGGCTGCCGCCTCACAAGGACAGTGTCAGAGGTATAGGGATCTCCCTGCCTCCTTGCAGGTATGATCTGACCACCTGGTCTGCTTCACTCACACAGCAGCCCCACCTGGACTGTCTGACTGTGTCCACCAGCAGCCTCACCTGGGCTCTGGTCATATGGCAGCCATGAGGCATCTTCCCACAATGCTTTTCTACTCTGTGTGGGCGGATCTGTCCTGCCCCACATAGAATCTGCTGCTCACCAGCACCACCTCTGGTGATACTGCCACATAACACTAAAATATATATATATGCAAAAAAAGAGAGAGTGCACTCGTAAATAATAAGTAACAAACGTTTTACTGCACAACATATGCTCACATACATTGAAGTTTAAAAAGTTGATCTTAGCTGCAAATCTGATTCCACCATGTCTCAGGATACAGTCCGATCAGAAAGCCCGCTCCGGTACACAGCGGGTAACGTCAACCACGTCCACGTCACAGGCCACGCCCAACGCGTTTCGTCACTATCGACTTCGTGACGAAACGCGTTGGACGTGGCCTGTGACGTGGACGTGGTTGACGTTATCCGCTGTGTACCGGAGCGGGCTTTCTGATCGGGCTGTATCCTGAGACATGGTGGAATCAGACTGATTTGCAGCTAAGATCAACTTTTTAAACTTCAATGTATGTGAGCATATGTTGTGCAGTAAAATGTTTGTTACTTATTATTTACGAGTGCGCTCTCCCTTTGTTTGCATATTCCTGGAATCTTTTGCTCCGTGGCTGGAGACTGGGATGCAGCTGCACTTGATCTGATACAACTGACTAAATCTGGACACATTCTAATAGAGACTATTGCGCTTTTTGGACTTCATACATACACGCACATATATATATCTCAAATGTCCTGACTGACTCATCAGTACCCAGCCCAAACCGCTAAGAATGGATTTTTCGAAAATTTACTTCTAAAAGGGACTGAAAATGGCTAATAGGTTTCCTCCCCCTGTGCAATGTCCAGCCTGACTGAATTCTCAACTGTGCTGCAACCACTATGAGTCAAACACCAACTGTCATCCCAAGTGCTGCCAAACATCACTGGCAGTTGGTGTGGTTCCCCTATTTGAAGAGTGAGGAAAGGGAATGTGTTACTACATAGGTGTGAAAAAAAATGTGTTACAACAATAGTGAGAGGGGAATGTGTTACTATAAAGGTGAGGGAGGGGAATGTGTTACTACTAGAGATGTGCTTCGACCTCCATGTTTTGGTCTTGGATCTGGATTCATCTTCGTGTTTTGATTTTGCAAAACCACCCACACGTGTTTTGGATTTAGATCTGTATTTAAAAAAAAAAAAAAAAAACCAACAGCTAAAATTACATAATTTTGACCTGTTAGCATGCAATCCAAAACCTGAGTTTGGTTTTTAAATCAGAGTTCCGAACTGCGGAAAGATCCTAAAAGGGACTTTGTTCGACACAGAACCCCTACATTCGGGTTGTTGTCGGTTCTCGGAGAACTGGACCTACACATCTCTAGTTACTACAGAAGTGAGGGAGTGTAATGTTTTAGTACACAGGTAAGGGAGGGTGATGTCTTACTATAGCAGTAAGGGAGGGGATGCATTAATATATAGGTGAAGGAATAATGTGTTATTGCAGTGGTGTGATGGAAATGGAAACCGTATATATCCAAGGTCTACCCGAGTACATCAGCTAGTATATCATATATATGATATCTCTATCTATATATTGTGACAAAAGCACTGGTAAGGTTTAGCAACAGAAGATAGATTTGTCCCAGGTTTCTGACCTATATGCATTAAAGCCCCAGGAAAATGTCTGATTAAAAAAACAGACGTTATAATGTTTGGGCTTTAGTAAAAGCCGGATAAGGGTTCCTCGGGTTATGGATGGAGAGTGAGGGCGGGCCCCTCCATTAGGCTCATTTCGGATCTTCAGCCGGAGAACAGGCTAATTAGCACTTCCACCTGTAAAAGGCTGATAAAAGTGTCAGGGGTTTTAGTTAGTGTCTCACTACCTGGGGAAAGAAGCAGCAGGCCTGTTAGAAACATTATGATTTAATGACCGTGAGTACTGTGCATATGCCTATGTTTGTGGTAGGGCCATTAAGTCCTACCACTGATGAGAGATGGAATCTGTGTTTAGTTAGAACCCAGACGGGATAGGATTTTATTTAACGTTTTTCTTTTTGTGCACAATACACTAACTTTGGCTTATTTCACAGAAACCCTGGACTGTTGTGCAGTTTCCTGATTGCTGTGTGTTTGGAAGTGCCCATCTACCCCCAGGAGAGGGCAACCCTAACTTGATTTTTCTTTTTATTAGAATTTTATTGAATGAATAACAATTAACAAAAGACCTACACAGAGGTCTATATAAAATAAATAGCACAACAACTAACTAAACAGCGGACAAAAAAAAAAATACAGTTAGGACAAGTGAATGTCGATATCACAGCTCAGTTGTACTATAAAAAAAAAAAAAATGTTCATTCAAAGTTTGCCTTTCCAAGTAAACAGTAAGGTCAACATACCATTTCTGTCGGTATGATGGTAATCGTGAAACACTGAACATCCCTGGGCATGTCTGGGGTTTTCATATAATTAATTGGTCCGTTTGTCTGTCTGGTTATGCATTCGGTCACCCCTGCACTGATTTTGATGAAACCAATGCAAGGTGGTCCAGTTGGATTCTTGCCAGGTTTTAGGGGGGTAGTTAGGGTCCCAGTTGTGCCTCCCGTTGGTGTACACTGGGCAGAACTTTGACCCAGGGAGCCGGTCCTCCACTGGATGGATTTGGATGAAAACTTCATGGAGTGGTAACATTGGATCCCAGAAGACAAACTAGGGGGTTGAAGTCTCGGTTGGACCTCCCGTTGGTGTACGCTGGAAAGAACTTTGACCTGGGGATGCTGGGCAGAACTTTGGAGCAAATGCTGAGCCTTCCACTTAATGGATTTGGACGAAAACTTCACAGAGGGGTGGCAATTGATCTGGGTGCCTAATGGAGTGGTTGGGGTCCCGGTCAGACCTCACAACGGAGTGCGCCGAGCAGAACTTTGATCCAGGGAGCCTGTTCTGGCACAGTGGGCCTTCCACTGGATACATGTAATAAAACTTAACTTAATAACTTGAAGATTGAAACCTGGGCAACACGGTGGTGCCCTTATACTAAGGCTGACTCAAATAAACTGAATTTTCCTATACATCTCAAAAGGGGATGCAATTATAAGACCGGCAGCTCAATATCGACATCCGAATCCCATACCAAAGCCTATCTTATTCCCGACGCCTTAACGCCGAAGGACTCCAGACCAAACGAGGTAAGTCCGGGGCACCCTTAGCGTTAGCCACAGGGGGTGAGAAGACTTAGGTTTAGGGAACATAGCGGTGTTCGGGTTAGGTACCCCTGGGGGGGGGGGTTAGGGGTAGGCACCTCCCCGGTAGAGATAGGTTTCAGGTGTGGTAAGGGGGTGGGGGTTAGGCACCACTAAGGGAGGGTTAGGGTTGGAGGGGGGTACTCATCTGCCCTGTTGAGATCTTCTTCCATCGGGCTGTCGCCGTCGGATATAAACCGGCGGCTATTTAGCCGCCGGCACTTCATATCCATTCCTTCAAAAAGCTATTGGACGTACAGAGTTGAAATTTGGCATGGACTAGTAGAACTGCATGCCATATTTCAGGGCAGAAAACCCAAAAGTAACTGGGAGTAATCTAAAGTTTAAACTGACAGATTTTTTCTTCCACTTCCTGCTTGGTCAAAACTGCCACTTTTCTGTTTTAGTCTAGAAGGGATTTTTGGGAAGGCATAACTCAGGGTAGAGGATAAAGTAAGACTTGGAGTTTGTTTTGTTAGGTGGCTCTTGTTCCAGTGTAGTGCCTTTTGGGGTTTAGGTAATTGAGAAAGTTACAGTTTTTAAACTATTAGCCCACAAATGCCCCATTATAGAGACAGGGAATGTCAACTTGCTGCGCATGCTCAGTAGATGGCCTCCTGCAGAGGGTGTACAGTGGCTTCACCTGGGTGCACAAACATGGCTGGTGGTACGGGCATTAGCGATGGTGCAACCTGGATCCGAGAGGATTCAGTCCCTGCCAGCCATTCTGCAGAGTTCGCAGTAGTGCCAATTTCAAAAATGGCACCTCAGCTGCATTTTTTAAATTCAAGATGGCCACCGCAAGCCAATAATGGCTCGCAACGTCATAACCCCACCCCCTTGGCTGGCTTATATAAGCCAGCACGAGGCAGCGGCATGGCAGTCCGTCAGCGGGGAGGGAGCATGGAAGAACCCCTGAAGAAAGAAGATGGCCGAAGTCCTAGTGGGCGGCGGCCATTCAAAAGAGCTCAAAGGCTGCCGTCCGCTAGGTGAAGAGGACACCAGAAGCCCACTCACCAGATGAAGATGTCGGAAGCCCAGGGGAGGCAGCAAACATGTAAAAGAGCTTGAAGGCTGCCGCCTCCTCAGGTGAAGGTGCAGCAAAATAAAATTATTAAACCATTCGGTTTTATGTTTTTATTTTGAGATTTCTTTTTCAGGGGTACTACAGGTACCAGTGGGCCATTAATGCCCCACTTGCTGGTAGTTGTGGTTCTCCAAATACCAGCATGTGGGGGAGGCTTGCTGGGACCTGTAGTTTACCTTCGAAAGGCAATATTTTTACTTCTTTCTATGCACTACTCGTTTACATAATCAAACAAAAAAATATTGTTTTCTTATATTGTTGAAAGTATAATTCAGTGTGCTGAGGAACAATAGGGGATTAAACCCCCCTCCCTTTTCTACGTTTACATAAATCAACCTGGCACCCACAGCCCAGAGGTGTTGGGGAAAGCCCCAGGCTATCAGCCCAGGCCTGTGGTGCCCTGGAGAGGGGGACCCCTTTATTGGAGGGGGTACCCACCTTCCCAGGGATCCCTGGCCTGGGCTGACTAGTGGTCAGGGGTGGCCGGGGGACCCGGTGAAAGTGTTCCCCTGGCTGTGGCACTACTCCCCCCACTAGAAAGGGTCCAGTGCTGGTTATGGATAATACAGGGGACCTCTACGCTTTTTGTCCCCTGTATTTCCAAAACCAGGACCAGTTTACTGAGCCCACTGCTGGTTGTGCTAAATGCAGAGGACCCCCACATCTTTTGTCCCCTCTATTTTCACAACCAGAACTGGCTGTCAAAAGCCATGTGCTGGTTGTGCTAAATACAGGGAACCCTTATGTCGTTTGTCTCCTGTATTTTCACAACCAGGACCGGCTGTGAAAAGCCCGGGGCTGGTTGTGCTTTAGGGTGGAGGGGAGGGGATACACGCCATTTAGAAAAAGAAAATTCACTTGTTTTCATTTTTTGTAATACAGATGCATGGACAGATCTTACTGATCCATCTGTGTCTTATTGATTTTTTTTTCAGATGCATGCCACACAAATCACGGATATCCCAACTGCGCAGCTCTATCTTCTGCTCAGACCAGTTGCATAGACTGCTTGTGCATATTCGAATGACCACACAATTCTGTGAATTAGCAGCTCCACAATTTTGTGAGTGACAGCAATCTCACTGAGAGCTGAATCTCCAGTTAACCACAGGGTGTGATGGCATACCACATTTGTATTGCACAAGGAATACGTCCATTAAGGAGTCAGGCTTAATTATCAGAATGTCATTGCTTTTTTGAGTTTGAGTGGCAGAAATTCAATAGGTTTTTGTGAAATTTCAGATCATGTCTAAGAAGCCCTAATAGGACACGTGAAACCGTAACTTTTTTTGTCTATGGAATTTATTTATATACTGTAAGTCCAAATAGGTGCACACTCACGTCTTCAGTACCAAATTGCTGGAGTGACTAACCCATAGGGAACTACATGAATCCTCTTCTTAAGAATATGTAGAAAAAGGGGTGCACTCAGTCTTCTAATAGCATTCCTTTATTGCATACCAGTAAAAATTTACAGCATTAGAATTCCGACGTTTCAGTCGTATACGTGGACCTTTGTCAAGGTTTATTATCAAGTGATGCATAGCACATATATATATACACCTATGTGTATAATCAAAAGACCACTCCCCCAATATTGACATCATCCTCATTATTAACAACATAATACATCCACATTATTGCATCTAAATACCAAGACACATCACTATTGTTGGTAGCCAATGTTGGTACATCACTAAAGCCAATAAAAATGTACTGACTTATGTCTCAGCTCAGCTATGGAACCAGCTGGCATGCGTATCACCTCCATCCACTTCCCGTGGTTTGGAATGCACTAGACTGGGTTGCCATGACAACCACTATGTAACTTTCTATTCACCGGGTGACTGTCAGCGCGCACACGCTGCCATTGCGATGCAACCCGAGTATTACTCTGTCAGAGCGCTATCCAGTAGCACTCATCTACATAAAACATCATCAGCCCATGTCTTAATGTGTCAGAGCGCCATTTAATAATGTCTAGACAATATAATTATAACACAGGGAAGTGATCCACTACATACATAGAATAAGCAGACTAACACAAAAATTAGCTCATTTAAAACATGCAAATTATAATCATACAATATAACACATACAGTATATCAAGGTAATAGACTCCACAGAAGAGCCAACCCACAAAAAATGCAATCCCAAAGAATATATTAAAACATGCAAAAATCTAAAAACAAATTATACCAATGTGCAGGTGGTACACCCCTGAACTAGATCCAGAGATCCTCAATCAAGAAACATGCCGAAATGCATGGCTTCGTTTAAGCCATGAGGATAGACAGAGTCCAGCTTATGTGTCCACATAGCCTCTTTCTGCAGCACTAACTTAGCACAGTCTCCTCCTCTCTTTGGCGGGGGCATCCAATCAATAATCATACATTTTAAATGATAAAGCATGGTGAGCTTCATGGAAATGCCTAGCCACAGGTCTATCGGAGGATCCAATGGACAACGCGTCTCTAATTGAGGATTTATGGTTAGCCATCCTTTCCCGAAAGGGGCAGATGGTTTTACCCACGTAATATAGAGAACACGGGCACATCAGGATATGCACCACATAGTCAGATGTACAAGTAACACTATGCCGAATTTGGATTTTGCGTCCTGTGTGTGGAGGATGGAAAAATTGAACAACCACCATGCTCCTACAAGTAGTGCAATTCACACACCGAAAACAACCAGGTTTAAGTTGATTTAACCATGTACGGGTTCCTTGTGATCTTTGCATAAGAATGTCCTCCAAATTCCGGCCACGTTTAAAGCTCAAAGGTTTTTCAGGTATTCACCCTTTCAGAACAGGATCTGTGGCAACCACATGCCAGTGTTCATGCACTGCATTAGGGACAATCGAACCAGCGAAAGTTGTAGTTATAACAAATGGGTTATAGGCATTTCTCTGTAGTTTTCAAGCTATATCCTCTTTCAAGAAAGCATTTTTAAGAGATTGGTAGATTATTTTTTAAAAGAGCCTGGATGATGACTTTGGTAGTTTTGGAGTGTATTGCGGTCGTTTGGTTTTCTGTAGAGTCTATAACCATATCCAGAATTAGTGGTAAGTATGGTAATATCCAGAAAATCAATCTGGACACTATCATATGTCATTGTGAATCTAAGGGGAGAATTCACTTGATTTAAGTACTCCAGCATTTCTAACAAAACATCTCCAGTGTTATTCCAAATCAAGAATACATAATCGATAAAAACCAATACTATCTCCAAACAGCGGGATCAGGTGGTTGCTTTCATAGGCATCCATGTAAAAGATTGGCATATGTTACTGCCCATCACTGTCCCAGCTGTCTGGAGATAGGAGTAGTCACCGTACCTAAAATAATTACATGTCAGAGTCAGTTCCATTAAAAATTCAATAGGCGGAGGTCCCACGTGCGAGTCAAGGAGGGCCATCCTCACTGCTGTCATACCCTCCACATGGGGGATCACCGTATATATAGAGACGACACGTCTAAGGCAGGGTTGCATAAAGAGCGGATTTAAAAAAAAAAACAGATTTATTTGATTTAAATCAGATTTTTGGGATTTAAATAGGATATTTTTTTTTTTTAAGTAAACTGTTCAATTTTAGATGTTTACACCTTGTTTTAGCAATTCATAAACAATTTTTGAGGTGAGAACAGTAACAAAATGAACACAGTAATAGAATACAAACAGTTGCATCATTTTCAGTTCCATGAGTAGTTGTACCTTCACTTCTTGAATTAAGATTTCCATCATCAGAATTTGAATGTGAAGCACATTTTTTGTAATGGTCTTTCATTCTTGCTACAAATCCTTGCATTACTTTACTGCATGTTTTACATTCTGCTTTGCATCCAGATTTACCAGGGACAGTCATTTTGTTGAAAGATAACCAAATGGCATCCAGTTCCCTGCCAGAAGTAGCCATACTTACTAACGGCTTGTGTCTGCTTGTTCAGACTTCAAAAGTGAAAGTGAAACTGAAGAGCCATGAGAATCCCAAAAGTGAAGAGTGAAACTGAAGAGCTATGGGGAATCCATTATTTTCCCCAGCTGAGCTATAAAAAAAAAATAAAAAAAAAAAAAAGGGGAAGGACTGCCCCACCTACACGTCGATCTCTTTTTAAGCAAAAGTTGTAGTTTAACGTTTTGATTTAAATTATGATTTAATCATGCAACCCTGGTCTAAGGTGACTAAAATACCATTCAAAACCATCGGTAAGGACCATATTTTATCTATCAAGTCCTGAGATAACTGTCAATCTTGGTGACACAGTTCTGCAAGAAACTACCCAGATGCTGAGCCACAGGGGCAAAAAGGGAATTGTGTGCCAAAATTATGGGCCACCGGGTGGTTGGTCCAAGGTTTTACATATCTTGGGCAATAAAGAATCGGACATATCAGATATTCAGTCTTCAAAAAACCAAACACTTCATCACTAATCCAACCATTACTCAAAGGCCCATCTAGATCTAAATCCAATCTGTTTTTAAACCCTGATACTGGATCTCCAGGTAGTAATCAGTATGTCCTAGTGTCTGAGAGCTGTATCATAGCTTCTCTATCATAATCCATAATATCATAATCCATGGTATCCAACACAACCTTTATTGGCTGTTCTAATTGTTACTCATTCATTATTTTTAAGGTCCCTTAACACCTTTGGAAAAGAAAGCCTTAAATTAGGTCTAATCCTCTGTTGTACTTTGAGAGAATCATGTATATTCTGATCTAACAATCTGGAGAACGTCTTAATGCTTTTTTTCATTTGATTATTTTTTTTTTTTTTTACAATTTTTCTTTTTTGTCCAGAATCAGTGGTATTGGTAGGATTGTGAAAACTAAATATATGGAGGGTTTGGTTTCACCTGAGCTACTTTAGAGTGCTGAACATGACCAGCTGGCCTTAACGGATGAGGATGCTGAACGTGTGCTACTTTGAGTAAATTACTTTGGTCAATTACCTGCTGAGTGCGCTTGATCTTCATCATAAAATCTTGCACTTAGAAAAGAGAGCGATAGGTCTGTTGCTCCACGGTCAGTTTTTATCTGATTATTATCGGAAAAACAAATACCGCAGGGTTTTAGATTGAAGAATATTCCCACGATTGGGAGGAACAAGCCCACCTTTTGCAGCAGATGGTGTTCAGTTCTTAAAAAAAATGTTCATTTGATTTGCCATTATTGGTTATTGAGGAGGTGGGGACAGATCTTAAAAAAAGTCAGACCCGAAATCTTAAATGTTAAACCAAAAGCGGTAATGGTACTACAGAGTGACAACACCGAACAATGGTTGGAAAAACTAAAACTGCAAGTTTACCGATATCATAAAGATCTGATAGCCTTTAAGAGAGCTAAACTTGAAAAAGTGAATAGGGACTAACAAGAACATCGGGTCTACCGTTGGCTAACGGGTAATGACAATACAACATATAGATTTAGAAACAGCAGACCTAGGAACACTCAGTTTCAGTTGGACAGCTGTACATAGTCTGATAGGGATTCCTCAGCCACCTTTGACACAAGTTAATACTCGCTCCCAACTTGACATCCCTTTAAACGTAGAAGGCCCCACCTGCAGCAGGGCAAATACAAGGGCAGGGAGAAAACAAACAAAAGCACAGAAGAATCGGTTATGAACTTTTCTTATGAATTAAGTGCGGCTGAAATGAGCCTCCTGTCAAAGGGCTTGACTTTAGTTCCCACTACCTACCACAATGACTTTAGGTGGTCTGTGGATAAATATAAACTTAACCGAAAAACAAGATTAAAAGAGGAGTTTAGTGATAGACCGAACATACAAACTAATAGGTTTAAGAAAAAGAGCTCCTTTGACCCACCTTCCCAAAACCCCAGCATTAAGACGTTCTCCAGATTGTTAGATCAGAGTATACATGATTTTTGGAGAAGACAGCCTTAAGTACTACCCGGCAACCGTGTGTTTGTTTTAGTGTATAGTGCCGCTGTCGGACGCGGTGGCAGGGGGGGGGGGGGGGCGCAGCTGCCCGCCGTCCAGGTCAGTGTGGTGCACACTGACCTGGACAGTGGGCAGCGGTGGAGATTTTGTGTAGAGTCTGACAATCTTTGGTCTTCAGTATTGTTTAATGGCAAGTGGTAGATATGAGGGGATTTTGAGGGTAAACAGGTTTCTATGAGCCATATGGTTGTGTTTGGGCTGAGGGAGTGGGAGTTGGACTGTCATGTGGGGAAACATGAAAAGGTGTTTTTCAGTACATCTGGGATCTAATCTAAAGGCATGCAACATATCTGCTTGAATGTATTGTTTTAATGTATTGCTTATATGAAGTGCACCCCTTTACGCAAGGTCCAAGGGACGCACATCCGGCCCTTGAAGTGTATCAAGATGTCCATCACTATTAGAAGGCATTGCAATGTGTTGACTTCATGATTGCTACGGTAACATCTGCAATTACTACCTACAGCTCAATCATTATTCGTTACCTGCTAAAATGTAAACATGTACACAAACATTTACTATAGTTTTCATTAAATATGGTTTCATTATTAATCAAGACAATACAACTATTTAAAATGCAGATTTGTTCTTCTCTCAGTAACATAATTAGACTGCAGTTCATGAAACAGCTTCTATAAAATGCTGTACGGAGTCTGTGAAAAATAGCTTATAACAAGTACAATTATCACAGCACCATTATTGCTGTATACATTTAATAAAAGCATAAATATAATTTACCTAAAATTAAGCCCACCATTGTACTTAAATATCCTGTTCCACTTCCAAGATTAAGGAAAGACAATCCTGGTTGAAGTTTTAATGCCTCCATAACTTCAGAATAGATGCAAGGTGCAGACAAATGTATATTTCCATGCTTCCAAGCCAGGTCTTTATAGGCATTGTCCCTGTATCCTTCCAGGTAATATTCCCCTCGATCAATTGCTCGGAATGCCTGTTCTACCTTTTCAGTACGTATATATTGTGCCTCCTTCAGGTTATCAATTAAATCATCATTGTCTTCCCCAGCGCTCACTGCTCCTCCCATGATATGTGAAAAGTATTAATTTATTTGGAAATACATTCGCCAATGAAAACAGAAAGTAACAAAAGATCACCAACTTGAGTCTGTTCCCCTCTAAGAGGTTGTCCGTTCACCTGCCATATGTATTCTGTGGAGGAAACAAAATGCAAAGGTTTGAGTTTCACGAATATAAATAGGGCAGCAGCAAATTACGAAGAGAGTACAATCATATGCGAATGATACATTGCAAATAGCTAGCTCAAAAGTCAATACATGTTAACAAGGAAAATTCATAAAGTTGCAGATTTTTTTTTCATCCATACCAGCACAGACATGTACAAAATCAAGTTCTATTAGCCACTTGCCTGGCACTAACACATTAAATGCGGCCGCAGCCAGGAGTGCATTAACTGACCACATCACATCTCATGCGTTAGTGCTGCCCTTCTGTGTGTAATGGAGGAAATCCATTCTGCACATGTGCAGAACAGATTTTCTCCTCCTCATCAGGCTCCGTGGAAGTGCTGCAACGGTCTGTGACCATCGACATCACTCCCAAAATCGCGCCATAGAATGCCATGCAAATATTGGAAGATAAAGTTACAATATTGGTTTTAACAATCATGAGGTTGTTAATAAGTCTACTTACAGAGATTTCTATTAATCTAACACGAAGGTGGGGGAAGGTGACATTAATGCAGTCTAGGAAATACAGCTAACAAGTAACAATACTTTGTGGTTCTTGCATCAGCATTAATCCACATTTCCAAAACAGCAAGATTCTAGACATAGGTTTTCATAACAGTCTGTACTTAAACCGTAATGCAGTTTTTTTTTTTTTTAAATACTCTCCCAGGATTGTCACACCCCCTTGCTTTTCACGCCGTTCGCTCTGCCCTGTGATTGGCCGTCCGGGGGAGCCGATGACGTGCTTCACGTCATTGTGGCCCCGCCCCCGGCTGCAAAATGCCTGCAATCTCTGCATTTTGTAGCGGGGGCGTGGCAGCGATGATGCAATCATGCAGTCCCGCCCCCAAATTCACATCCCGCCACCCTGCTCTGATAATCTGGCTGCCTCCTCCCAGAAAAAATAAAATAAAAATGAATTAGTGAACTTCACAGCTTTTAGATGAGTATAAATAACTCCTTCTGAGAATATTCGTTTTATAAATGTATCCTTTCAAATTACGTACACAGATTTTGGTATTATGGGGTCCATTCATCATCACTTAATTTAGAAATTAAGGATCAGGGCTATTCATTATAAAGGTAATGAAGGAGATATCAGATATCTCCTGCTTACGTTTCAGCCCAATCTGTTCTGCTGGACCTAAATTCATCAAGCTCAATATTTTCGGAGCTTGACTACGGGAGCCCTGTCCGGTTCCTTACCCTGAAAGCCAGGGCTTTGTGCGCCTGTGTGAAGTCCAGTTCACACAGGCGCTGTAGCACTACAGAGTCAGACTCAGCAGACAGCCGATTATCGGATCACTATCTCCGCACCTGAGCAATGTTGAATTGCTCCGGTGAATGTATCCACAGCTGCTACTCGTTGCGAGTTGGATACTTAATTATCAGGGACTGCCCAGCCCCAGATAATTAACATGATGAATGGACCCCTAAGGGTAACTAACTGCACCTCATCAGAGAAGGAGATCTAAACTTTCACCAACTTTAATGCTGGAGGAAACCATGCTTTTCTTGACCAAAAAATAAAAAATACTGCAATTACTTCTGCAATCTCTTTTTAGACTTTCGTTACCAGCCTTGGCATTAACGGAAGTGGATTGAAGACAAACTAGCCTAGTGTGAACTTCCAAGTTCCTGCAAGAGCATCTACTCTAGGCAACTTTCATTTCCCTGGATGTAGTATGTGTTCTCAGTCAGGAAGTCTGCAGTTATCTGGTTTTCCCCAGCTATAAAAAAAAACTGTAGGGATTGTGGCAAGCTACCCTTCCAATATACTGAAAGGCTTTTGTCCCTTCTCGGGATTCCGTGGTCCTGAGGAACGGTCCAAAAGACTCCATTTGAAAATTTTTTACCTCAATTAAAAATTGTTCCGAATCCATGACCAAGGAGCTTATTTATGGAGCAGCGGTTTTACCACAGGATTAAAAGTGGCAATTTTATCTGAAGATAAAACACGGCGTGTATATAAACCCTCTAGAATTACCCTGAAGCCCACTGTAGTTTTTTTTTTTTTACTAAAAGCAAGAAGAGAAAAATTCCTTTCCTTCTTTCTGCCAGTGAAATAACTGTTGTCTAGGAGTCTTGCCAAGATTCCCAAAATGGGCTGCCCTCTTTTTCTCACTCTTTCAGTTACTAAAAATTTGTCTGCTCTTGATCTGTCACAAACTCTGAGGAACAGCTATTCTTGCCAATCTGTCGAATCCAAAATGTCCCTGACTGATCTGCAGAACTTAAGTTCTGCCTACAGCCTGCCCAATCCGTTGTGACTGAAGTCACAACAGGGTGTAAATTTACATGCGCCCGCCCAGTTGAGCTGTCGATTACCGTACACACAGACCGCTCGTACACACAGCACAATGCCCCAATATATCTGCAGATATATTGGGCGTCGGCCATGCAACAGAGCCGACGTGATATGTTTGAATGAGGTCGTTCACAGACATATCGGTGTACACTGGCCGACGCACACACGATATATCGGCTGTTCTTTTGAACGGCCGATATGTCAGCCAGTGCGTACCCAGCTTTAAATCTGATTTAACAGTTAAACAATTCTGTGAAACATAGGAGAAACTGACTCCTGGAGGTATATTTACAAAAGTGCGGGTTGTCAGAAGTGGAGTTGTTGCCCATAGCAACCAATCATATTTTAGCTTTTATCTTCTAGAACAGGGATGGCCAACCCACAACTCTTTTGGTTCTAAGATGCGGCTCCCCCTACCACTGGAACTGGGAACGCTGGTCTCTGTAGCAATTGGAGACTAAAGATGCCTCTGATCGTTTCAGAGACTAGCGTTTGTCCTGAAAGTTCAAGGGAAATTGTTCAGCGATATCTTTGGTTGTGCAGATCGTACCGTGTGTATGCAGCTTTAGGGTAACAAAGAGCCAGATTTATTTAATAAATAACAAAATAACTCAAAGACCATTTTTTGCCTGATGAATGAGAAGACCATACTTGCCTACTTTTCAGGGAGATTGTGAAAGCAGCACCTATGAGTGTGACGGTAAAGTGGGCGTGTACTGCTACATCTGAGATGATTTCATAAAATGTTCTTACATCCAAATGTAAATGAGCCCCAGGCAGTTAGTAAGATCTACTTGTTGATGAAAACACACTGATACAAAATGCATGTAGCCATAGGGATCATTGTGCTTTATAAACAACAGAGGGAAATTATACTAATTATCCCATTTGAATGTATATATCTCTGTTTTGTTAATAAAACAGCTTCATAATAGGTGTAAGGTGGAATCAGGGAGATTGCTAGACTCTTCAGGGAGTCAGGGAGATTGCTACTATTTCAGAGAATCTCCCTGACAATGAGGAGTTGGCAAGCATGGATAAGACAAGCTCCTAATCTTCCTGCAACAGTTTGATTAGAATGTCATATACTCTATACTGTTGTATGACCTAACTCCTGGCACTATGCAATTCCATGTCTAATGACTTCTGGCTTGCCTCTGCTCCCCTCCTGACATCGAGACTTTTACCTTGTCGCATGCAACCCTACCCTCACTAACAATCTTATGCTTGTACTTTGTTCAGAGTAGAGTTACCCCATTGCACAAAAGCATGGTAGATGCCTAGATGCGGTACTCGCTGTTAGTTAGAACTTAGAAGTGTCCAAGCAAAGGGTCACTTCTTAATAAAACAGTGGTTTACAAAGCACTGCAAAAGCAAAATAACCACATAACACAATACATATTTTCTCAATGCTGACTTATTAAGAGAATATTGATTATTTAGCTACAGTGAGGTCATAAAGTGAAAAAAACACCTTACTATAAAAAAGGACATTTCTATGGTACTAGAAAGGGAACAAATTATGACACATGTTTAGCTATCTCAAATAACTGCTAACTATGAGCATGTCTACCACTGCATGGGCATAAAACTTGCTATATTTCTTTAGCATGTATATCTGACATCACAAATCTTTACAATAATGTTGACATTGTAAAACATAAATCCAGTAATGTGAAAACACTTCAGCAAAGACTGGAAATCTGTCACTTTACATCTAAAATGTACTTCAGGACACTTCAGGTCGTCTAATGGATAGAGGTCCCTTAAAAACTGAACGTCTAGCTTTCAGTCCTTTAGGTCGCCAGATGCGCTGCCCGCAGTGAACGGCACTCACTGAACGTCTTTCAGTGCAGGATCCCAACCTCCTATCTCGGAACATGGGGAACCTGACGATCGTCGTCAGGTTGACCAGCATGTTCCGTAAATAGTCGGGGTCAGCAAGGACCCAGCGTGCACACATATCGCTGGTCCTTGCCGGCTATCCATTACACGATTTTGTGAACAAAGTCGTGTAATGGATAGGCCCCTTTACCGAATAGAGAGTAAGAGCAGAGAGTAATTAATTAACAAACAAATTAACTACAAAGAGCAACTAGGGCAGGGATTGCCAACCACGGTCCTCAAAGCAACAGTCCAGGTTTTAGGGATAGCCTTACTTGAGCAAAAGTGACTTAATTAGTACCTCAGTTATATTGATTTAACCATCTGTGCACAACCATGGATATCACTAAAACCAGGACTGTTAGTGTGCCTTGAGGATCGAGGTTGGGCATCACTGAACTAGGGCCTTACTGGCATCTACATATGGTGAAAGCCAAGTTGTAAATACATTAAATAGAAGCCCTTGAGAAATTTATATTACAGTAGGTGTACCCTAATAATGGGTATAGTTCCATTAAATATTTTATTTGGGAGCTTAGCTCAATAATGAACATTGTAGTACAGAAGGCTGTAATGTAAAGTCCCAAATTAGCAGCTTTAGTCTTTAGATGTGTTACCACATGGCTATACACAAGGTTTGGCTCATGATATTGGGTAAACCTGAGTGAATTGGTGCATTTAATTTTATTTTGCAGTCTGGCATAATAATAATAATAGCCAATCAGTGAGCTGGCTGTTGATTGACTGAGTCCTCTGTCTCTTAGCCAATCAACGGCCTGTTACAATGGTAGCGGCCGCTGATTGGCTGGCGGGGCTTCAAGTGCAGGAACACACGTGGGTCCTGTCACATATGGGGGCAGGGATGTATGTACATATAGCGCTGCTATGTCTGGTACAGGTTGCAGTTTGCTACTTTCTTACCCAAGGATGGCTACTGGAGAGGAGGACAGATTTTCACCTGGGATACCTACTGGACAAGAGGACCGACCAGCACCAGGGACAAGGTAAGTATGTAGAGTGAGTGCAGGTAAGTGCAAGTGCATGTGTAATAAAATAATAAGACATTCGGTGTGTATGCACATTCATTATTTTAATATTTATTTTACAGGGGGGAACTACAGACACCAGCGGGCCATTATTTTTAGGACCAGGGCCGGATCCAAGAACCTGCTGCTGGTTATGCTTGGGAGGGGGGAACCCACATCAGTTTAAAAAAAAAAAAAAGAAAATTTAACACTTTCAAAAAAAAAACTTTAAGAAGCATGCACAGATCATAGTGATGCTTCTACCAAACACCTGTTCCTCCCAAGCCATGGCGCCCAGTGAGGGACTTAAATGCATCGCACACTGGGCCTGATTCAGCAGTGATCTGATGGTCGGGAATCTGCACAGTCAGTGATTGATAAGTCTGCTGCTGTTTGGGGGCGGCAACGGCCTCAGTTTCCCGAGACAGAGGGGTGTCGCCGCTGTTGAGGTGGGGGGGGGGGGAGGTGAGGGAAAAGGCCAGGATCTACGCCGGCTGATTGAAATATCCTGGCCTCTTTCTCTCATCTGCGGCGGCCGGCTTGTGTGACCCGATGGGTCACTTAGCCGGCCAATGTTCAATGTTCTTGCAGATTATCCGACTCTGTGTTGTACAACGCAACTCGAATAAGTAATGCGTGCCTCCTGCTGCATTACCATAATTGTAAGGATAGAATTGCAAAGCTGAATCAGGCCCACAATCGTGATATTCTTTTTACAGTGGAAATCAAACAATATTCAGGATGGTCTTCCAACACTGTTGCAGAAGTTCCCACAAGTGTGTTGCACTTACAGGTTGTTTTGCTTTCACCCTTCTGTCTAGCTCATCCAAAATCAGCTGTATGGGGTTTAAGTCTGGAGACTGTGCATTAGTTGAAGTTTACCGTCTTGTTATTTTCCTCTAGGATAGTTCTGACATAGCCTAGAGGTGTGTTTTGGATCAATCTCTTGCAGCTGGGTGAACCCATGACCACCTATGTGTAGACTAGAGGGTTTTGCATTGCAAAATGCAATGGTAGACCTTTGGTTGAGGTTGCCAGTCAACCAAACCATCACGATTCCATCTCAATGTTTGACAGTTGGTATCAATGAGGATTATTTACTAAGACAAGCCGCTGCTTCCCGATGTGTTAAAGCCCAAAATGTAAAAGGGCAATGCTTTTAATAGCAAAACATGGGGTCTTTTGCCATTAACTCCACACGAACCATCCTTTTATGTACTCAACTGCGTACAAAAACCTTGTGTGATGAATCACTAGTTGTGCTCCATGGCCCAGACAAGCCTCCTTTTCATTGCTGCAGTACAGATGCAAGTTCTTAAACCAATTGTTCATAGCCAAAGGCATTTTTGATAACTCTGAAATTGACATTTATTTTCCAGTTTTTGCAAACCTAATCTTTTATTTTTAACTGCTAGCAGTTTTCCACTCACCTTTGCACTATTTCAAGTTATTCATTGGACTTGATTTGCTTACATTTTATTAAAAGCTGGAAAAATGGGGGTGTTCTAAAACTTTTGACTGGTAATGCATACTCCCAAAAGACTAGAGAAACCATGAGTAGAACTCACCCAGTTCATGAAACTTTCTCTTTAAAATTTTCCCTTGAAATATTATCAGGTGTCAATTTCCTAAAGATTACCTTCAGAGACTCACATTCTAAGGTAGCTCCTTCTGGGGCTTCTGCTTCTCGAAGTATATTTACAATATGCTGCAGGTCCAGCATCTGTTTTACCTTCCCATTAATAGTTTTCTTCTTGTTATAGCCCTACATTTCATATGTGTATCTTTATTTTAGAAGGTTTTTTTTACAATATTGTTTGATTTATATGTTATAGGTTTATTTTCTGTTTAGTGGAATAAATCAGTTTTATATTGAGATTTTGATATCTTATAGCCCGTAGACAGGGGATGATCAGACAACGATCAGATATCGAAGTCTGATCGTCCTGCATGTGCTGGATGTTCGATATACATGTTAAGTCTTTTTTGGAGGTTGAAGCAATAAGTCGATTATTGTGTAAAAAGTCAATGGTAATGATTTGGAAATTATTCTTTCTGGCAAACAAAAATAAGGCTTAAGGTCACTTCATTCTTGCACAATACAAACTTGCATAATGTTAATGAGCTGTTCTCCCCAAAAACCACAACGTCTCTCATGCCTAATAAGCCAGTCTCCTCAGCTACGGCAAAGTATAAAAACACCATGTTATGGCAAATATTTAAATTACCTCCCTAAAATACCTGCACACCCCTGTACTGACAGACTCACCCAATCTTCCTGGACCTCCTCATCTGGACAGCCAACTATACAGAAGGCCCTAGCAGTGACTGACAAAAATAATTTTCCCTTTCAAACCTGCAGCTATGCACACAACTGCAAATATCCAATAATACAAATACAGCGAAAGTGCTTTGTACCACTACTTGGAAGTACAAAGAAGCAGCTTTTAAAGTACAAACAACATCGCTCAGGGAAAACTAGCTAATTAAAGTTTGGTGGAAACGAATGAAGTATTTGGTGGAAACATGGAATTTGACACCAGAAGTGAGCATGTAGACACACCTAGGGCTTTATTAACAAAGAAAACCACAGCTTCCCGATGGGTTGGAAGTGAAATTTTAAATCTGCACTCGCAGCTAATGTAAAGGAGTCGGACTTCCCATACTTTTGATTTAACTGGGAAATCTGAGACCCTGAAATTGTTCATTCAGTATTTTACATTTTTAAGGTAAATATGGGGGTGTAGAACAGTTATAGGAACCAATTCCAAGTTCTGCTGTTAATGCTGCACTACCACTTGGAGGTTCCCCAATGCCCTGGGGTCTACTCTATGCAACAGTTATTTCAAAAGACCTCTGTGGTTAAGGTGCGTACACACGGTACGACTAAAATATACAATATGAACGATAACGATCATATAGTTATCATGCATTTTTCGCCCACCAACGACCTGTGATGTGCGGGCACGTATGGTCGATATCGACCACCTCCTGTGCATGCAGGCCAACCTGGTCGATGTCGACCAAGTTACTATAGGGACCCGCGATAGTTGGTGGGTTCATGGTGTACTGGATGATCGATATCGAACATCTAGCACACCAGGGAGATCGAACAACGATATCGTTCTCAATCGTCCCGTCTGTACGCACCGTTAATCTCACAGTTACGGTAGAAAACATCACTGTGCCAAATACTGATGTGGGGTCTGAGGACAAAGGAGAAGTCACAATCACTGCTGCTTCTCATATAACCCCACCCCCCTCCCCCTCTTTCTGCAGCCATTTAGGGAGTAAAACGTTTCATCACTTTTGGTAGTAGCTAATTAAATATGGGTGTATAAGGACTTCACACTACAGAAAGCAAGTATTGGTAGAAATTTTGGATAGGAGATATATATATATATATATATATATAGATAGATATAGATATAAAAAAAGGAGACAGATATGGGAAAACTAAAAAACAAATGGAGAACTTATGCCCAGGTCCTCAGGTGCACTTTAGCAAATGCATCTTATTTATGTCGTTCAGCAGTCAAAATCATTTTACAAAGATTATATGTAAGATAATATTGAATCAAAATTTACCAACATGTATTATGGTTTAGTGAAGGAAGTGTGCACTGTACAATACATTTTTAATCCTAAATACCAAATTCGCTGGTAGCTGAAAATGATTCAACACTTTGTAGTAGTTTTACCCCTTGTGGCAATAGCTAGTGTCAGTTGTAAGACCAAAGTTCGAGACAGTTTCTGAGTTGCAATTTTACATGGTTCCAGTGATAGAAAATGTCATACGAACATTCCCCTGTATTTTGAGTCGGATATATTGCATTGGTGCATACACACGATCAGATTTTCCTTCAGATTTGTACAATAACAATTTTAAAAATCGTTCAAATCTGAGGAAAAATCTGACGTTTGTCAGATGAACGATGACTGTTCCTGTTTGTCAGATAACGATATCCGACATCTGATGTGTTTGCAGTCAGATTTCATTCATTTTAATAGAGGCAAAAATAGTTTGTAGTTAATGAAATCGTTGGTAAAATCATTCATCGTTCGTAGTTAATCGTTCTTCTGACAGATCTGACCGTGTGTATGCACCATAACTGTGTTGCCCTCCACTTGCAAGAGTAGCTGTCATCACTATTATCTGCATTTGACTGGCCTCATTCTGACTGAAATGGGATGGATCTCTTCATCAGCTCACCTCAGAATAGCCTGCACCTGTGTTTACGACAACACACACCCTTTTGACGCTTAGCCTACATGCAAATGCTCTGTTGCCACCTAGTAACAGCCCCTCACATAGTGACAGAGGTGCGATCAACTCAGAATCACTACTAATTGCTCTAATGCTGGGTACACACTAGTCCAGGGGTAGCCATCCTCAGTCCTCGAGAGCTACTAACAGTTCACGTTTTCCAGACCACCTAGCTAGTGCACAGGTGGTCATTAGTCACTAATACATTTGAAAAGATCCACAGATGGAGCCAATTATTTCACTTGTGATTCTGTGAAAAGATCTGGAAAACATGCACTGTTGGTAGCTCTCGAGGACAAGAGTTGGGTACCCCTGCACTAGTCGATGTCGTCCGATCCAGCAGATCGAAGCAACATATCGGCACATCGTCTAGTGGCCTTGCAGCAGAGGTGTGGGGAGGGCTCACCTGAGTGTAGCAGAAAGGGGTCTTCTTTGCCTGCTAATGCAGGGCTAGTGTTCATCTTTCCAGCATGACCCAGTGGGGCAAATTTATCAAAACTTGCAGAGTGAATATGTATTATGTACCAACCAAACACCTCATTTCATTTTACAGGCAGAGTTTGAATAGGACAGTTCGAAGTCTATTGGTTGGTATTTTATCTCTCTCCAAGCTTTGCTAAAATATCTGCCAGTGTCATTTATCTTTCCTTACTAACAGCTCTATAAGACTATGGGCCTGATTCAGCAGGGAACACAGTTGGTAATACGCACACAATTGGCAGATTGTTGCGTACAGCGTATGCAACGCAGTGCGTGAACTAGACAGCGATTGGGACTGCAACTGCAGTGAATACGCAGACCTATCGCAGAGTGATTGACAGGAAGTGCCATTTGTGGGGGGCGACCGGGGTGATCAGCGTAACGCAGGTATGCCAGGGTGTTTGAAAGCTGTTGCAGGGGTGTACATAAAATAGCCACTGCGATGCCCTATGCAACCTGAGGCCTGATAGCGTGCATGGAAGTTAGCAATTACTGAGTAAGGTCGGAGCTTGTGCAAGTGTGTGTGAGGCTGCGATGGTACTCGATTGTACCGATGTTTTCGTAGCCTTCCTAAACATTACGTGTGTAAAGTGGGCGTCCTTATGTAGTGCAGGGGCAGCCTTGCTAAACATTACGTATGTAAGGTAAAGTGGGCGTCCTTATAGAGTGCAGCGGCAGCATTGCAATCACAATGGATTAGCTTACTATCGGCGTTCATCTGCATACGTAATAGCTATTGCATTCACAGTTGCGATCCATAATGAATCAGGTCCTATATACTACTGGATATAATGCACCTTCCCTATGGCTCTATTCGGCCAGTAGGTGGCGCTTTTGCAGTCTCCCATCCTCCACTGTTCTGCTTTTCGCTCAAACAAAAGGCTGCTGCTTAGTGTGCACTGTGCTCATCTGTCACACGCCTGGCTCAGCCTGCACTCCAGCACCCCTCGTATTTGTGGCAGTTTTGTTTTCTCCGTGCCCACATAATGATGCAATAGCTCCCTATATACACTACACACCTGATAAGTGGGTCACTGCGACATAATACAGTATTGGACACAGGTGCAGGCGAAAGTGACGCAGGAGGTAAAAGTCATGTGGCCCAGAAATCGCAGCGACTTTCCTCCGACTTCAGCAGTCTGTAATCTGTGCGGAGAGAAACGTGCGATGAACTGCAGAACAGGCCAGAGCGGCCCGCTGTAACCACACGACAGACACCAATCGGGCTATATAACAGCGTCACAGCCGCCGCCGGGTACCGGGAGAGAGCGATGGGGTAGAATAGGCACCTCCATATATTCCTACATCGGCACCGAGCCAGCGATAGCAGCTGCCTCCCCAACAACTCACCATGAGAGAGAGAGGCCGGGCAGCAGAGTACAGCGCGCCGTGTCCTGGTGCGGGGCGGGGAGAGGGGAGCCCGGTACCGGAGAGGCCTGTGCGTGCAGCCCGGACTCGTTATTTGTTGTGATGTGTGCGGTGCATTATGGGAGGAGGCGGTGAGGAACAGCTGAGAGGATGTAAACAGTGTAGCAACGTGACCGGCTACCGTGCTGACCAATCAGAGCCGCGACTGGTTGCGTTGACGTCAGCGGGTAGGCAGGGACTTTTTGTAATGCTATATATAGGATTTATATTATGTAGTGACGATGCCAGACCGAGCACTACACACGTATCCTATAGGCCAGGCCTGGCCAACTGTGGCTTTCCAGCTTACCCTGTCACAGTTTTAGCATTCCCTAATAGCAAAGCTGTGGCAGGGCATGCTGGGACTTGTAGTTTCACAAAAGCTGGAGAGCCACAGGTTGGCCAGGCCTGCAATAGGCTATATCTGTGTCACCTGGTAGCAGCACATACAGCATGCTTTGTAACTAGGATACTAGTGACTGTAATTGCACCTCGGGCTCCCTAGTCCTGCCAAGGCCTGTAACACAGGCTTGGTTAGAAAGTGCTAATGTGCTCTAACCCCCTCAGACATTTATCTGGATAACATAACTAAAAAGTAAAGAGCTGTTTGGTTGCTGTGGGCTAATTGTAGCTTTCAGCAAAATAGCCACAGTTGCTAACGCTGGGTTTTTTATTTGTCCCTAGAAATAGTTTATTTCTACTTCAGGGTCCATAGGGTATCCACAGGATACCTTGGGGTATAGGTGTGACGTCAGTCGCTGGGCACCATAGAGTTAAGCTTTTCAGCCTCCCAGGATGCACTAGGGTCCCCCTCCTATACCCCGCCACCGAGCCAAGGCACCTCAGTTTAGTTTGGTGCCCGGCCGGCGTCGGGTGCACCTGTCGGAGTGGGGGCTAGAAGAGCCCCTGAAGCTTTCTTCAGTGCAGCTGTGGCTGCACATCTGGATGTACAGCATGGACAGTCAGTCCTGACGTCCATGCTGTCTTCCCTACACCCCCGCCGGTACCAGAACGCCGGTACCGATCCGGGGATGCTGGTGAGCATCTGGGGTCACAGCTAGCGGTGACCCCAGATGTTCCGGACCATGGCCGGATTCAAGGGGGACAAAGGTAAGCAGCGAGGTCCCGCGGTGGGTCCCCGCTGGTCACATGGTCCTAAGTCCCCAGGCAGGGGGCTCCCTGGGGACTGGCTGCAGCGTGGAGCCAGGCGACCAACCTGCGCTTTCCACTACCCCCTGGGACAGCGGACCGCAGCAGAGCGGTAGCGCTGCGGCGTCCCAGGGGTTAAATGCATGCCAGGGGAGCGCGCCTTCCCTGTCTCACAGCCGGCGCCTCCCCCGCTGCACACAGCCCTCTCTGCATGCTGCCGACTGGTCCTGTGGCAGCGCTCCTCCCCCAGGGCAGCCTCCTCTCTGCTCCTCGGCGGCCATCTTCTCCAGAACGCATGGTGAACGCTGCTGGAAGCGCTGGACGGAAGCATCGTGGTCTGGGTCCCCCCGCATACCTCTCCTCCGCTGTGGCTCAGGTCTGTGTATGCAGCGCTGTGTCCTACCAGGCCCTGTGTCTGTGTAGTTGAGTGATCAGCGCTGTTAGTGCAGGAATTGTTATTTCTCTGCATTGTATGTGACTGTGCTAGCGCTGCCTGTAGCTTTTCTTCTCTAAACTGTCAGCTTTATTACTGTCCCTGTTCTTTCTGCTAAAGCCCTTGCGGTGCGGTGCTGCAGGGTGGTCTCTCGCCTATTTAATACTTAATTGGTGAGAGAGGTCACATACGTGGTGCCATCATGTCTGAAAGTGATTTTCCCCTCCGGCTACAGTGTACCACGTGCAAAGTACCGTTAGCGGAGGGGGAGGGTAGCGCGGAGGGCCTTTGCCGGCAGTGTTTGTCCATGGCGCGGCCTATTATGGTTACAGCACCGGTACAGGAGCCGCCCTGGGCTTGTTTCG
Source organism: Taudactylus pleione (assembly GCA_031769625.1). Classification (NCBI taxonomy): domain Eukaryota; kingdom Metazoa; phylum Chordata; class Amphibia; order Anura; family Myobatrachidae; genus Taudactylus; species Taudactylus pleione. Next base: position 6,911,755 of record JAUIMM010000092.1, on the reverse strand, counting down.
CTCAGGCGTTAACAGCTTTAGTGGACCAGTTAGCTCCGCAGCCCGCGTTTACTCCGATGGGTTTGTCCCAGCAGTCTGTGGTGTCGTCACCCATGCAGGGGTTCCCACGACAATTGGTGGTACCCCACAGTCTCCCTATTTCCCCGCTCCCGGGTTCTCAGGAGCCAGCGTGGGTTAACTCCCTGACGAGTTCTGTACAGCACTTGTCGGATGTGTTGCAAGGGGAGTCTGTGATGCGGCCTCATAAAAGGCCGGTGGCGTCTCTGTCCGCTCCTTATGAGGATGACGAAGGGACATCTGATGATGGGGAGATTCTGGATCCTTACGATCAGGAACCTCTCCATACTATGGACGCTGATGCTAAGTCCAAAGTATATATTCCTGGACTTATTTGGGCGGTCCGCACAGCCTTGGTGATTGAGGACGAAGTTCCCCCAGCGGCTAAATCTAAGTATGCCTTTTTCAAAGATGTGAAGGGCGATGCCACAGTCTTTCCTCTTTCGGGTCAGTTGGTGGACCATTTAGAGGAGGCGTGGAAACAGCCTGGCAAGCGATACCAGCCGCAGAGACGCCTGGCGGTGGCTTATCCGTTCGCGGATAATTATTTTGCTAAGTGGGAATCCCCTCCACAGGTGGATTCTCACGTGACCCGTCTTGTCCGTAGTGCCACATTGCCGATGCCATCCATGTCCTCCCTTAAGGATGCTACGGACCGCAAGGTAGAAATCTGCCTGAAGTCCGCTTATTCCCTTGCAGGGGGGGCAGCACGGCCGGCTATGGCCATTTGCTGGGTTGCCAGAGCGATGGAGCGCTGGGCGGATTCATTAGAGGCTTCTTTTGAATCCGACTGTCCGGCCGAACAGGCGGAGTTGATTGGCAATCTCCGTGATTCGGCCACCTACATCAACGAGGCGGCTCTAGACATTAGTACTCTGGTGTCTAGAATTTCTTCAGCAGCGATAGCTGCTCGTCGCACCTTGTGGCTGCGATCCTGGAAGGCGGATGCAGATTCCAAGAAAGGTCTGGAAGCGTTGCCGTTTACCGGAGAAGTTCTCTTCGGTCCGGATCTGGATAAGATTGTGGCCACGCTGGCGGCAGCCAAATCTGCTTGTCTCCCGTCGGCCGCTGCTCCTTCTGGTTCTGGACCATCGTCCTTTTCGGTCATCTAGGGCCCAGGGCAGGCCCAAACCACAGTTGTTTCCTCGACAGGCTGGCCCTAAGAAATCGGTCAAGCCCCGGAAGCAGGCATGGAGTACCAGACGTCCGGCCCCCAAGCCAGATGACAAGCCTGCCGCCTGACGGTCCGGGCCTCCCTTTGGGGGATCCCAGGGTGGGAGGCCGCCTGCTACAGTTCGCCCAGTGTTGGTCGACCACTACGACAGACACTTGGGTTCTGGAGGTGGTTTCCCACGGATACGCCCTCTCCTTCCGGCACAGACCCCCGGCTCGCTTCTTCACCACGGGTCTACCATCAGACCGGAACAAGGCTACGGAGCTGCGGAAGGTATTGCACACTATGCTCCAGGCTGGAGTTATAGTGCCTGTTCCATTCTCCCAGAGGGGCCAGGGTTTCTATTCAAATCTATTTTTGGTACAGAAACCCAATGGGTCATATCGTCCGATTCTCAACCTCAAAGCACTCAACAAGTCTTTGCGGGTCCCAAAGTTTCGGATGGAGACCCTACGGTCCATCATTCTGGCGCTGGAACCTGGGGACTACATGGTGTCATTGGACATACAGGACGCTTACCTGCATGTCCCTATTCTTTTGCGCCATCAACAGTTCCTCAGGTTTGCAATCCGCAGCGACCACTTCCAGTTTCGGGCGTTACCTTTTGGCCTGGCAACAGCACCACGTGTTTTCACCAAGGTGATGGCGGTCATGGCGGCTTCTCTGCGGCTGCAGGGAGTCCGCATGTTGCCGTATTTGGACGACCTGTTATTGGTGGCAGGATCTCCAGAGCTCCTGTTACGCCACTTGGACCTGACCATTGCACTGCTGCAACGGCACGGCTGGCTAATCAACTGGCAGAAGTCCACTCTAATCCCGTCTCGGAGGATTCTGCATCTTGGAGCCTTATTGGACTCGGGACAGCAAAGGATCTTCGTGACGGAGGACAAGATCTTTGCTTTACAGTCAAGGGTGCGCAGTTGCCTGCACAGCCGCCGGGTGTCCTTACACTCGGCGATGAGGTTACTGGGCTCCATGGTGTCGGTGTTCGACATGGTGGAATACGCCCAGTTTCACTCCAGACCTCTGCAGCACCTGATCCTGTCCAAGTGGAACGGGCTGCCTCAGTCTCTGAAGTCCCAGATGATTGTGCTCACCCCGGAGGTTCGCCTGTCCCTTGCGTGGTGGTTACAGACGACCCACCTCAACAAGGGACGTCCGTTCTGGGTTCCAAATTGGGTCCTGTTGACAACGGACGCCAGTCTTCGGGGCTGGGGAGCAGTTTCGGGTCCACACTTGTTCCAGGGCAGGTGGACGCCGACAGAAGCGGAGCTTCCAATAAATATCTTGGAACTCCGTGCGGTCTTCAATGCTCTCCAGCAGGCACAGCGGTTTCTCCAGGGTCGCCCGGTGCAGGTCCAGTCGGACAACGCTACCACCGTGGCCTACATAAACAGGCAAGGAGGAACTCGCAGTCGGGCGGCTCTCGTAGAGGTCTCTCGGATCCTGGTTTGGGCGGAGCGCAATCTTCCGGCCATATCAGCGGTCTTCATCCCGGGAGTGCTAAATTGGGAGGCGGACTTTCTAAGTCGCCAAGACGTTCATCCGGGGAAATGGTCCCTGCACCCGGACGTTTTTCAACTACTGGTGGACAGGTGGGGTCTTCCAGAAATCGACCTCATGGCGTCCCGGCACAATAACAAGTTGCCGGTGTACGGGTCTCGCACAAGAGACGAAGGGGCGTCTCTGGTGGATGCTCTGTCCGTCCGGTGGACGTTCCGGTTCGCATACCTGTTCCCTCCGGTCTCCCTTCTTCCACGGGTAATCCGGAAATTCAAACAGGAAGGAGGGACGCTCCTGTTGATAGCTCCCGCGTGGCCCAGACGGCACTGGTTCTCAGACCTTCAGGGTCTGTCCGTGGATAGTCCTCTGCGGTTGCCGCTACGACCGGACCTTCTGTCTCAGGGTCCTTGCCTTCACCCGGACCTGACTCGGCTGTCTTTGACGGCGTGGCTGTTGAGACGGCCATGCTGAGGTCCCGGGGGTTTTCCAGCTCTGTGGTGCGTACCATGTTACGAGCTCGGAAACCGTCTTCCGCGAGGATATACCATCGCGTGTGGCATACGTTCTTCCAGTGGTGTCGACCGAGAGGTTATGCACCGCGGGAGTTTCGTCTGTCTCGGATTCTCGCCTTCCTGCAAGCGGGACTAGATCATGGGCTTCGCCTTGCTTCTTTGAAGGTACAGGTTTCGGCCCTATCTGTCTGGTTTCACCGTAGGATTGCTACAATCCCGGATGTGCGCACCTTTATGCAGGGTGTTCTCCGCATTCAGCCGCCCTTTGTTCCACCTGTGGCGCCTTGGGATTTGGCTGTGGTCCTGAGGGCTCTCCAAGGACCGCCGTTTGAACCACTGGGCTCAGTGGATCTTAAATGGCTAACAGCTAAGACTGTTTTCCTTCTGGCCATTGCTTCGGCCAGACGTGTTTCTGAGTTAGGGGCTCTTTCTTGTAGACCCCCTTTCTTGGTTTTTCATGGGAACAGGGCAGTGCTCCGCACTCGGCCCGAGTTTCTTCCCAAAGTTGTTTCCCAGTTTCATGTTAACGAGGAAATAGTTGTTCCGGCCTTTAACTCACCGGGTCTTTCCGTGGGTGAGGCCTCTTTGGATGTTGTGCGGGCCTTAAGGACTTATGTTGACCGCACTTCTTCGTTTAGGAAGTCGGACGCTTTGTTTGTCCTCTATGGCTTCCGTAAAAAGGGTTGGCCTGCTTTAAAGCAAACTTTGGCAGCCTGGATCCGTATGGCTATTTCTGAAGCTTATCTTCATGAAGGCCTACCGGTCCCACCTTCTCTGAAGGCTCATTCCACTAGGTCTGTGGGTCCTTCGTGGGCAGCTCGACGTGGTGCCTCGGCAGTTCAGATCTGCAAGGCTGCTACGTGGTCCTCTGTCCATACCTTCGTGAGGTATTACAGGTTTGACACCTTCGCCTCTCAGGATGCTTCCTTCGGGCGGCGGATTCTCCTTTCTGCACAGGAGCGTCCCCACCCTTAAAGGATACTGCTTTGGGACATCCCCAAGGTATCCTGTGGATACCCTATGGACCCTGAAGTAGAAAATATGAGATATGGTAAGAACTTACCCTTGTTATCTCTATTTCTACGAAGTCCATAGGGTTCCACAGGACTCCCGCCCTGTCGCACCTGTGCTGCAGATGGGCTTTGCTCTGGTCACCGGTTTTCCGTCTCCCTCTGGTGAGAATGTGATTCTTGTATGTGTCCAGATCTTTTTTTCTCTCTCTTCCTTCTCCTCCTCCGGCCTATGGCTTGATAACTAACTGAGGTGCCTTGGCTCGGGGGCGGGGTATAGGAGGGGGACCCTAGTGCATCCTGGGAGGCTGAAAAGCTTAACTCTATGGTGCCCAGCGACTGACGTCACACCTATACCCCAAGGTATCCTGTGGAACCCTATGGACTTCGTAGAAATAGAGATAACAAGGGTAAGTTCTTACCATATCTCATATTTTTCATGATCGATCAACTGTAATGAAATTCCTCTTAGCGTTATAAAAGTTGTAGTTTCTTGAAAATAAGCATTTAACATGCGTATAAGTAAGTTGTAGGGGTCTTTTTTTAAATAGACATCTGACTTTCTATTTGTGTCAATTTACAAACTCATTTCTGGACTATTTATCAGAAACTGCAGTGTCCACATGATTGACACAGCAGATAGGTTTGATAAATAGGCCCCATAATCAATGCAGTATGGCACGTGATGTGTTAGATGCACAAACGTGGCAGTAATGTGTCCATGGAAAATATTTTCTTTCAAACCAGCATTTGTATCTGATGTATAAAGTTATGTAGATTAGAGGTCCCCATATATTTTCAATCCAGCTGCTTGGCATAATTCCCAAGTGACCATAGAGCTGTCAGATTTGATGTTATGTGTGACCAATCTGCTCCGTTCATGCAGCATTCAAACCAAGGGTCCATTTACTAAGCTGTGTTAGGAGATAAAGTGAACAGTGATAAGGTTACAGCCAATCAGCTCCTAACTGCCATTTTTCAAACACAGCCTGTGACATGGCACTTAGGAGCTTATTGGCTGGTACCTTATCACCGTTCACTTTATCTCCTAACACAGCTTAGTAAATAGACCCCCAAATGTCTGATCCTACAATCCACTGTTATTGCAGCTGCATACACAGGGCCTGATTCAACAAGGATTGCTAATGCAATCGCGCAAGCAATTCTGCTGCAAACATAGGCTAATAATTGCAATCGCAATGCACTTCCACGGACAACATGCAGACACCCACTTCCCCTCTCGCACATCCGTAATATCTTGCAATCCAGGACATCGGTAACATCGAAGTACATCTGCCGTCGCAGTCGCTAATTTATACACACCCCTGTAACGGCGTTGGAATGCACTGGCACACCTGCGCTTCTCCGATCACCACCCTCAAACGCTCTCTGCCTGTCAACCTCTGCGATTGCTCCGCGTGATCTCTGTGATCGTAATGCGATCGCTGCGAAGCATTCGCGCACTGCGATGCATGCGCAGTACGCAATAATCGCCCATCTGCGTACACGATTGCAATAGCGATCCTTGCTGGATCAGACCCACAGTCATGTGTAAAGCTGACCAGTTGGTGCCTGGATTAATGCGGTGACATTCAGCGGCGGAACTACTGGTGGTGCAGCCGGTGCCTTGCATCGGGGCCCACCGTGGTGCAGGGGCCCATAGCCGCCTGCACCCGCTGCCAGTGTCTCTCGGCAGTGCCGCCATCAGACACTAGTCCCGGGCCCTGACAGAAGAAGGCCCGGCAGCAGATCACTTACTGGCAACCAGACAAACTGCTTTTTAGAATTAATGCTGGCCACGGGCTAATCACAGTTTGCGGACCGGCAGCCACTCCTGATTGGCTGCTGGTCCGCAAACTATGATTGGCCCGCAGCTGCAGGCAGTCACAGGGAGGCGGAGCCTAGCAACTGGGAGGACTGGATCAATAAAGTTTATTCTGATGCTGGTGCGCGACGTCACGCCGCTGGTTGCAGGGAGGACTGGAGCCAGGACCAAGCTGCCGAGGAAGAGGAACAGCACAGGAGACAGCAGGTAAGTGTTGGCTGGCGGGGAGCCACGGTATGGGAGGGGGCAGAGCTGGAGATGAAGACGCTGAAGGGAGGGGCTGGAGATTAAGACACTGTCACTGTGAGGCCCAGGGGCTGGGAGATACGGGCTGAGGGCTGGGAGGCACAGAGGCTGGGGTTTGTGAGGCATATTTCAGATAGATAGATCAGAAATCAGAGCTATCTCCTGCATTATGCATATTAATGCTGAATAAAGTAATAGTTATTGAAGTGCTCAGAGGCATTAGGGTATATAGTCCATGTATCCTTATGGTGAGTTATAACCTCTTTTGTATGTAGTTACAGTATGTGTCAATAGTCCATACGATCCTTGAATGGGTATACAGATGCGCCCAGTTACACTGTGGCTGATCGCGCCACAAATGTGCACACGCATCACGCCATGGGATTACCCGCACTGAATGCGCTACGGTACACTACGGCACGCACTGCGATTGCACCATGCATTTTTAAGGAGACACGGGTGCAAATGCAGCGCACGCATCCGCTCACGGGCGTGCGTCTCGTGCTATGCGTGGCGCAATTTGCCACGCCAGCGGCAAGGATATGGATGGGCATAGCTGCAGATTAATGTAGTCTGTATGTAGGGTGTTCCTAACAGCAATATTAGTTCTTCTTGATGAGTGATCTTATTCGTGTCAATTCCATAGAAAGAGAGTTTCTGTATGTTGTAGTCCATATGTAAATGCACTCCATTACTGTTATCCGCATGCAGGCTGATGCGTGTTCCTGCTTTGCACCCTTACTGTCTCTCTACCTCACCAGCCAAGTGACGGCTGTAAGAAGCCCATACCAAAACCCGATAATGAAGCCAGCGACTATTCGGGTGAGGAATGTATGCATGGCAACAGACAGCTCTAATGGAGATACTGTATAGAATAAAATAAAGAATGGCAGTAACTCGCAACCACAGACCGCTGCTGTGTCCTATCTTAGGTTCACCCAAAAAACCAAATATACAACCTTTATACAACAGAAGATAGTGTCAATAGCGCAGTCTTTACACAGAAATTTATAAGGCAGCCACCTTCATCTCAATCAATATCTTCACCAGAACTTCGCTTCTGAATATAGGATTTTGTTTCTTTTCCCATATAATGGATAGAACTCACCATTTAAAATAAATGACGTTCACTGAAAGGTTTCTTTTACACTTCCTTTCTCTTTCAATGTATCACATTTCTAAGGGTCTATGGACAAACACTCACCGTTTATCCCCCTTGGTTCTTGCACATATAGGTTTCTTTTCAGGCTCACTTCTCATGAAGAGTTGGAACAGGAAAATTCCTTTTATAAAAAATCCTTTTATGCCAATAGGAACCACAAAAAACGAACAACCATATAACATTTAAAAAATAGCAACAAGAAGCAGTATAAGGATCACAGGTGACAATGGAATGTCTACAATGTGGTGTATGAGCACATCTCTGTGTACCCGGGAATCCCCAGAGATATTCCTCCAAACAAATAAAAAAATCTGTGAGAAAACCACATGAGAATCATCCAAAAAGAGGTTATATCACCTGTGGTACAGTTCCTGCTTCTCAACTCCACCATCTACGCGTTTCGGACCTATGGTCCTTCCTCAGGATGTCATCCTGAGGAAGGACCATAGGTCCGAAATGCGTGTGATCCTTATATTGCTTCTTGTTGCTATTTTAAGAACACATCAATAGGAACCAACTATTATTGCTGTTAAGAGCACCCTACCTACAGATTACAAAGTCAATTCATCTATACTCCTTCAAGGATTCTATGGACTATTGACACTTATAACTACTGTACATATGATAGAGAGGGATACGTTCAGAATTCAGACAGCGGAGATTCCGGCGTTCAGAATGCCGGTGTCAGAATCCCCACACTTATCATAATACGGGGCCGGCTTCCCGACCACTGGAATCCCGAAGGTAAGTAGTGGGGTTTGGGAGAGGGTTGTCAAGTGTGCCACGAGGGTCAGCGCATACTTGTACTGTAGGCTCGGGCAGCCGCTGGCCTCTTTTGAGAGGCTCAGGCATGCCCGAGCCGTGAGCTATGGAATCACGGTGGTGTGACATCATAGGTTACATGCCGCATTGCTCACCTGCACGCACTCCAGCCAACCCGCCCGCATGTCTGCCAGCAAGCCAACCCACCCATACTCTGTTTACAGCTCTGCACGTAGTGCTGTCACTGAGTGTGACTGCGCAAGAGCAGTCCCAGCCAGAGGGACAGGACAGGGACAACAGTGAGCCTTCTGAGCTACCAACAGGTATGGACCAATGGGTGCCAATGTGATTTATTTTTGTGGGGAGCAATGTGTTTTGATTTTTCTCTGCGGGGGCCAGTCAATGTGATTTTTGTTTTCTGTGGGGGTCAGCCAATGTGCATTTTATTCCTGTGGGTGCCAATGTATGTGCGTTTTATTCCTGTGGAGGCCAATGTGTATATTTTTTTATGTGGGAGCTAATATGTATGTTTTTTCATAGGTCGCACACGCAGCATTGTGCCTTGGCAATTTTAAAATCTTGAGTTGTGTGCCTTGAGTTGAAAAAGGTTAAAAATCACTACACTAGGGGGAGTGTTAGGTTTAGGGTGCGGGAAGGGGGAGGTTAGTTTTAAGCACTGGGGGTGGAATTAGGTTAAGGCACTGGAGAGGGAGGGGTAGGGTTAGTTTAGGGTTGCTTACCTAGAGCCGTCAGGATTGTAACCTGGTCAGGATGCCGGCGTCAGGATTCTGACTTCCGGGATCCCGAGTGAGCGCAGGCATACTGTACCCACCCCGATAGAGGTTATAACTCACTATAAGGAAACATGGATAAATATACCCTAGTGCCCTGAGCTCTTCAATAATTATTACTGTATGGGCAGTATCCAATTAGCAGTGCTAAAGTAGCGCTGCTAATGGATCATCGCAGGGCTATCCATTCGACGCCGGCACTTATCATGGATTTTTTTCGAGACCTGATGTGTCTCGAAAAATAATCCCTGAAAAGCGCTGTTTTCTTCACTGCTGTGTTTTCGGGAGAAATATCCTATTATTTAGTCCATGGTGTCAAAGTCAAAAATATTAAATACACTACAAAATAACTTATATCCCATATTTTACCATTAACTGGCATATTCTCATAGATTTTAATTCAATAGATAAATATAGGTTAGCCAGTTAACCTCCAAGGAGTTGTAAACCATGTTTGCTGGCCCAGGTTGGATATTTCTGCTCAAACAACCATGGTGTCATAAAATGTGGAATTTCTATTCACCAAAATTCCTCTGTGTTTGATGTACAAATGAGCATGTGATGTCTGCGGTCCTTGGCACCAATATATAAATTACTTTTTATCTGCTGTTATCATGACCCCTCTTCTGACCCTTACTGTACAATGGGTGAACTGGTTTATGACTGCCCCAGGTGTGCTACACTATGATTTTGATCTTTATACGTATCGCCTACACGCCTGTGCATACCAGTGCCCATTCCATTGTATTGTGACATGGACAGGAAAACCTGTCTCACAGTGAGACAGATACATCTGCATGCATTCTGTCTAAGCATTTGACATATATATATTATTAATACCCCTAAATCGCTAAACAGAAATAATTGCTTTCCAGACTTATATTGTGGTTCCAAAGCACAAAATTTCTTATTGCAATAAAAAGAAAGTTACACGATTTGAATTAACACAATTAGCGCAAAAGACAATTAAATACAAAGGTACAGCCGATACATATGCTAGCGCTCTGGATCCAGATTTCCCGGCATCAAGCATAAAGCCTCCATCAAAGAAAGAAAGAAGAAGATGACTGACTATAAGACCGAGAGCACTAATATATATATATATCTTTCAGAGAGTAGATAATACAATAGAAATGAGCTGGCATAATTCCATTGGTTCTTAGTTCTTCTGGTACGATGCAGGTCATAGGTTAGTTTGTACAGTGATAGTTTAGCCCTCCAACGGCTCTTTGTATATCTTTCCCGCCGAAGAACTGGTTTAAACTAGTAAATGACACTACATACAGATTTTACATTCTAACCACTAATTTCATATAATTTATAACTTGCAGACGTATGATGCGATCTCCTTGCTGATAGAACCGGAGATCTGCAAATAAACAGTGATTCAGAGTGGTACCAAACATGACTTGTCTACCATGTACTAAACCTTAGATATCAAATACATTAATTTCACAACATAATTGATTACGAATAAAACCTCTAATATTAAGTTTAATGCTTGGCAACCTTTTTATAAGAGATTGCATGTGCGAGAGTGAAATTATTGTGTAAAGTCACTAGTATGCGCTGTGCGTCTATGTATTTTATGCTTATCAGTGCTTCGATGTACAGCACAACTGTGCATTGTGCGTCTTGTATATTTTATATGTATTATTTAATGTGCGTATAGGTTATGGTAGGACTTTTAACAATATGCGGGAGCAAAGCAGTCGCACAACGCTAATAATCTAATATAGCATCGTACCCAATGGTTTCGTGCTGACGATGCAAGATGGCGTTGTCAGGGGCGACACAAGATGGCGTCGCCCGATATTAATTTAAGATTTGTTCTCAGCCAATCATCTGGCTTCAGCAATATTTAAACCTATTTGATTTATTTCTTTCTTTGAAATGTTTATGTTCAGTGTATCCGAAATAACAATTGACAGTTTTATTTCTGGCGATGTCTCTCATCCTCATATTCCTAGAGATATATTTAATTTTACAAATGATTACCAGCTAGCTGTGATGACAGTTCCCCCCCTTGTGGCTGTGAGAGATTGATTTGATTGGTCACACATTAATCTTCTAACTTAATTGTTCCCAATGCATTTTGAGGCATTTCTTCAAACCAAACTTTCCTTTCATAATCATTATCTTACTCTATTGTAATTTCAGTTAATATATATATATATATATATATAGAGAGAGAGAGAGAGAGATAATGAATTAGACATTTATATTAGAATTAATAGTGACATGTCCAATGTATTATATATATCCCAGCTTTTGTGGCTCACACAATACTTGTAGGGCCTGATTCAGACCTGCTCACAAGCGCTATGTGCTCACAAGCAGGTTGATGGTGAAATTCACTCACTCCGGGGCTCGCTACAAACGGTGCTGCTGTCGATCTTGATCGACAGCTCGCCCCGTTTTGTAGGTGGGGAGGGGGGTGGCTGGACAAACAGAGGTGTTCCTGAAAGAACGCCTGCCATTAGTGGGCGGCCCTACTGACATCACTCGTGATGTCAGTAGTGAGCTTCCTGCTCTATTATAGCAGGAAGCTCACTGGGGCTTGCGGGAATGAGACCCTACCACAAGGGTCTCGTCACAAGCACGTTGGTCATGACCATCACCTGGCCACCCGCTAAAGCTGTGGGTGGTTACCCACAGCTTAGCGAGTAGCCTGGAAGCCGGGCAAAAAAAAACAAGGCCGCCCTGTTTCAGAGCGAGCGCTCACAAAGAGCGTCCGGCTCTGAATCAGGGCCATAGTCCAGGGATGGAACCACATATTAACATCGTGTTTGGGGTCATATTGTACAGAATTGTGTTAGCATAAATCTGGTAGTTGCGAATAGATTGTCGCACATTGCGGCAAGCAGATATTGGCAATACCAGATTTATGTTTAATATCGCATATAACAATGGTTGATTTGAACTAGTTTTTCAGAGGGAACCCAGAGGTTCCCTCTGAGGTCAACCAATGACCCCCTGTGAACTGGAAACGTCCCACCCCTGGACCAATGGAATATGACACAGCCTGCTATTATACTCACCCATAATTTAACTGTATAAATTAGGCTCCCCTGATCCAGTGAGCAGTAGCTGTATTCTACCAGTCATCTGGTGACAACTGTACTCTGGATCCAGGGAGCGCATGCGAACGTATGTATACTGGTTTGTAACTCTGACCTCTTTCTTGAACTATATTGTACCACTGTGTAACTTGTAATAATAATGTTATATATACTTTCAATACAATATTTACTTTTGTGCGTTGGAACACAGAAACTGGTGTGTGTGTGTGTGTGTGTGTGTGTGTGTATTCACTTGCTTTCGCATAAGGTTATTATACTGTGATATATATATATTGCACTGTAATTCATATTGTATTTTTGATATAAATATAGCGACTATTATGCATACTAGTGATGTTACAAATAAGGGAAGGTATTGCATATGCGTTGCGTGCACTGTTCATACACATTTTCATATTTCCAATATGCAAGGTGCATCCACGTGGCGTCTGCAGCCGTAGTGAGATTTAAACAGGAATTCACAAGGGTAAACAGGAGCCTGAAGCCCCCGATGCTGATTACTTGCAGATCTTGTTCAGCGGGCTTGTCTCCTCAGGATTTTTTGTGCTCTTTGTTATGTACCACCTCCCCAGTCCACCATACCAGCCCCTGTCCAGGAGCCACCTTGGGTGTCCTCCTTATCCCAGTTTATGACGCAGCTAGTGGACCTCTTATCAGCCCCCATGCTGTTTTCCACCATGGGTACCCACAGCTATTACAGCCTACTATGTTGGTACCCCCTTTACATCCTCCTTGGATGGATGTTTATGCCCACTCAGTTCAGAATATGGCTCAAACGTCTGCCACCTATCAGCAAATGTTACAGGTGGACAGACCGTTAGCCACCAAAGCACATATTCGTATTGTGTTATCATCCCAGTCCACTTAGCTTTCGGATTGTGACACATCAACTGGGGAGGCAGATGATGCACAAGGTTCTCTCTACGGGTCTCACTTGGGCAAGGAGAACCGTCATTCAACAGTGGATGTCCCTTCTTTAGTGAGGGTGGTTAAATTGATCCCAAATATAGAGGATGATGAACCGGACCCTAAGCCTAAAACCCTGATGTTTAAACATCAAAGGGTGATTGAAGATGAATTCCCTCAATCAGACCAGCTCACTGAGCTCATGGGGGAAGCTTGGGGTACTCCTGGCAAACGGTTCCAGGTACCAAAAAGACTGGCGTCTTTTTACCCTTTCCCTACTAGTGAGTGTACTAAGTTGGAAGTCCCTTCTACTGTTGATTCACATGTGGCATGTTTAGTTAGAAGCTCAATGCTGCCTTTACCATCTACATCCTCTCTTAAGGATGCCACGGATAGAAAACTGGAAACTTGTCTCAGGTCAGTCCACTCGCTTTATGGTAGTCACCCGCCAGGTCCTTTGGTTATGGTCCTGGAAGGCAGATATGGGATCCAAGAAGGCACTCCAATCCTTACCCTTCTGTGGAGCAGGCTGTTCAGCGTGGAGTTGGACAAAATCGTGGCTACCGTGGCAGCCTCAAAATCTGCCTTTCTGCTATCATCAGCAGGCCCTATTCTTAGTCCATCATCTTCTTGGTCCTTTCGCCCCCAGGGTAAGGCAAGAGGACAGTCCTTTCCCAGGCAGTCTAGTACTAAGCCGTGATCCAAGCAGTCTTGGTCGGCCAGATGTCCAGCTTCCAAGTCTGATGACAAACCCTCCGCCTGATGGGTGGGCCTTCTCCTGAGGAATACCATGGTAGTAGGCCAACTTCTTCAATTTCCGACTCTTGGCATCAAACAACAACAGATCTGTGAAGTGGTCTCTCAGGGATATGCCCTCACCTTCCTGAGGTATTCTTCTTAGCTATTTTTTTGTACAGGTGCCCTGGAGAGGGTGACCCCTTTATTGGGGGGGTCCCTAACACCCCAGGGATCCCTGGCCTGGGCTGACTAACGGTCAGGGCTGATGCTGCAGCTGGGGGGCCCGGTGAAAGGGCACCCTGGCTGTGGCATCAGTCTCCCGTTAGAAAGGGTCCAGGGCTGGTTTTAAATATACGGGGTACCTCACATCAATTTTTTTCTCCGTATATTTAAAACCAGCTCTGTCCCTGCTGCCTGTTGCTGGTTTGTAATTTACAGCGGAACCCTACACATTTTTTTCCCTGTAAATTAAGAACCAGGAGAGGATGGCAAGCCCGAGGCTGGTTAGCGTTTTGGGGGGGGACCTCATGTCATTTAAAAAAAAAACAAAAAAAACATTTATCTATTTTTTACAAGTTTAAACACACAAGCACCAAGCACATACCTCACTGATATGTGCTGGCTGTTAGCTCGGGAGAGATTTGCAGAGAGAAAACACTGCAATCTCGGGTGAGTAATCTCCTGCAAAACGAGTTACTCGGGAGAGATCTCTCGTTCTGCTTCACCATCGGCAAACTTGTTTAGCCTCAAATCGCTTGTTGGTATATTTGGTAAAATAAAAGGGATTAAATCACCCGAATTTTGGCAAGGTCCAGCGAGATAAATCACTTTGAAAATCGGGACCATCGCGAAACTTAGTAAATTTACCCCTAGGTGTAAGAGTGGAGATGTAGCGATGTTTCCCAATGTAATCAAGCAAATCGATAATCCATTGTTGTGGCCCTATCTATCCCTACTATACCTTCAGGTCACCAAGGACTTCTTCCTGCTGAGTGGGGGTACCTTGTCCCAGTTTCCGACTCCACGTGCGGCGCTTTGATGTGACATCAGCCACTGGGCACAATGTCGACTGTGCGGTGGGGTGTGCCCTCGATGTCGCTCCACTGGCTCCTGATTCCCATAAAAACTGAAGTTCAGAACCGGAACTTCCTCCAGATTTGGTGGCAAACGTGCTCACTTTGAATGTTTTAGGTTTGTATGTTTATTATGCAGCACTAACTAAATTTTCAAGCACTTAGGACCTCATTCAGAGGCGCTCGCAAAATGCAAGCGCTAGCTCTGAATGAGGGCGGCCGCATCTATTTTTCGGCCCGGCCTCCTGGCCGCTCGCTAGGCTGTGGGTGACCACCCACAGCTTTAGCAAGCAGCCAGGTTGATGGTCGCGATGGTCAAGACCATTGCGAGCATCGGGGTTTGCGATGAGACCCTTGTGGTAGGGTCTTGTCTGCCGCAAGCCCCAGTGAGCTTTCGGCTCTATTAGAGCGGGCAGCTCACCACTGACATCACGAGTGATGTCAGTGGGGCCGCCCCCAAATGGCAGGCGTTCCGTCGGGAACGCCTCCGTTTGGCAAGCTACCCCCCCGCCCCGCCTACAAAACGGTGCAAGCTGTCGATCACCATCGACAGCCGCCACTTTTGTAGTAAGCCCCGGAGCGAGAGAATTTCTCTCTCGCTCCGATGTTTGCACACGCTCAGTGTGGCCACTGCGCGTGCGCAGGGCCTCTACATCGACCCGCTTGCGGGCTCATCAGCGCTTGCGAGCGGGTCTGAATGAGATCCTTAATTTTATACCTTTGCAAATCAAACAGAAGGTCTAATGAAGCAGTGCACGCAGATATCCGCATTATCTGGTATCTGCACATGAGCTGGGCTCATTCTGCACATGTGCAGAGTGGGTCTGCGTACATGGAAGCGTTTCGGAAGCAGGCTGTCAGTGATTCACAGTCTGCTGCCATTTCCCAAAACTGAGGAATGTTGCTGCCATTGGTGGGGAGGGAACAGGCCAGGATTTCCGTTGGCTCGCAGAGATTTTCTTGCCTCTTTTCAGCATCTGCAGTGGCCAGCTTGCATGACCCTATGGTCACTCTGCCGGCCGAGGATCACACAGATATTTTGATGATGCATCCTTGGACGCAGCTCATATCAGTAATGCATGCTGGAAGTGTGACCCCTCCAGCTGCATTACCATAATAGGACGGAATTGCAAGCAGCTTGCAATTTGTTCCACTGCTGAATCAGGCCAAGAGTGGCTTCACTCTGATTGGTCGGAGCATGGGAAAAGCCACTATAGATTGATGACGCTTATACAGTAAGTCTGTGAAAATTCACATTCTATTATATTACGCTCTGAGGGCCTGATTCAGAGATGGACGGTATTGCACAGCCACAAGGATGCGGTGGTGCAATATCGTCCAACTCAAATGTTTGCTTCTGTCATTACTATTTTAATACTAAGGGGCATATCCAATTAGCCGCAGGTCACCCACGGCTAATTGTCAGGCAAAATTCCAGCAACGCGGGGATTAGCTGTTCAATTAAATAGCTATTTCCCCACATCATTAGAATGGGACTCCTGCGCGAGAACACACTGATTCCACGAGAACTGCGGAATCAGTGTGGTTTACCCGCTCGCGCGAGGCCACAGATTTTACCTCGCACCTACATGAGGTGCGAGGTAAAATCCATCAGCGGGTAATTGCGAGCGGGATCTTGGGGACTAATTGGATATGCCCCTAAGTTTGCATTGCCAAAATTCATCTACCTTGCCAAAATTCATCTGCCTCATAAAGTTTGTCTGCCTTGCCAAGTTAGTCTGCTTTGTCAAGTTTATCTATATTGCTAAGTATATATACTTTATCAAGCTTACTTGTATTTTACTGTCTTTGTATCGTACTTCAATAAATATCTTTATATATTTCACCATACGCATGACTCCTTGTTCATCACACCCAGGTGGTTCATAACAGGATGTCCCAGCCAAACAAATCAGGAAATGCTGGAGAGTCTGTTACTCTGGCTTCTCTCAGACAGCCCTGCATTGCAAAAATTTCCTGACGTGCTCTGTGATACCACCCCTCCCTGTGAATCTGTTTCATTCTATGCTCTACATATGGATATTATGCTTCTCCATGCAGATGTAGCTCAGACTCTGCCTGTTTTTCCTGAACTCATTTTGAAAATATCTGCACTCCTCCACGTTGTTTGATCCTCCAGTACTAGTAGAGTTCCCAAACTGCCAACAGAAAACTGCACCTCTGCAACACAAAAGAGGCTTCCTAGTGACACTCGTTCTCAGAGGGTTTCCGCTCCACATGTCATGGCAGCCTCCAGCTCTGTGCAGTAGGGGACTTTAGCCTTGCCATCACTGTGGGGCTCCAACATTGTTGGCCCAGTGGGGGGCTCCAGCCTTGCTGTCTCAATGACAGACTCCAGCTTTGCTGTCTCAGTTGGGGACTCCAATCTTGCTGTTCCTGTGGGGGACTCCTGCGTTCCAGTTCTTGAGCGAGTGCCATCCCTCCAATCTGATGCTGTGTCTGAATCACTTCACTGCTGCCCTTGCATGAGATTCTGTCTTCCCTTGCCTCCGGGCATGAGCTTCTGCCTGCCCTTGCCACCGGGCATGAGATTCTGTCTGCCCTTGCTTATGGGAATGGGGTTCTGTCTGCCTTTGCCTCCAGGCATGATGATGTCCGAGAGGTGTCTGTCACTTTGCCAGAGGTCCAAGAGGTGTCTGCTGCCTGCCAGTAGTTTGAGAGGTGACTGCTGCATTGCAAGAGATCCGATAGGTGTCTGCTGCATTGCCAGATGACTGAGAGGAGTCTGCAGTCCTGCTAGAGGTCTGAGGTGTCTGCCAGCTTGTCAGAGGTCCAAGAGGTGTCTGCCTCCTTGCCTCAGGTCCAAGGGGTGTCTGCCATCCTTCCAGAGGCCCAAGAGGTGTCCATCGCCTTGGCAAAGGTCCAAGAGGTACCCACTGCCATTTGAGAGTTCCCAGAGATGTGTGATGCCTTGCTTGATTCCCATGCCTTTGGGCGCAAAGTTCTGTCTGCCCACATCTTGGGTGTAAGGTTCTGTCTGCCCATGCCTCTGGGCGCAAGCTTCTGTCCACCCTTGCATCTGGGTATGAGGTCCTGCTAGCTTGAGTTGCCAGTCCTACTGAGACTACCAAAGATACCCTGTATCTGTTTCTGTCCAGTCATGTGCCTAAGCCGTGCTTCCTATCAAATTGTGTGCCCAATCCGTGCTCCTGTCCAGTCATGTGCCTGATCTGTGTTTCCTCTCCAATCATGTGCCCAGTTTGGGCTTCCTGTCCAGTCATATGCCCAGTCAGTTTTGCTGCCAAGTCATGGGCCCAAATCTGGGCCTCCTGCCATGTCATGTGCGTGATATGGGCTTCCTTGCCAGTCTAGTGTCCCAAGGTCCAGTATCCAAAGGGTATTTGACACCCTCCGGAGCGAGAAACTCTCTCGCTCCAGAGCGCTCTACAAAAGGGGCGGCTGTCGATGTTGATCGTCAGCTCGCCCCGTTTTGTAGGCGGGCCGGGGGGGTGGTTTAAAAAACGGAGGCATTCCTTAAGGCATACCTACCGTTTTGTTGGCGGCTGCACTGACATCATCAGTGATGTCAGTGGGGAGCTTTTTGCTCGATCAGAGCAGGAAGCTCCCTAGGGCTTGCGGTTGCCGAGACCCAACCTCAGGGTCTCGTCACAAGCCCCGATGGTCGCGATGGTGAACCATCAACCTGGTCGGTCGTGGTAACCCACAGCTTAGCTAGCGACCAGGAGGCCGCACTAAAAAAAAGGAAGCGGCCGCCCATATTCAGAGAGAGCGATCGCTTCTTGCGACCGCCTGCCTCTGAATGAGGGCCTATGTGCCATTCACCAGATTATCATCCTGCTATTTGTTTGTGGACTCTAGGCCTGATTCAGAGATGTATACTAATGCAATTGCAGCTGCAATTTTGTACAGTTTGCAATTGCGAAAATATGCTAATGTTTCCAAAGCTTAGCCAAGCATAGGGATGCCCACTGCTGCCTTCTCATATCTTTCTGATGTTGCGCACCCGTGCAAGCATTGGTAACATCAATGAGGATCGGAGAGCATTGAAGCATATGCGGCAAGTCTGACCTGTCTCAAACACATTGTCTCTCCTGACATGCAGAAAGCTGTCATGCTGCTTATTTATGCATGACTATGAAACGGCGTTTAAACAGTCAGACCCTGCTGCGTTTGCCTAGCCACCTCACGTTACCTCTTTCAAACGATGACTGCCTATCACTGATTTTGCAATCTACTTCTCTGTATCAGCGTAGTTGCTAAACAATTGCGCAGTGTGGCTTACATGCATGCGCGATGGCAAACAATTGCTCAGTCTGCATAAATATCGGCATTGTGTACATCTCTGAATCAGGCCCTGTTTTCTTCTGTCATTACTATTGCAATACTCCTGTAAATTTGCATTGCCAAACTTTGTCTGTCTTGCCAAGTTCATCTGCTTTGCCAATTTTAATTATGTTGCTAAGTATATCTGCTTTATCAAGCTTACCTGCATCCATATCATCCCTCAATAAATATCTCCATATATTTCACCATACGCTGTGACTCCTTATTGATCACACCCAGGGGCGAAGTTTAGAGAACTTTCAGAAGGAGACACAGAGCTAGTCGTAGGGTATCATAAGTGTCGATGGTGCAAATGATGGCGAGCTGATGGTGGCATGTTTACAATTGAGGGCACTACAGGGGCCCTTACTAATGGAGGCACTGCAGGGGGCATTACTACTGGAGGCACTACTACAGGGGGCATTACTTTTAGGGGGATTATTACCAGGGGCATTTTTACTACTTGGGGCACTGCATAGGGGGACCACTACTGGGGGCACTGCATAGGGAGACCACTACTGGGGGCACTGTATAAGGGGCACTACTGGGGGCACTGCATAGGGGGACCACTACTGGGGGCACTGTATATGGGGCACTACTGGAGTTACTGCATAGGGGGACCACTACTGGAGGTACTGCATAGTGGGACCACTACTGGAGGCACTGCATAGGGGGACCTTTACTGGGGGAACTACATAGGCGGGAACTGCATAGGGGGACCTCTACTGAGGGCACTGCATAGGGGGACCACTACTGGGGGCACTGTATAAAAGGAACTGCATAGGGGGCGGCGGCAGCTGGGCTGGCACAGGTGCTGGGGGGTGGTAAATTTTAATTTGGGGGTGGGGGGGCACCAACATTTATCTTGCCTCGGGGCACCTGGGATGAAGTTACGCCACTGCATAGTACACACTCTGGATCAGTGCCTTTGACGACAATATGTAAGGTCCAAGAAGTGGACAAAATATTGTAATTTGCATCTAAAATTACAGAAGAGTGCCCATAATTAATCCCAATGGTTGGAGGATGAATGAACATGATAAGATCATAGTACTGCAATGTTATAGTCATCCTCAGTGGGACAATGAGGATGAATATTTACTCTCACCCCATTCTGAAAGGTTATCAGATAAGATTGAAGATGTACTACCAAGCTATTACCACTAACTATCACTGCTGAAAGAGACAGAGGTAAAAGACACAAGGGGATACTTAGGAAACTTTCAGTTTTTGGATATTGCTGAATACTAGGCAGCCTCTAATATTAAATGAGCTTATTACAAAACATATGGAAACTATTGTTTCCGCATGTGTAACAGGCCCATAACTGATAATAAATAGGCCCCCTTTATGTAAAGGTATATGATATGGTATAGTTGGAGGTACTCACTGAGTTATGTCTTCCATGTTTTAATTAATTTCCTATAAACTCTAAAACTAGATTTCCCAAAAAGAAAATAAAAACAAGACACCAGTAAATAAAGCATAAACATAAATCATTAATATAAATCAAGGCATGCAACATGCAGACAACTATTTCTCATGCACTAAATAAAAGTGCTTGAAGTGAACTTTGGAATATGAAATAACAGGTGCTTGAGAGCATTAGTCTGGTGACAGATGGACAAGATACACAAACACACAACAAAGTGAATTGAATAGGGAAGGAAGAGGATCATTAGCTACATAAGAGAGCAGAAATAGATGAATTATTGAACAAGCTGGTATAGCCGGTTTGTCTTTGAGAATCATCATCCTCTGTTTAGCACAACAGGGAACAAACTATTTAATAGAGTGGCAGATGCATGTTTACATGACTTGAGAATCTAGGCAACATTTAATTTATACTTGAAAAAATATGTTTGGATTTTTCCCTTAGTGGAAGCAATCAGAGAAAATATAAGCAGGTGTGGGATCTGAAAATGTTCATCAAGAAATCTTTGATGTAATAACTATACATTTTTACGCCATATTCTATTTAAACATCATTATTGAATATGTAAAAATTACCTTTTTGGCCCTCAAAAAGCAGTTTTGTTTTATTTCTTTATTTTTATTTGTTCTTGAATAGTACCTTTATACCTTAAGAAAATACAGATGTAACAAGCGTTAAATTTACAAAGGCACACCTTGCAGCGATTAAAACTTGCTTTGGTGTTTTAAAGAAACACTTTTTTAACAGACATGATGAAACCCACAAGCACATCTGAGTCTATTGGGAAAATTTACTAAGAATCGTGTTTGGGCAAGATTAAACTTGAATAGGTTCCCACAAACACGCATGAGTTTTCCCAGACCAAACTCGCAAATTTACCAAGAAGTGTTTTGCAAAATCGTATTTTTCAATGGTGAATGCAAACGTGTTTTGTCGTGTGAGTTTTAGGCAAAAAATGCGTGAGAATGGGTGTGTTTATAAAACACGTGTGAGAATGGATGTGTTTATACAACACGTGTGAGAATGGATGTGTTTATACAACACGTGTGAGAATGGATGTGTTTATAAAACACGTGTGAGAATGGATGTGGTTATATAAAACACATAGGAGAATAGTTGTCTTTAGAAAACACACAGGAGAATTTTTGTATTTAGAAAACACACAGGAGAATGGTTGTGTTTAGAAAACACACTGGAAAATGAATGCATCATCCTAGTACATGTTCTGATTGAAGCAGGCACATCATGTACACACTGCCTAAGCATATAAAAACACCACAAACAGCCCAACTTTTGAGGGTTTTGTTGGCTGGAGGTTTGTGAAGGAAAGTGAGGAAGGTGTTTAGTGGTGTAGAAAAAAAATTTGGCTACTGGAATAGATTGTTGGTTGGTATGTGGAAATTGTTTTGTTCTTATTTATTGTCTTGTCATATATCTGTTTGTCTCATTTTTCTGTCTTTCTTGATAGTGTTTTTTTCTTTTGTCCTGCTAGTGTGTTTTGTATGTGTGGCATGTGTGTGGGTAGTAGGAAAGGAGGTTTGTTTTAGTTTGTCTTTTTTTCTGTGTGTTTTGCACTTGTATAGGGAGGGGGAAAGGAATATGTCCAGGGCAGAGGAGAGGCAGGGAGAGATTGTGGTGGAGGAGGTTGCATCTCAAGAAACCCTATAGAGCAGTACAGGCAACAGTGATGAGGCACCCAGGCAGAGTGGCAAGACCAAGATGGGGCGTAATGTGAATTTTTCTGTGGCGTAGAACATGGTCCTTGTGCAGGAGGTCATGAAATCCTAGCCACATACAATGAATACCAATGGGTAGTATATATTGCCATATTTAAAAAACATCATTGTCTTCCCACTAATTGCAACTTGAAACACATGCAAACACATCCAAAGTCACGCAAACACTCACCTCAGGAGTTCGCCTATTTGAAAAGTCTATTTTGTTGAGAGTTTGGTAATTTCTCATGCTAGTTTCAAAACTCGATTCTTGGTAAATTTGCGAGTTGTATGGTTTCCTATGGAAAGTACTTGCGAGATTGGCCAATGGTGTATTTGGTCGTGTTATGTAAACTCGTGCAAGTTTTGATGTCTGTTTCCTGCGAGTTCACATGTGTTTGCCCTTAGTAAATTTGCGAGTTGGAAAAAAAGACTAAACTCGCGTGAGATTGCAAACTCGCCCAAACACTATTCTTAATAAATTTAACTGGTCTTGTTTACCACCCCAAGTGATTTATTTTTATCCAATAAAATGTATTTTGATACACGTATAAATCAAATCTGCCATATATATACAATACTGTGCAAAAGTGTTAGGCAGGTGTGGAAAAATGCTGCAAAGTGTTAATAGTTTATTTTTATCAATTAACAAAATACAAATTGAAGGAACAGAAGATAAATCTACATCAAATCTTTATTTGGTGTGACCACCCTTTGCCTTCAAAACAGCATAAATTATTTCAGGTACACTTGCACAAAGTAAGGGATTTTGTAGGACTATAGTCAGGTGTATGATTAACCAATCATACCAAACAGGTGATAATGATCATCATTTTCATATATAGGTTGAAACACAGTCATTAACAGAAACAGCTGTGTAGGAGGCTTAAAACTGGGTGAGAAACATCAAAACTCTGCTACAAAGGTGAGTTGTGGAAGACAGTTTCATGTCACAGGTCATACACCATGGCAAGACTGAGCACAGCAACAAGACACAAGATAGATTTACTGGATCAGCAAGGTCTCTCCCAGGCAAAGATTTCAAAGCAAACTGGGGTTTCAAGATGTGCTGTTCAAGCTCTTTTGAAGAAGCACAAAGAAATGGGCAACGTTGGGGACCACAGACGCAGTGGTCGACCAAGGAAACTTAGTGCATCAGATGAAAGACACGTCTTTCTTATTTCCTTTCGAAATCAGAAGATGTCCAGCAGTGTCATCAGCTCAGAACTAGTAGATACCAGTGGGACCCAGGTACACCCATCTACTGTTCATAGAAGTCTGGCCAGAAGTGGTCTTTTATAGAAGAATTGCCACAAAAAGCCATACCTTTGATGTGGAAACAAGGCCAAGTGATTCAACTATGCATGAAAACATAGGAACTGGGGTGAAGAAAAATGGCAGCAGGTTCTCTGGACTGATGAGTCAAATTTTTAAATATTTGTCTGTAACAGAATGCAGTTTGTTTGCCGAACGGCTGAGAGCAGTACAATAATGAGTGTCTGCAGGCAACAGTAAAGCATGGTTGAGGTTCCTTGCAAGTTTGGGGCTGCATTTCAGAAAATGGAGTTGGGGATTTGGTCAGGATTAATGGTGTATTCAATGCTGAGAATACTGGCAGGTACTTATCCATCATGCAATACCATCAGGGAGGTATCTAATTGGCTCCAAATTTATTCTGCAGTAGGGCAATGACCCCAAACATAGAGCCAATGTAATTAAGAACTATCAGCATAAAGAAGAACAAGGAGTCCTGGAAGTGATGCTACAGCCCCCACAGAGCCCTGATCTCAACATCATCGAGTCTGTCTGGGATTACATGAAGAGACAGAAAGATTTGAGAAAGCTTACATCCTTCGAAGATCTGTGGTCAGTTCTCCAAGATGTTTGAAACAACCACCCTACCGAGTTCCTTCAAAAACTGTGTGCAAGCATACCTAGAAAAATTGATGCTGTTTTGAAGCCAAAGGGTAGTCACACCAAATATTGATTTAAATTAGAAATCTCTTCTGTTCATTCACTTTGTATTTTGTTAATTGATATAAATAAACTATTAATACTTCTAGCTTTGAACACAATTTTTAGACTAGGTATGTATAAAAACCATCCCATATACTACGCAACAATTTAGCAAACCAGTTATTTTTTTAGTAAAATAAAAAACAAAAGGCACACAATTCAAATAGTTCAAATTGCCCTCTGAGGGCAGTCCTCAAAACTAATCAGAATCCCGAATGTAGAAATTACTGACCCAAAGATGAGTAACATAAGGCTCCCCCCTGTTATCAATGGTTGTTGGGTACAAGGGCAAAATTTTATAGCATAGTGCAACCATCCCTTTTCTGCAGTGCTTGACTATTCCAAGTGTGTATTGTTTCCCAGACTGTGTTCCCGATTACTCTTTTGTGTCAACCCTTGCCTTTTCTCTAACTATGTCTCTCAGATTCTCCTTGCCTTCCATTCTGCCCAGTACAGACCACGCAGAGTAGCAAACCTTGTTCACATTTTCTGAATATGCTGCCTGGATACGCCGTTTGTCCAGTACAAATCACACCATGTACTGAACGTTACTTACACTACCAGTCAAATTAATCTTACAGCAAAATAATGCCCCCTACATACTTCCAGGCTATATCAGAACTACCTCAGTGATGGTGGAAATGGGGATGGAAGTACATAGAATGAAAATCCTAACAACAAATTACAAACTTTACTGATTAACCTAGTAAGTGGGTGTTGATGAATTTTCTGTGTTTATAATTAAGGAATAGGCAATCATTTTGTTTTTCTGTCTTCTAGAATTTTTTGAATAATTGGTTGGGCACCTTACCCTCAATAAATAACCTTGAAAAAGCATTTTAAACAGCTGCGATATAATTTCAGGGGTTTTTCCACAATTTATAGTAAGTAGGCCTTAAATCTCCTGCCCAATGTTGCCTACACGCACAAAGGTTTCTGACTATAAAGCTAATAGTATGCAGTTATCAGTGAAGTCCTTGGATTCTGATAAGATCGGAGCCAGTTATGTAAATATAAAGTAATAATGATATCGTTTCCTGCCCTTGTGCTGATCAAAGACAGCACAATAACATAGCTTACAAAAGAGGAGCAAATCAGTGTAGTGCAATGTTAAGTGCCTCAACACTACACCAAAACATATTGGAAGAAGGAGGCTTGTGTGTATCCCCCATTATGGGCCCCCTCCTCTCACTCCAGTGTCCGGCAGCTGACTGATGCGGCTGGCCAGACAGTGGACACTGCAGAATCAATAGACTCTGGTCACTAGAGTGTGCCCAGGGTCTACTGCGCATGCGCAGATTGCCGGGGAAATGGCACGGCCGCCATTTTCCCAGCCCTCCTTCTCACAGCACATGCGCGAAACGCCGGAAAGATGGCCATTTTCCGGTGTTTGAACAGCGCTGGGAGACCCAACGCAGGACTTCGGAGTGGTAAGTATGACAAAGTATGGGTGCAGGGTGTGCGGTGCTGGCCCCCTTAGACCTGGGGGCCCGTGTGCACCGCACACCCTGCAGCCATTTTATGATACGCCCCCGGGACAGCATCATAAAATGGCTCCTAGCCAAATGACATAGATCATATCTGCCCATTTTATGTGATGTTACCCAGGATTCAGTGAACCTGAAATATAATATATGTTTTACTGATGGTGTCTATATTGGGGAGTTTAATATTTATGGTATAGGGGAGCAGAATAACTCTTGCAGACAAACCACATTGGAAACTAGGGCTCAAAACACAGTGGTGGGCAAACAGCTCCTCAAACACCAACAAAAATATTCTCACCCCCCTACAATCACTTGGTCTCCTTGTCATCCCAGCCATGCATCACACACTTCCAGAAACAGGAGCAGGCATCTCAAATATCACACATCCAAGTTTTGCCTGTCAGTTCACTGAATTAATAGGTTTGTTTTGCCTTTTAAATTATTTGTAAAAATAGGCATACTCACTTGAAATGTGCCAATGCCTGCATCTCGCAGGCTGTTATATTTCCCCCTAGACTCTGATGGCTCTAGTTTCACACCAGCTGAGAAGCATACCATGTTTATGGTGGTCAGTTGCAAGTTCAATGTATTTCTTTTATTTTGTACTGATAGAACTTTCATTTGGTTTTGTGACTTAAAGTGTTCTTTTGACCTATCTTGCTGACCTCCCAGATAGAAACTCTACAAGTTCTAGGAACTGATATTATGCATACACTTCAATAGAACAATGCCAAGATTAAACTATGTATGACAGTGTAGGAGCTATACTTAGCAAAATGTAACTAATATGCTGCTTTTAAGTCTATTATTTTCAGCTAAATGTCCCTTTAATGCTAAAAAATGCACAACCCTATATCATTTATAAAGGGTTCTCCTCCCCAAAACTCTGAAGGCTGCTCCATGTAGCTATTTTTTTCCTAGGCTCTGTGGTTCATTTCATAGCTGACAATCAGAATTGTGTAGTGCAGCAGAGTGAGAGTGGGTGTTTGAATAGGAAAACCCTTTTGATCACCCTTCCTTCCATAGCCATTTACTAGAGAACTTAGTTATTAACTAAACCTGTACCCAGGGCCGGCGTTTCCATTAGTAATCTTTAGGCAACTGCCTAAGGGCACCAGGACCTGAGGTGTCAAACTAGCCTACTCTTTCGGATTGCCCAGGAGGATCCAGAAAATTGTGTGTCTCTCTCGGCCACCTGCAAGAGTGCAACCCGGAGCCACTAGCCCCTACACACCTGCTGAAAACCTGTCACCAGCACAATTGAGTGTGACCTTCTACCTACTCACCGACAGCAGGCGGGTGCTTCAGACTCTCCTCTCTATGATCGGGAAGAATGTGCTTGCGCAATGATCTGAATACAGATGTGTGTATATTAGAGACAACATGGCGTCTCCATAATCTACAGCCAGCTGCCAACGGGGCTGAAGAGTTGGGTGCCCCACGCTGCACAGGTAACTGCGGTGTTAGGGTGAGCTGAAGGCGGCCAGGGAGTGATGGGATGTTCCGGTCTCCCTGCTAATGTACAGGGGAGATGGGAAGCAGTCAGTGCAGATGTGTCTAATGTGCCTGGTATGAGGGGGTAATTGGTGGCCTCTTGGTTAGAATAACCACCCCATGTGATAGGTTGCTTTTGGTTTCCTAGTTAGCATCTGAGTGGCAGCCCTGCATCTCTGCACAGCCTGGCATGGAAAGGGTTAGTTGCCCAGTTGTCAGCACAGGCACACATTGTTTTATGCCTATCACACTTAATTTTCTGTATTCTCTTCTATGTACTGTGTAGGATTAATCATTGTGTGTGGTCTGTTTCCAAGTAGTGAGGATACCTTGTATGAAGTAGTGTGGATAGATACATTTTATGAAATGGTTGCCCAGTTTGGGTTTGTGGTTTGTGTTTGCTCATACATAGGTTCATGTACTATATAGGTATCCATCTGTCATATGCAGTCATATACAAATAGGACCCATCAATGTTTAAATACTGTGCAGAGCAGCCTACAGCAGCTCTAGTGCCATTGGATGGAGTTTATTTAGTCTTATGTAAATTGTTGAATGCGTGTATTGGAGAATTAGGGATGGCAATGTTTCGCCTTGGACACCTAGAAACCTTGCACCAGTCCTGATTTTACCTAATAACCCTAATAGTCATTAAAAGAAATAAGGCACGGTAAAAATAGCTTGGCGTTTCATAATCAATTTTATTTCCTAACATCCACCAAATGTACAGCACAAAACACAATTTGTTGCTCTGAATGTAAGAAATATTAATTTATGAAGACACAATATACATACTGTATAAACTACTCCAAATAAAAATTGCATACATTGCTCCTTACAAATGATCTAATTTACAGTGCTGCTCATTGATGCAATTTAACACAAAAAAAAATAAAAATCAGTGCACAGTACATAAAAACACGTCAATTACAAAATTAGCAAAGTAATAAATACAAACATACGCTACCAAACATCCTTAGCTTCAGACATAAATTAATTAAGCATTAGGAATAAATACATGTTTGTGAGATTTTCTCATATCCAACTTAAATATAGAACACATTTAAACATATAATAAATTAAACATTAACAGTTGTAGTGATTCCATTAGTAACTGCTTCATCCCTGAATACCCCCACTTGGTTATATAATGCAAAAGCACCTAAACTTTCATTCTTAACTCGTAAAAGCCATGTGGTGTTTAGGTAAGAGTTTCCTACTTGCAGTAGATAACCCTTTGTACCTGAAGAATCTGTCTTGTCATTGTGTACTGTATATGCTTGTCTGTCAGTCTGTACTGTACTGTATGTACACATATGATACTGTAGAAGCCAATGAAACCACAGAAAGTCATGCTTCTTGTCTGATATCACAAAGATGGCTACAGACAAAATGACATCGTGCAAATGTGTGGTGCCCAATGGCTAAATAGGAGAATTAATGCTTTTTTTTTTTTATTATTTTTTAAATCTATGTACGTATCCCAAATTCTTTTGGTAGACCCTCTCTGGTTTTCAATAAATATTTTACTAGGAAACATAGCTCAACCATCATTAGTTTTGAGCACTTTTTCACTTTTTATTTCCAGTTCTAAATTTGCAAAGTGAAACATGTTACATAGGCTGATTGTTATGAAACATACTGTGAAAATTAATTTTGTGTAAGTATACCACATTTAATTCACCTTCTTGCACCAACAATTTGTAAACTCTGGCATGTGTGCGAAGGTCATTGTCGGGACAAAGCTAAACTTTTTGAAGCTCCTTCACCCTCCTTATTCTGCTTTTAATAAAATTGTAGTTGTCCACAGCCACCATTGCATGAATTCCATTTCTGTACTGGGTCTGCACCGATGCCAATAGACACAACCGTGAGCCGCCAAGTCAGTAATAAAGCCATCTATTGTATTATTATATTGATACTTTTTTTTTCATTTATGAAAGTACCACTTAAGTTTGCAAATCACAAAGATGCACAATCTGTTGTATTTTTTTTTAAACATTAATGACATAGCCCTTCACTAAGTCGCAACCCTGTCAATATATAAGCCTCATTTATCTTTACAAATGTCTCATATATATTTATGAGATATAGTATCTGGGAAACTTATTATTCGCTAATTCACAGAATTCCACCAAGAAAAAACGTAATAATTGCAACTGTTCAGTGATAATGTCAAACACACCCACACATGATCATTAGATAAAACCACCTACTGTCACTATGAGGAGTACTGCTAAACAGTGAGCAGGAGCATTGTGCGGGAAATACAACAATTTTTAAATGCCATTTCATGTATTTCCAAAAAGTTTTTAGTCCCATGCACCCAAATAATAGATCTCATTCATTTCATTTTATAGAAAGTGTTTTGACTAATATTTCATTGAGTTCCACTTCATTTGTTATTATCTTATTTAATTGTGTGATAATTTTCTTTTTGTTTTTTCAAGCAAGTAACTATTCTAGATGATTCCACGTATGAGTCTGCAATCTATGTATATTTTAAATGATGGCCTGTAAGCTCTGAACAGCTTTGAAAACCAGAGCAATGATGCAAGCATACTTTCTTATTTAGGCATGTATGTAGTATTAAAGACACACCTGCATTATGCATTTTTAATACATATCAGATGAAGGGAAATATGTCATCAGAAATTATAAGCAATAGTTCAGAAGTCAATTGTTGTCAAAATAACTCTTGGGAATGAAGATTTTCATTATTTATCTTTAAATATGTTATGCTTAATTGATATATAATGCCCTGATAATCTAAAACTAATAATAATAATAATGATAATAATAATAATGTTACTATCAAATGGCACATTTGTTTATTAGAACGTAATTGTTACTTTGTTATAACTTAACAATTCTTCTACCATATATCTGGCACTAATTGTACAGAAATTGTAAATTTTTATTGTGTTTTAAATAGTCCTCTTTTTTGTGTATCCAGCAGGTAACATATTTTCTTTTAAACAGGGACAGTAGGTCATCTTTTTTTTCTCCAGGGTGAAAAGTGTATGCATAAATTAAAGTTGAATTATAAGTACTTTACACAATAAAAAAAACACAATTTGAATCTAATCATTTACACTGAGGCACATATGCACAAGCAAAGTGCATATACAAGGCAGTTTAGCTGGTTTTTTACATCGTCTGTTGCAAAAATATAGTTTGTGAAAACTAATCATACACAGAAAAGCACTCTAATCATATTTTAACTGTCCTTGCTAATAAAATGTATTTAGACATAAACATGTTAACTTTTCCATCTAGTATCAAGATGATACTGTATACACTCCTGAACTTGGCGTATAGTTTATCACCATCTATGGAGGTGCAGTTAATTAGGAATACAACTATATTAGCACAAATAAACTACAATAAAGAACTTGTCAAAAAAAAATTGACATAACGTTCTTGAGTTCTCTAGGATTGCCAACTTATGTGGAAGAAGAAGTTTCATCTTTATGTGAGCAAACAGACCACCAAAGCATACAATATTCCAGGAACAAAAATTGTATCATTTAATGTTTTACTTTCCTATACTCTAAAGGCCATGAGGTATCAATTATAAATTATTCAAGTGCTAGCAAGAAATCCAGTGTCTATGACATACATATAAATATACATTACAATAAACACTAAATGCTACTAATTGTTATTGCTAGCATCAATCAAAATAAACAGTTATTTAAAGCAAAATAAAAAAAAGAAATTATCTCAATATGGGTGGCTATCTCATATTTTTTAATCCCTGATCTCATGTCGCAGCAACAGTACTTTTTAAAATCATAATTAAGGGAAATGGGCAAGAGTACCAAAAATATAACAACGAAGAACCCTTTTTTATCATTGAAGTAACTTTTCTTTTCATTCCAAGTTTTATTTTTCATTATTATTTTACAGAATCGCCTTTCATAAAATCTATTTAAAATCCACTCAGAAAATAACTTATAAAAAGATATTTGTAAAAATATGGTAAGCCTAACAAAAAAAATTGTTTAAAGGTATGAACAAAACCTCCTTCAAATCTTAAATAAATACAATTTATAAAAAATAGTTGCAAACACCTTTTTACATTCACTATACAAAATAAAGAGTGCAATAGAGAAAAAATGAGCTGAAATAAGTACATTGAAATACACTTGTTAAGTGCGTTGCTGTTAGTTCAAACAGTCTTATATATTTTTGTTTTATGACCGCTGGGGAAGAAAATAGTGCAATATTGAAGTTGTTAATGCAGCACACCAATCAACAATATCCTTTGTGCCAGTATATATACTCCAGCTCGTTTTAGATGGAGATTGCGCTTGTATTATTTTTTGTTGCCCAGCAGATCTTTGCATACTATACGTGGATTCCTTTAACTGCTTGTTTTATACTTTCCAAGAGGGCTTTGCATTCTGGTGAATAATCCCGCTCCGTATTGCTGTACATTTCTGTGAGAGTATTCACATACGATTCAAAATTATGTTCACTGATTGTTTCCTAAGTGGAGAAACAAACTATTTTTATTTCAGATAATATTGTACAAGTGTATTAAAATACATTGTATGACAGACAGTAAAATTAAATATAAACAAATGCATGTTGTCAATGTATGACGATATATATATATATATATATATATATATATATATATATGTATATATATATATATATATAAATATATATATATATATATATATATATATTTATTTTAATATACACAATACAATAATTTATCACTGGTTTGGTGGCACTGTACATGTATTATATAATTCCAGTGATACTTTATTAAAGCAAATTCTCATGGTTCATTTATTCAAATGTTCTCTTTTGGGTATATTGCATATATCTATATATGGATAAATCATTATTTTTAATACTCCAAAGCACAATTACATAGACCTAGAGTAGTGGCAAATAGGGAAACCAGCCACTGGCTATTTATTTATTATTATTATTATATTTATTATTATTATTATTATTATTAAGACTAAACATTTTTACTTAATTGATTTACATCACCATGTTTAATGCACTTAAATTAAAATAACACTCAAAGCCAGTATAGCTAACATAAACAGAAATTTTTCTTCTGTTAGTTTTACTTTTAACTATACTATGTGAATCTCACAGAAGAACATATAAATGGAATGGGTATGAAATACCGGCGGCTGAAGCCAAACAGGACAAGATGCTGACTAGCGCTGGTAAGTACCCTCCCCTCTCCCTCCCTAACCCTCCTTTAGTGGTGCCTAACTCTTAAACTCCCAAGGTGGTGTCTAGCCCTAAGTCCCCCCTGCGGGGGGGGAATGCCTAACCCTAACCTCCCCCTAATGGCACCTAACCCTAAGCCCCCCTTCCCCTAGCCTAACCCTCCCCAGGTGGTGCCTAACCCTAAGTCCTCCCGGGAGTCCCTAAACCTAACCCCTCCATGGCTAAGTGCTAAGACGCCCTGACTTACATCGTTTGGTCCGGTGTCTGTATGTCTTCCAGCATCAGGATTAAGATAGGCGTCGGTATTTTGATGCCTATCTTAAGTCCCCCATTGGGCTTTAGCAGTCGGGATATAGACCGGTAGCATTTAGTCTAATAACTACATCCCATATAAATGGGGTGAGATTAGTTTTGCACCATTTATTTGGTCTTTTTTTAAACTAACAATGCTATATTTGTACTTTTTGTGGCATATTAATTTGCTTAGCAAATTGTGTTGCAAAGGCAGCTTAGGTATATAGCTGTGTTTATGTATATGATGTAGTTAGAGTGCAATAAAAATATGTTTATTTGTTCCTTACAGCAATAGATCCATTTCACCTACAATATTAACACCGTCCACTAAGAAATATCCTCCCAGGTCACACCCACTCTCACCCCTCTTATCCCCTTTATCATTTGTGCTTTCCCTGTCTCTGGGGATGACGTCCATGTTCTTTTGTCATCAACCCTATCCCTTCTCACCTCAAAAGCTCCCAGTCTCCCCAAACCTGCAATTAGCACACCTCTTCAGTTTGGTTTTCCTCCACTATTATTTTCCCCTCAGCCTTTAAGCACAGTTCTGTCTTACCCATCCTCAAAAAAGCTTCTCCTTTAAGAGGTCCTGCTTGTATCTTAAATGACCTCCTATACTCTCTTCTCCCATTCACCTCCTCATTTCTCAATTAGCTTGTCTTTAACCACCTCATAAGCTTGTTCTTCTCTCACTCCCTCTGCAATCAACAGAGAATGCCCTTTCTAAAGTCATAACTTATTTCTCAACCCAGTCTAATCATTACTTATAATTGGGCATCCTCGTGAAACTCTTTTGTCTCTTTTGACACTGTGGTCCACCCTTCCCATTTGCACACCTTTCTTTCCTTTGGCCTTTGTGGTTTCTGTGACATTATCTTCTCCTAATTGACCTTCTACCTGTCCAACCTCTTTTCTGTTTCTACCTCTGGCTCCTCTTCCCACTTTCTCCACCTCTTTAGGATTCCACAAGCCTCCATTTCCAGCACTCTGCTCTTCTTACTGTACACCTCCTTCCTTGTTGAATAATCAACTCCTTTGTTTTCATTTACAATCTCTATGCTGACAACATCTAAATAAATCTCACATGACCTCTCTTTCTCATTTCACATGTCTGTCAAGCTGTCCTTCTCGTATCTCCTCATAGATGTCCCAATTTTATCAAATTTCAAAATGGTTAAAATAATACTAATGATTTTCCTTCCCCCTAGAATTTCCAAACTACTCTCTCTCTCTCCCCCTCTCTCACTCTCTCTCTCGCTCTGTCTTTCTATCACTCTCTCACACACACTAAACTCTCCTCTGTTCCTCATATACCTTGTAAAAGTCTTCCTTTACCTCTCTCTGATCTTCAAGATCATATATAGTCCCTCTCCAAAGCCTGATGCTTCCATCATCACTTCATAACTAAACCCTTCCTCAGCCTGTCTGGCCTCTCTCTCGCCTGCCTCTTCCTTCTTCAGTAATCTTCCATACTGCAACATGACTGATTTTCATCTGTTGATATTTTGCCGTCCCCTACACTGGCTCCTTATTTTCTATAGCATTCAATTCAAACTGTTCAACATCACCTGTATAAGCCTCAGCCTTTTACTCACTGACTTCATCAAGCATATCACGCTCCCATCTCCAAAACTTCTCACATGCCATGCCACACCTATGGAACACACTCCTACATCCAATAAGACTCTCCACCACACTCCAGTGCTTTAAACACTCTTTAAAAACCCACCTATTCATCAAAGTCTATCAGTCTTCCTCATAACTCCAACCTTACATGCCCAGCCTCCCTAGCAAAATATTCCCACACCCCTGACATCCCCTCGTCATGGTTTGTGTACAAATCTGAATCAAGCCCTCTGTGTGGTCCTTTGAGTGCTGCTGCCTCTGGAATTTTGTATTTGGGATCAGTGTTTTCACTGCTCTAATGGAAAGCACTGTGTATGTATATGTAATGTTGCCTTCATATACCTTTCTTACAAAAAGTAGAGATATGCTAATTTTATTTATATATATATATGTGTGTATATATATATATATATATTATCATACAAACTCGGCACTCACATGCTTTTCAAACTGTAACTCCTTTGAACACAGGGACTGTTGGTTCCAAAATATTGCAATAATTTGTTAAGCTGACCACCGCTTCACGGTCATTCCCATCTGGCCAGTCCCTACACTGATTCTCAGATAAATGATCTTGATCTGCCACCTTTGGCTCAAGCTTGCATACATTTTAAACATGAAACTGGGTCCTGCCTTAAAGAGACAGGACCACACCCAGTGATATCAGTTAATAAGCACCTGGAAAAAGAAAAAAAGTTTGTCTTACATTTGAAAAACAGGGTGCCCTAGCAAGTGTGTCCACAAAATTTAAATAAACAACAGGCTTAATCCAGGCTTAATCCCTGGGGTGCCTAAGGTCACTTGCAGGGTTGACTTGGGTTGGTGGTCCAGTACCAAATAAAATTACATTTAGCCAGTGTGATCGGCAGCTATTTGCACTGGTTTTCCTATCAAAAATATGTGGACAAAGAGAAGTGCACCCTATCAGCCACCACATCACTGAAACAAAGGGTGACATATAAGCACAATTTACTTCATTTAAATTATGCTGAATTTCACAATTACAAACTTTTGGTCCAGGGGTGCCATGGAAAAAGTGCTGATACTGTAGAGTGCCGTGATTCAAAAGAGTTTGGGAACCACTGCTATAGCTGATCAAATTTACTGTGGACTGTGGCTACTTTTAGAATGTACAACTTATTGTCACATACAGATAGTAATCTTTCTTTCCTATATGTTTGCATATTGTCTGTTTATAATGAATTCAGAGATCAGATGTTTCAGGACCACTGGACAGTGGGTTATGCCAGGCTCATATTGGTTATTTAAGTTAATACAGTATAAACTGGTTATACCCAAACCTTAGTTGTCACAATGACACTATAGGTGAAATATCTTTATTTTCTCTTCATACATAGCTATTATTTTACAGGTGTGTTTGTATATGACTATGCGTTTAGAGTTTTACATATGTGTGTAATTTTATTTTATGTTATTAGTTTAATCTGAGCAGTTTTGCTATTTTGTTATTTCATTATGCTACATTCAATTTTTAGACATTTAATGTCTGGCAACTAAATAAGTTTAGATATCTTCTCCCTTATCATTATCCTTCAATTGATTCTAGAGGTAGTGTAGAGGTATTGACGCTGCTTCCCATACTTACCAAGCTGCATACACACGTAAAGATTTTCTGTCCAACCATCCAACTAGTTGATTGGTTGGAATGAAAATCTGGTAAGGTATGAAAGCAAATGACAATCAGCAATTTCTACCAAACGCCGGAAAATGGACAAAAACTGTTGTTTGAATAAATTGTTTAGATCAAACATTTAAAAAACTTGTCTAACAACCATTTTCATCTGTTTTCTGGCATTTAGGAGCAAATTGATGATCATCATTTACTCCCATACGTTACCATATTTTTACTCCAACCAATCAACTAGTTGGATGGTTGGACAGAAAATCTTTACGTGCGTATGCAGCTTAAGAATCAAGAGATCGATTCTTAGCTGCCCTAAAATACTGTTTTTTAATGATGCATCATTAAATATGTTTTATTTTTTATTTTAATAAACATTTAAGTGCTTTTGAAATATAATATTCAGAGCACCATCTTTCTTGAGTATTGCTATTTTAATATTATGCAAAGAAATGTATTATGAAGTATTTTTATTGTTGAAAGAAAACTGACATTTCTAAGAGCTAAATTTGCATCTAATTAAATGATTTTAGGTGTTGATGATTATTAGCCACCTATCAATTAAATCCAAGAGAAGCAGGTATAAAAGTCCATTTCTGAAGGACACGGACACCTCTTTGATAAAGCCTCCGTTGATGGAGCGAAACATGTTAGAGAATTATCTGTGACTTACAAAAGGACTTTTGCT
The DNA here is from genome assembly GCA_031769625.1 of Taudactylus pleione. Taxonomy (NCBI): domain Eukaryota; kingdom Metazoa; phylum Chordata; class Amphibia; order Anura; family Myobatrachidae; genus Taudactylus; species Taudactylus pleione. Next base: position 6,875,003 of record JAUIMM010000092.1, on the reverse strand, counting down.
GAGTGACATCTGTAGCCCTCCTTATTGATTGGAAACCATTTTTATTTACTGGTGGACTGTGCACTTTGGTGGAGTGGTGACCCAGAGAGACGGAGGTGGTACCTGGCCGTAGAGTGCCCGGAGCTGGATTATCTTGCCGCATGCTAAGATCTCAAAGTGACGGGAGACGTGACCACAAAACAACTGCTATGGATTTTTAGTCACTTGGCATTTGTAACCTTATAGATTTTATTCATTTATTTTTTCATATAAAATTGGGTCAGTAATGTATCTTAAGTTTTTAAGAATATAATGTTCTTATGTTCTATTTATGTATGATGTTTTATGTGTAATATAAAATTTAAAATATTAAGAAATCTGAATGATGGTGTTCCGATTGATTATTCTGCCACATTGGGACCTCTTTTTAATTAGCGCATCACCTATATATATATTTTTAGTTTAATCTGAGCAGTGAACAATTCATATTCAAGTCAGATACTGGTTACAGAAAGAGAAAATACGTTTCCACATAATTACTTTGTTCACCATACTGTGATGTCTTAATATCTTGTTACAAATTGTATTGAGTTAGGTCAGGAGCACTTTGGAGAATGTGTTAATGACAGGGTCCCTGCTGCTGTTTACCATATGGAATGAAAAGTATTTAATTCATGTGGAAATTGAAGCTTTATTTATCCATTAAGGGTGCTGTTATAATATCCAGGGTAAAGGACTATGCTGATTGTTAATTTAATCTGATTTCCCCTCAGTTGTATCTTACTGGTAACCCCCACACTATCACAATGTATTATTATAAGTGCACACTAATATATATAATAGAAACACATAAATGAATGAGTAATTTGAGTAACTGAGTAGTATAACCCCCTACTGGTTCTGCAACTTGCAAAGCGCATCCAACCATCTAATGTTCCCACATTTTATCATATGCCAAAGTTAAATATTTTCTCAAACTTCTGCTAACAGGAGTACCAGGTCCTAGAGTTTCCTCACTTTTGGCAGGCTGACATCAACTACCTAGATCCAGGGCCGGCCCCAGGTGTTGCCGCGTCCTGTGCGGAGAGGGACTCCGATGCCCCCTCACCCTGCGCGGCCAAAAAGTGTGCATGTCCTAATTACAATAGGTCACATCCCCTAAGTGAAGCTAATTGGGAGCATGCCTGTACGGCACACCTCCCATTTAACGTCAGGCTAGGGGTGAGCCCAGCACTCCTTTAGTAGCTGGGCTGCCCCCACCCCTCTCACTGCACTGTATGGATGCCGTGCGCATGTGCACAGCATCCATTCCTCTTCTCCGGGGCCAGCACCACTGCACAGTTGCTTTGGAACTCACCAACAGACCTCCAGTAGTTTTCTTTTTCTTTACTGAGAATTCTAAGCAATTTCTGTATGTCTCATTCACTCACTCCAATGGCTATTTTTGGTGTTACATGCTTTATGCAATGGCACACTTTTATAGGTAAGGGCATGGGTTTTGCGGCTCAAAATGACATTGTGAGTTGGTATACAGAGCTTGCATCGTCTGTTCTTGCAAAATGCAGATAAGATATACAAGTGCATCCAGGGGCATTCTAGAGAGAAGGGGGTCGTGTACAGTCTCCATCACGGGCCCCCTACTCTCCGTCCATCGGGCGGCTGTGCACTGAGCGGTGCGCAGCCAGCGCCGCACTTATAGACTCTGGGCACTCCCTGCACCCATTATAAATACGTCCCTGAGTGCATCTGGTATTGCATTCAAGTGTAATTACTATTTAACACACTTTAAATGTGAACAGATAGATATAATTTGAATAACTATGTGGCCTATGAAAACAACTGATTGCTTTAGGGCTTTGTTTTTGTATCTTAGGAAATTGGGTACATTTCTATGTAATCAGCAATTCTCTATTTTTTATACATAGACAATTAAAATTCTTAATAGTGTTTGTACTTTAATTTAACACTACAGTATTTTTGTGTTCATCAGTGGTAAGAATTATTGAATAAAGATGTTTTAATTTTATTATATTAGAAATATGTAAAACTTTTTTAAGAGGTGAACACTTTTAATAGTCAATGTAATGCAGACACTGACCACTAAACTAGCTGCCTTTATGGGTGTGTTTCGCTACTGACAAGATACACATGTTTTGCTCACTAGAATCCTCTGTCTCTCTCTATAGGGGTTCGGTATGAAAAACCGCCGGACCTATGTCAGATGGTTCAAATACCGACAGCGGAACACCGGCAGCCTTCAAAATCCAGATCGTAAGTATGTTAACTATTACTAACCCTTTCTCCCCTAAACTTAACCCTCCTTTAGGGATGCCTAACCCTAACGCCCCCACTAGTACCTAACCCTAACACTCCCTGTAAGTACCTAAACTTAACCCCCCTTGCCCACATCCTAAACCTAAGACTCTCAGGGGGGGCTAACTCTAACTCCCCCCCGGGGGTGCCTAATGCTAATCCCCTTCCCCTACCCTAACCCTACCAGGGGGGTGCCTAAACTAAGTCCCCAATGGAAGTCCTACACCTAACCCTCCCCCCCATGGCTGTCCGTGCCCACCGCCCTGCTTATCTTTGGTTGGTATGCTGGGCATCGAACTCCCGGCGTAGGGATGATAGGCATCAACGCCTGTCATTAGTCCCCTGTCGGGATTAGACAGTCAGGATTAGACAGTCGGGAAGACGGCGGTCGGCATTTCGACCATCTGCATCCTGAGTGCATACCCTCTATAGGGTATACAGTATTTACTAAACTGTGCGTTTTTAGAAGTGGAATTGTTGCCCATAGCAACCAATCAGATTCTGCTTATCATTTATCTAGAACCCTCTAGAAGATAATAGCTAGAATCTGATTGGTTGATGTGGGCATCAACCCACACTTTAGTAAATATACCCAGGGCTGGTGCAAGGTTTCTTGGCACCCTAGGCAAAACTTCAGCCTCCCCCACTAAGACCCACTTTCCAGCTCCTCAGGTGAAAGTGTGATAGTGGCATCTTAGAAGTTCCACAATCACCACCTGCACTATGGGCCTGATTCAGAGCCGGACGCTATTTGCGGACGGTCGTTCAGGAAAAGGGGGTGGCTATTCAAATGAACCGTTCGCTCTTTGCGGTCTGTTGACGCCTCCATGTCTGAATGAGCGAACAAAACTTGCGGTCATTTTTTGGATAACTATGCCCCCTGGCCGCTCGCATTCTATGTCATGTCCGCTATTTATTAGATTAATCGAGTACATCGACCAGCGTATGAACTGCTCGCTATTCTTGTGGTTGGTTTTTCCTACCACAATCTTGCGAGCAGTCCTGACTATAAAATAAGCCAGTGATGTGGTCAATGACGCTGCTGTATTAATTATGCACACCCATAAAACGCCCATTTTGACCTTTAAGCACGCCTGCGTTTGGATCTCCACTCCCCGTTTTCAAGCACCTTCCGCTGTTGCCACCCACATACGCCTCCTCCTGTCAAAATAGGCAGGCATTCGCTATTTAACGAACAAACGATTTTTGGCCCCACTGACTGGTTCGCGCATGCGTATTAAAATCCGTACGCATGCGCAATTGGGCAAACATCGCTCGGAACAAACGAGCGGCCGCTTACGAGCTGCTCTGAATCAGGCCCTATGTACAACAAGGATCCCTCTCTCAGAGACATCCTTCATTTTGTGGTAGGCAGACTCATGGGCCGCCCCCAGATCCTGGCTAACTGTGCAGCTGCCTAAAGCTGCCTAATGGTACAGCCAGCCCGTAATATACCCCTATGTCAGCCTCAATGCACCAACGCACTGGCCACGTAACAGCATACATTCTAAAATCAGGTTCTGTGGTGCATATTGTAAGTGATTCAGTTAATGTAAAACACACCTAGATATTGGAATCAGCTCCTAAGTCATTTACTTACTATGCAAATATGCATACACTTAAGACTTAGATGCAGACCACTAATATCTTAATGAAAAGTACTGTTATTTGTGATGGGAAACTATAGTATCTTACCATTTGTGGAAGCTGGATATCAGCAAGACTTGAGATAAGGGCTTGGCTTAGACCAGCCAACTCTTTCAAAAGACTTTCATTGTTCTGCTCTATAAGTTTGTTCTCCTCCTCTATTGTTTTCAGATTTGTCTCCATTGAAGAGATCTAAATCAGACAATTCAAATAGTTATGTAATTATGGGAATGTAATTTTGGCCATTATGATAAATAAGTTCTATACACAAACAATTTTATGCAACACTCTACACAGAATTGTTCAGGTACAGAGTTCCTGTCTGATCAAGGGTATAATTTTGTTTTCACTGACTTGGACAGATAGGACCTCATTCTGAGTCAGATGCAAAGTGGCTGTATTTGAATGATGCCTCTGGAACCAGATTTAATACAGTACCTTATGCTAAAGCAAGAGTCTATACTACTAATGCAAGTATCGGTAAATCGCACTACCCAGTGGCTTTTTGACAAAAACTACAACCTTGCTGCACATGTGACTCAGATAAGCACAGAAATCTAGGCGCATATAGCCACAACACTCCCATGGCACTCCCACCAAAAAGATCTCTTGCATGTGACCGTAGCATTACCGCCCAGTTGCCACCCTGAAATGCCTATTCAGATCCATGTGTCTCAGAATCGGCACAAAAATGCACAAATGCGCTTCTGCTGCTCGGTAATTGCTGCCTTGTAAGGAGCAGTGTCCATATAGAATTGCCCAAGGGTACAAGAATCTAATATTAGGATTTGCACCAAGGTTTTTAAGTCTGTATGTTATTGGTTCCTGGTCAGCATACTTAACCACTAAGCTGCTTCTACTGATTTTATACAGATATATATTTTATGGGAAGACCCGTAGAAACATTTATCAGTGTATTTGTATGTTTCTTTGTCATGTAGAGTTACTTACAGTAATAATGTAATGTAAGATGAGAAAATTAACCAATGTGAAAAAGACAATTCAAATAAGTCATAGGTGCAAGAGACCCTGTCCTGAGCGTTTGTCATTAGTTTGAGAGAGAAAATGGAGAAAATAATATTTTGAATAAAAAAAGCAAAATAAAGACAGAGGGTCTTTTATATTGAGTGGGATTAGTAAAGGGTGGCATCTCTATTTTAACGTTGTCCTTTATATTAATAACACAGGCCTGTTTTTGGGTGCTATTTTCAGAAAACATTTTTAAAAAGTTCCATGACGTACAACGAATGTGCTGGATATTGCTGGACATTGGCACTTAAATGCACATATTAGAGTATTTGTATAATTCAGATGTTGCTCACATGGAGAGCATATGATGCCTGTGACCTTCATTTTGTCAAATGTATTTTACCATTAGTCACCTTATGTCAAAGGTCTGACCCTGGATCAGCCTATTTTAGTTCTTATTTAATTCATACTTAATTCACATTCACCATTCACATATACCATCTTTGAAATAGCCTACCCCTGTGTGGTGGCCATTATGTCAAATGTTTTGTTCAGTTCAGTAAATAGACTTTACCTCTTATATACAATGGGCATATTAATTGACACATAAAACGCAATCAGTATGTATTACCGCCGGCCGTATGGAAGCCCAGCGGGGGTGAAGATCCTAACCATGTCCTCCCCCCCTGGGGTGCCTAACCCCTCCTTCCCCTAGCCTGATCCTAAACCTCCTCGGGGGGGGAGTGCCTAACCCAAAGTACCCCTGGGAGCCCTGAAACCTAACCGACCCCCCGCGGTTGTCCACGCCTCGGGCCTGGTTTACCTTCGTTCGGTATGCTGGGCGTTGGGCTCCTGACGTAGGTCTAATGACAGACATCAGGATTTCGACGCCTGTCATTAGATCCCTGCCGGGATTTGACAGTCGGGAAGCCGGCGGTCGGCATTTTGACCATCGGCTTCCTGACTGCATCCCCATAAAACAATAAAATGTAAGCAGAACTTTGTTAATTAATTATTCTGATGCTGAAACATTTCAGCACTTCTGTTCACAACAGCAATCGTTCCAATACGTGGATTATTCCTCTTTCCAAACAATAGTTTTAAATTATTTTCCCACATTATCTGATTCACGGTCCATCCTGTTGGACCCTCTTCTACTAAGCTCAGAAAAATTGGGTTTCCCTAAAGGAGAAAAGCATTTCCAGCACTTGCTGCAGCAGCGAATTTTAGAGAAGTGGGGCATTCAAGCTGGGGTCAAGGTAGAAGGAACTATTGTGTGTTGAGTAGCAGTGCGCATGTATCCCAATAGTTACCGCTAGGAGACGCATAGCGAATTTGGACACAAGAGCCCAGGATTCAGTGGGCATTCCAACAAGGTAACGGGGGTGGTTAGGCAGACGTGGGCACATAATGGGGAGTCAGTTTGTTATTCCGCCGGACATCAGCTCTGCAGATGAAATACAGATGCTGGAAGGCGGGCAGATGAAGATCCCGATGGGGAAGGTAAGTGGGCTATCCCTAAACCTCTCCCCCCTAACCCTTACCCTCCCTTAGGAGTGCCTAACCTTAACCTCCCCTCAGGGGTGCCTAAACCTAACCCCCCCTCCCCACACCCTAAAACTAACCCTCCCGGGGGGGTGCCTGACTTTAACCTCCCCCCGGGGGTGCCTGACCCTAAACCCCTTCCCCTAGCATAACCCTAACCCTCCTGCTGGGGGTGCCAGTCCCTAAGTCCCCCGGGAGACCCTAAACCTAACCCTCCCCCCGTGGCTATCCGCTCCCGACGCGCGGCTTACCTACGATCGTTATGCCGGGTGTCAGGATTTTGGCATATGGGTCTAATGATAGGCATTGGTATTTAGACGCCTATCATTAGTCCCATGCCGGGATTTCACTGTCAGGAAGCCGGCGGTCAGCATTTTGAACGCCGGCTTCCTGACTACATACCCATCATGAGCATATCACTGACAGTGACTGCTACTGAAGATGCAGTAGCACAGATGCGGGACGCCATGTTTGGCTTTAGCAATTGCACCTGCCATAGGGTTGGTGCAAGCTTTGATGTTGCGACTGATGGTGCAGCGATGACGGATTAGCTCTGCAGCCTTAGCTCTGCAGCCAGTGGGCATCTCAGTAGGAAGATCATCGGTCACTGCATAACTATAAAGACTATGACTGTGTGCACCTATGATTCAGGCCCACAGTGAGGTACAGTATTGCCAGGTCCGGCTCGAGGCATGTTCAACCAGTGCGGTCGTATAGCGGCACCACCCCATAGAGGGCGCACCCCTCCCAACATCTCGATTTCAGCACGACAGTCCCACTTTTCAGGCACTGTCTCGCTGTTCCACCCATGGGCCGAAGTGTCCCGTGGGTGGTCGGGAGGTTGGGCACCCCCACTGCTGCAGTGATGCACGCAGCATCCATTCAGTGCAAGGATAGGGCTGGGAGAAGCCAAGCTAGTAATGGAGTGCTGGGCTCGCCCCCAGCCTGACGTTACACAGGAGGCGTGCCATGTGGGCAAGCCCCCAAATAACATCATTTAGGGGGCATGACATATGGTAATTAGGCCACACACCCATTTAATAATACCCATCCTGCACAGGGCGCAGCTACCCCTGGAGCTGGTCCTGAGTAGTATACCTCATCACCGATTGCTGTTGTGAACAGAAATGCTGAGATGTAGTCTGTAACCAGATGAAGCATCTCTGCCCTGATTGTGGTGGCCAATAAAAGCACCAAGATGTGTTAGGCAGTATTGCAATGTGCTGCATTTTCTCTGTGTTCAGTACTAGGGGGAGATTCAGCTTAGGATGAAATTACAAAGATGCACACAGGCAGCTTTGCAATTCCGTCCTTGCTAATATGCAATTGCAGCAGGAGGTGTATGACACCCCCTGCTGCATCTGCGATCTTAGCACTGCGACCAAGGTCGGAGGCTGGGATCACAGTGGGATGGTGGAACGGCTTACTCAGGCTGGCCAGCTTGCGAGGGAAGGAAGCTGTGGGCCTGATTCAGACCTGGTTCAGGGTCAATGTTGGCCCAGTGCGCATGCGCACGAGGGAGCCGGCTCCGTCGTGCGCATGAGCGAGACCCGGATAGCGATGGCCAAGCCGTCACTATGGGTCTCGCTACAAAGGGGGCATGCTGTCGATGGTGAGTGACAACACGCCCCCTTTTTGGGTGTGCCGTGGCGTTGCTGTCCAGACGGCGGCATTCCCTTGGGAACGCCTACCGTCTGGGGCCGGCCCCACTGACATCACAAGTGATGTCAGTGGGAGTGCTCTCGGCTCTGATAGAGCCGAAAGCACTCCAGGGCTTGCGGCAACAAGACCCTACCACAAGGGTCTCGTTGCAAGCCCGATGGTCGCAATGGTCTTGACCATCGCAACCATCTTTTTGGCCGCTCGCTATAGCTGTGGGTGGTCACCCACAGCTATGTGAGCAGCCAGGAGGCCGCTCTAAAATTAGGAAGGACGGCCCTGATTCAGAGCGAGTGCTCTGTCAGAGCATCCGGCTCTGAATCAGGGCCTGTGTCCGTGGATGCAGCCCCTGCCCTTGCTACTTCCAGAAAATGGATTTAGGAGAACCATTTCTGATAATTGGGTATGATACTCCTTTTTACTTTAGCCCTAGCTTTAGAGGTTCATTTTTAGGGTAATGTACAGCATGGAGTGGTCCAGCTTATCATCCCTTGAGGTGTCATATCTTGTCGTCTATGATCCATAAACCATTCATAACTATAACCATCGTCAGTCTCTCCTGTTACCTTTTCACAGTACCTGGATGGTATTGGATGTGTTAATAAACAGATGAAATCCCAGAGGTAGTATGTGTTATGAAGGTATAACTTCCAGGTGAAATACATGAATGAAAAAGAAGGGCAATTCTTTCTAATGTTCTCGAGTCAGATCCTTACATCTAAACTCTGTGCATGGTAGTAATTGATACCAAGCATCCTAGGGAGTATATTTACTATAGGTTGATTTTAATCGATTTAAAATCAATAAAAATCGATCAACAGCGATGTTGTGGTTCTGGGTCTAAATCATACATTTACTTACAGACAATTTTTTATTTGGTTTTTAAGTATTAGTAAATGTGTAGTTTAGTCCCAGAAACACAACATCACTTTTGACAGATTAAATATACCCCTACAGTTGGTATCAGAGATGAAGCACTGATATTAGTTAACATGGTTTGTCCATTGGATTGGAAACAGTGGAGCTCATTCAGATCCGCTCGCTAGATGCGTACGCTCGCTCCCAGCATATGCAAATTCAGCTAATTGATGGCATGGCAGGCGATCGCACGGCAAGGCATAAGCAAACCCACTATGTCTTGGCGTGCGATCACTTTGTGTATGTAGACACCCACCTGCCATTCATAAGACACCCACTTGTGCACGTCATCTCCAGGAAGTGCTTGTGAACATTGGTACATCGAGCACCATCGGATGCGATCGCAGCACTTAAGGTTGCCTTTACCCTACCGCAAGCACAGCGATCACTTCAGAGTGAAATCCCACCAAGTGACGTGTAATATGACGCTGCCTTTTAATTATGCACGCCTCTGAAACGGCGTTGAGCCACTCAGGCACGCCTGCGTTCGCACCTCCACTCCCCCGTTTCCAGTGGTCAGCCCTGTCACCACCTACAAATGGCCTCTCCTGTCAATCACTCTACTGGGCAGTCTATGCGCAGCGAGCGAATGCAGCCCGATCTCTCACATTGTTTTGCGCACATGCATTGCGATGCATACGCATGCGCAGATAGCGATTATCGGCCAGCTACGAGCGTTCGCATCATAACGAATGGGTCTGAATCAGCCCCAGTGTAAAATATTGCAGTGAAGAGAAATTCCCCACCTCTAACAGAAGGCCCTCCAAAAATTTGCCACAATCTGGACATCCAAATTTTTGATGCTGAGGTGGAATTGCACTCTCTGGGCCTGTCATGAATTGAGTCAATTGGTCCCCTAGATATATTGGAGATTCTTGTGGTCTGTAAGAACAGTGAGGGGAAATGGACAGCTTCCAGCATGTGGTATCATGTTGATGATCAGAGTTAAGGTGGCTGTAACTTATTTGGAAAAGAAGATATAGTAGAAACACATTCCTGCATCTACATCACCCATCTGGAAACTGATGGCCCCTGCACCACATTTGAAAACATTTGTCTCTAGATTGTGGACCTTACTATGATGGGGAGAGCATAGCATTCTAAGGTCAATGTAGCCTAAAGTATATTGAATGTTTGTTCTGCTTGGGGAGTTTAAAAGTTCTTGTGCACCTCAGCTTGATTATTTTGGTTATGGGGCCAATAGCGGGACCTGCAACTTTGGAAAAGTTCCCAGTAAATCTCCAGTATCCAACATTAGGTTCCACTCATCCCTGGTGTCTTCTCAATTATCATGGACACTCCCTAGCAGCTGAGCAGGTAGTTTGAAGTCAAATGATCTGGCTACATGCATTTTACTCCTACAAGCACTCAGATTACCTGCCTGCCCCTAAGCAGTAAAGGCAGTTCTCCATAATACACATACTGTACAGTGTTAACTGCTCTTGTGTGTATATAGTTGTTTGATACTGTGTTCATAGACTGGTTAGTAACCTGTAGCCCGGACCTTTGCCTGAATATTATACCTGACTCCATTGTTAGCCATCCTCCCTGATCTTTGCCTAGATGCTGACCAATTCTGATTGCTACTTACCTATATCTATGACTGGACTCTAGACCTTCATTTCTGCAATGTGTCATAAACTTTGATGTATGTTTTGACTCTTTTGCCTCTTTTTGGATGGTGTAAGTACTTGATAAAGTTCAATGTGCATAGTTGGATCAGCAACATATTAATTATTGCCATTATGTCTCCAATTTATTTTGTGCCTAAGCCTCTCTTATAATAAACGTATTATTGTTGGACAAAGAAATGAGGGCAATCTATGTACTGGTGAGTATGATCAGCTCTAAGGGCAAGGGGCTACTAAGAGTGAAGACCCTGTTTAGACTGGCTATATAGGCTTATTCTGTGAAGTCTATGTCAGGCACCCAGATGTTGTATGGTGTAGTCTGAGATGAGAGGGAGAGGGTAGCATTTTTTTTACCAAGAGATCCCAGAAGTCAATATAGGGTTGACATCCTTTGCAGCGCTATCTATTCAGAACAAGGCATGCTCAACATTATGCACCAATGTAGCAACTACTGGAATATTTTTGCTCCATTGTGGAGGCCCAATTTCACTGAGGCGTTCTCCAGGCAATGGTTAGAATATCACATATCATACTTTGATGCAAACTATAGGAAAGGAAGCAGTTTGCACTCAAACTACTGTATACACAGAGGAGGGTCAGAGATCCTTGTTACCAATGCTAAGGAAAAATAGATCCAGTCCTGCACTGGAATTGTTATAATGTTTGTCAATCAATCCCCAAATACAATCAGAGATCATGGTTAGGCTGATTTTGGTATTATGATAATGACCACTAGGATGTGCTACCATGTAAGAGAAAAGAAAAGAAAAAAGAAAGTCTGAAATTAACAGTGCATCTGGGACTACTATGTTTAATATTGTTTAATTAAAACATAAATCTTTATTGTCATTGATTGACAATTGTTCACTTGACATCCATCTGAATTTGTCATCATAGCAGAGTGGTATCATTATTGTACTTAGATTTGGGGCCTGTGAACTAGGTGGGTTCCTGTAGCTAGTATTTGGCCTTGTCTGCTAGACAGGCTTGCTTGAAATCTGAATGTTTTGCTTTGTGCATTGCTGGCATTTGCTGTTGTGGCAAAGTACAGCTTAGACACAAACCTAGAGGGCCATCTGGATACTCCAGGAGGGCAGATATGACATTCTGAGAAGTAATGCTGGGTACACACTTAACGATGTGTACCCAGCCAATGTCTCATGCCTTGGGTCCCGGCGCGGGTGCCGGCATCGGCAAGTGCGTACACACTTGCCGATGCTGGGAGCAATGGTGCGACAGCAGGGGCCATGCTGCATTCAGCCCCCACTGACGATATTACCCATCAGACCTGCATACAGGTCCGACTGCGATGTCACTGATGACACGAGGGAATGCGCATTGTCAGTGACATAGTGGGTACACACTGCCCGATCGACATATTGCCTAATCTGTACCCGGCTTTAGACTCATGGTAGAAGTGGCAGGCAAAAACACATAACCTTGATCAAGGAACTTGTCCTAGAAAGAATGATACCCCTTTTCCCTTATTATTGTCGTGTCAACCCAGGTCACGGCTAAGTAGAAAAGGCTCCTAGAAAAAAAATCCCGGATCAACTGACCCGGCATTTCTTCCTGGTCTCGAGCAGGGTTTTATGCGGGTAAAACCTGGGTTAGGCTCACTAAAATGCCGGGTGCTGTTCACAGCATAGGAAGAGCTGTATTACTGGGTGCTTGGAGATTATGTAATCTCCAGGCGCCAGGAGAGGAAACCCCCGGCAATATCCCCTTTCCAGTTTACGGTGTAAACAGGGTTCAAGCCACTTTGACACGACTTGAAACCCATGTTCAGTGTCCTGGGCTGGACTCAGGATTTTAGTGGAATGAGTGAAGATGGCAACTCTTTGCTAAAATTATATGCTTTGGAACCAGATGAAGCTCCTCAGCCATGATTGCTGGGGCCTGCAAAAGTGATGAGTTGACTTGCAGCACAGCAATGTGTTGCATCATCACAAAGTGCTGGAGGCTGATGAGGCTTTGTTTATGGTGTATGCAGTATTGTCACTCCAGTTGGATGGTGTTGATTCCATATATTGCCATGCTGGGCTTTCTAAATGTATTTACACTACAGAATAAAGTGGTTGAAGTATGCAGTGGCAGTTTCCCCAACATTTCACTCTGCTGAAGCACATTAGGCTCTCCTAGAAGAATGCCTGATTTCATCCCACACCACATAAAAAGGGGTTCACTGAGTAGGAATTTTTAACCATTACGGAAAGTAGAGTGGGGAAAGATTTTTTTAAAAACTTTTTAGAACGTGGAATTATCCCTTAGTTCCACATAATTACAGAAATACTTAACAGTATTACAAAGTACTTTGTTTAACAATAGGAATGCATTATAGGGTCCACTGATTACATTGAAAGTCTTCAAAATGCATTAGATCCAGAATTACTTAAATTGTTTTCGAACCTGGGTTTGAAGTTTCATCATGTCGGCTTCTATCTTCATATTTGATTCATTCAGTTCTTTGATCTCTTCATCTAAATTCCTGATATCATCCCCATTTTCTATGCCTGCTGGGTACATTAACACATTTATATTTTATAAACAGTTGTTTTTAGTACAATGACAGTGTTTAAATGTCAATTTTTAAGTTTCTTTTTATGTTGTCATGTTAGTGAAAGGTGGTGTGTGGGTGTTATAGTATTTAAAAATATATGTGTTTTAAAAGTAATCACTTAGACAGAATTATCCACAATTAAAGAGCTTCAATGGGAATTGAAAATCTGTTGACCGAGAAGGTAGTTATAAAGCTGGCAATGCACTGTATGATTGTGCTGCTCATCTCAAGGACCAAGCAACAGAATCAGGTGATCAAATTGAACGAGATCTGACCAATCATAGCTCAGGCTGAGCAGCCAGATCTCTCCCAGCATCACATTGGACAGTTAGTATATTTAGCAGATGACTGTACACTAGGGGTGTGCACCGGCCACTTTTCGTGTTTTGTGTTTTGGTTTTGGATTTGGATCTTTCTTCGTGTTTTGGATCTGGATTGGTTTTGCCAAAACCACCCTTCCGTGTTTTGGGTTCTGGGTTTTGTGTTTTGGATCTGTATTTTTTTTAAAAAAAGCATAAAAACAGCTAAAATCACAGAATTTGTTGGTTTCTCTGCTCCTATGCTATTATTAACCTCAATAACCTTAATTTCCACTCATTTCCAGTCTATTCTGAACACCTCACACCTCACGATAGTGTTTTCATGTCCAAAAGGTTGCACCGAGGTAGCTGGATGACTATGCTAAGCGACACGAGTGGGCGGCACAAACACGTGACCCATCTAGGAGTGACACTGCAGTGGCAGACAGGATGGCAGTTAGAAAAACTAGGCCCCAAACTGTACATAATGCAAAGAAAAAAAAGAAGTGCAAGATGGAATTGTCCTTGGGCCCTCCCACCCACCCTTATGTTGTATAAACAGGACATGCACACTTTAACAAATCAATCATTTCAGCGCCAGGGTCTGCCACACAACTGTGGCTGAAATGATTGGTTCGTTTGGGCCCCCACAAAACAAGCTGGCAATTAATGTGTCCCTGCACAAACTGGCTCTACGGAGGCAAGATGTCATCCTCATCCTCCTCATCCACCGATTCCTCACCCTCTTCAGTGTGTACATCCTCATCCTCACAGAGTATTAATTCGTCCCTGCTGGAACCACAGGTCCCTCTGTACGTTCTGGAGGCTGGTCTCCCTGGAAGAGTTGATAATTCATTTTATGAACATCATCTTCTCCACATTTTGTGGAAGCAACCTCCTACGCCTTTCGCTGACAATTTTCCCGGCTGCACTAAACACTCTTTCGGAGTACACACTGGAGGGGGGGCAACTCAGGTAAAATAGAGCCAGTTTGTACAGGGACCTCCAAATTGCTTCTTTTTCCTGCCAGTACAGGTACGGACTGTCTGACATGCCTACTTGGATGCTGTCACCGATGTAATCCTTTAACAGACAGACGCACGCTTGTCGCTGCTGCTTTGAGGATTCAAGTGCGGCTACAGCCCACACAATTCACAAAGACAGAAAAAAAAAAAGAATATTTTTATTGTTTGTGTAGAACACTTTGAGGTGTCACCACCCTTTAACAGACAGACGCACGCTTGTCGCTGCTGCTTTAAGGATGCAGGTGCGGCTACAGCCCACACATTTCACAAAGACCGAAAAAAAAAAGAACAATATTTTAATTGTTTGTGTAGAACACTTTGAGGTGTCATCACCCTTTAACAGACAGACGCATGCTTGTCGCTGCTGCTTTAAGGATGCAGGTGCGGCTACAGCCCACACAATTCACATAGACAGAAAAAAAAAGAACAATATTTTAATTGTTTCTGTAGCACACTTTGAGGGTGTCACCACCCTTTAACAGACAGACGCACGCTTGTCGCTGCTGCTTTGAGGATGCAAGTGTGGCTACATCGCACACAAGTCACAAACACATTTAAAAAATAGTTTTTTATTTTTTGGAACACTTTGAGAGTTACACCACCCTTTAACAGACAGACGCACGCTTGTCGCTGCTGCTTTAAGGATGCAGGTGAGGCTACAGCCCACACATTTCACAAAGACCGAAAAAAAAAGAACAATATTTTAATTGTTTGTGTAGAACACTTTGAGGGTGTCACCACCCTTTAACAGACAGACGCACGCTTGTCGCTGCTGCTTTGAGGATGCAGGTGGAATCTAGACGGGATTTGGAACCGAGGACACACTACCTCCATCAATTGTCTAAATCCCACTGCACTAATGTCGGATACCGGACGCACGTCTAACACCAACATAGCAGTCAAGGCCTCAGTTATACATTTTGCTTCAGGATGACTGCTGTCGTACTTCATCCTCATCGCTAGGGACTGTTGGAGGGTCAATTGTTTAGTAAAAGTAGTGATGTTCCTACTTCCTCTCTGGGATGATGAACAACTCCCAGCAGCAGCAACAGCACTAGGAGGAAGAGGTTCTTGATCTTTCCCTATTTTATTTTTATCGGAGAAAGTTTGGTCCTCCATTTATGTTATATTGATATATATACGTGCGGCTAAAGCGCACACAAACACAGAAAATATTATTTTATTTTTGCTGGAGAGTAGTGCACTTTCTGGGTTACACCACCCTTTAAGA
This sequence comes from Taudactylus pleione, assembly GCA_031769625.1. Lineage (NCBI taxonomy): Eukaryota > Metazoa > Chordata > Amphibia > Anura > Myobatrachidae > Taudactylus > Taudactylus pleione. The sequence goes on along the minus strand of JAUIMM010000092.1, from coordinate 6,859,227 downwards.
AATGAGCCAGCCGGCTCTTTACTTATGGGACACAGGCGCACGCTTGGCGCTGCTCCTTTGTTGATGCACGTGCAGCCACAGTGCACACAATTCACAAACACAGAAAATAATTTTTTTTTTGGTTTGGACTGGAGTGTACTTTTGGGGGTTACAGCACCCTTAACGGTCAAGCCAGCCGGCCCTTTACTTATGACACAGGCGCACGTTTGGCACTACTTTGTTGATGCACGTGCGGCTACTGCGCACACAATTCACAAACACAGAAAATATATTATTTTTTTAGCACTTGGGGGGAGCGCCCCTGATGGACAGAGCACCCCCTGGACAACACTACAGCTCTCCTTTAGGACTGGGACACTGCACAGGACTTTGGAGTGGACACAGCCCCTATGGAGAACTGACTGCACAACACAGTCCAGCCAGCCCCTATGGACTTTGAAGTAGTGGACACAGCCCCTATTAACAACAGCAGCACAGCACAACACAGCCAGCCCCTATGGACTTTGAAGTAGTGGACAACAGCAGCACTACACTACACTACACTACACAGCCCTAACTCCCACCCTCCCTCTTCACTGTCCACAGCCGAGTGAGAAAATGGCGCCGACGCGGGTACCTTATATAGGATCCAAAACCCGCGAGACTCGGAAGGCGGGATGATGACGTTTTGCCTCGATTTCAGATCCGAGTCAGGCGGGAAAAGTCGAGCCTGACTCGGATCGGACTCGGATCGGGGGGGCTCGGGGGGGTTCGGATTTTAGAAATCCGAACCCGCTCACCCCTACTGTACACATATTCTTATAGATGCCATTTGCGATCATCTTCCAACCATTTATCAGCATTTTCGGTACAGCACAAACTATTTCAATCATATTATTGTCTAGTGTGCAGTAATTTTGGTGCTAAAACATACTTGTGGTGCGTATGGCCAGTGTAATTGTTGAGCTTGTTAAATGATTATCCTAAAACTAAGACATATTGGCCAGCCTTGTGTAATAGGTATGGAGTGTAGTTTGGTTGAAAACAGTGGGCGTGATTCTGAGTCCGGTGGATCTCTCCGCACGGGCGCAAATGACGCATATGTAGAAGTGAATTTTTGCTTATCTCCATCTCACTCTGAGTCAATCGGGACTTTGCCAGATCTGTCTTACTTTGAAATAGGGTGTTTCAGGGTGGGAACTAGGTGGTGACAATGCAATTGCACTTGTGTGAGTGTCACGTGAAAGTAATGGACGTATATCTAAAGCTCCGTGCTGTTCTCAGTTTTACGTGCAGTCCGTGCGATCTCTTGCACCTAGTATGGGGCTGGTGCCAGTGCAGTTACTAATGATGACAGTTGCGGCAGCTGTCATAAAATCAATGGCAAATGCTCTCACTTACAGACACACGCAACACCACATTATCTCTACGAATTCTCGCATTAGCAAAAGGCAGAGAATCAAGCTTCCTTGACTACAGGTACTTTACATACGACTCAGAATCAGGCTCAGTATATGAAATATACAGCTGTCAACCCTAGTTTAATGAAGAGTTCTAAGAATGAAATAGCATTTATTATAATATGAATGATTGATTTTATACAGTTTAGTGAAAACACATGAGGATATTATAATAAATAAGTCTGTATATGCCAAGTAATATGAAAAGTTCTAAAAATGTGTTTATCATATAAAGGGACAGATGTACTAAGCTCTGGTGAGTGACAAATTGGAGAGTGATAAGCTGCCAACCAATCAGCTCCTAGCTGTCATTTTTCAAACACAGCCTGTGACATGACAGTTAGGAGCTGAGTGGATGGTAGTTTATCACTTTTCAATGTATAATTTTCCAGAGCTTAGTACATCTCCCCCAAAATACCTAAAAAGTTTTGTTGTTTATAACAGTATTTTGTTTGCTGCCTCTAAGCAAATTTAATGAGAAAACATTATTAGTACTGACCCATGAACATGACCCCTACCAGCGGGAACTTCCTACATACAATGTTTTCATACTGTATATTGCTGTGCTGCATTAATTCATGTTTAAAAACACCATTTTATCAATTAATGTAACAAAGCTAATTTGCAATTCTTAACTACAAAAGAAAAATAAGTTTGTGAAATAAGTCATGTTATGAGAACAGTAAAAGTGCTGGTCATTTATAGGAACAAAATAGTTATTAACTTGTTATTCAGCAATTTACAGTATGTGTTTAATTACATTTTTGAACTTATCTGTGAATATATATTTCTGTGTGGAAGTGTTTAAAAAAAAGGTAAAAAATAAAGAATGAGTTAGGTTTTAACTAGAGATGAGCGGTTTGGATTCTGTGGAATCCAAACCGCTCCGTACACCGGAGATACGAGTCCATCCGTGCCACCTGACTGGGATCCCACTTCGAGGCCGAATGTCATCCTCCCGACATCGGATTCTCGTGAGAGTTCATTTTTATATAAGGTGCCGCCATTTGGACTTGGCTTCATTTCACTGTTCACTCACACACTGCACACTGCTCTGCAATGTGTCTCTACTAGAGATGTGCGCCGACCCCCGTGTTTTGGTTTTAGTTTTGGTTTTGGATCTGGATCTCCCCTGGTTTTGGATCTGGATTGGTTTTGCCAAAACCTCACTTCCGAGTTTTGTTTTCGTATTTTGGTTTTGGATCTGGATTTTTTCTTAAAAAAATCCAAAAAACAGCTAAAATCACATAAAATGGGCCTTTTTTTGTTCCTACAGTATTAATAACCTCAATATCATTTATTTTCACTCGTTTCCAGTCAATTTTGACCACCTCACACCTCACAATATTGATTTTTTTCATCTAATGAAAGGGCCAAAAGGTTGCATCCAGCTTGCTGGCTCAAAAGTGATTGATACAATTATTAATAGAGTTGAGGACTGTGCAAAGATGATGGTTGGGATACCCTTGAGGAATGAAGGCATGGGCCTTCATAGAGGACAAGGAAGTTGACAGCCTTGCATTATCATGATGACTGCTGGCAGCAGCTACAACATGTGCTTCTTGGCCTTGCTCTCCTATCATGTGACAGCCCTCCATATTTTCTGGGGTCTTGAAGCAGTGTCACAAGCACCAATAGTGTAGCCAAGGTGCGGTTTCACAGAAAGTAAATATACAAAAGACACTATTTTTTTTGGGGGGGGGGTCCAGAACTTGGGCCCAGAGCACAGATTGGTGATGACTGGAGTCGGGCAGCCAGGGCCATATCTAGGGTAGTGCGGCCGGTGCCATCGCACAGGGCACCACAGGTCAGGGGGCGCTGTTTGGGCCTGTCAAATTTCTGTTTATTATAATTTTTGCTTGTAGCTTCCTCTTATTTCATCCCCAGCATCTCCTGGCCTCTCCTATCTCTTCCCTGGCCCTTCCCCATGAAACCATGGCCCTTTTTTGGGTGCATTATGGGCCTGATTCAGACCCACTCGCGAGCGGCTGTCCGCTCGCAAGTGGGTCGATGGTGTGCACTGTGCATGCGCATGATGGAGGGAGCTCCGTCGTGCGCATGCGCGAGACGCGACGAGCGAAGGACTTTCCTTCGCTCGTTGTGTCTGATCAAAGGGGGCGTGCTGTCGATGTTGATTGACAGCACGCCCCCTTTGGTGGGCGTGCCGGGGGCGTGCCTGCCAGACGGAGGCGTTCCCAAGGGAACGCCTACCGTCAGAAGCCGGCCCCACTGACATCACTAGTGATGTCAGTGGGAGTGATTTTGGCTCTGATAGAGCCAAAATCACTCCTGGCCTTGCGGTTGAGAAACTCAAGCGCAGGCTTCTGCTCGCACTGGTGATGGTCGCGATGGTCAAGACCATCGCGACCATCATCCTGCACGCTCGTATAGGCTGTGGGTGGTGACCCACAGCTATACGAGCATCCAGGAGGACACTCCATATTTATGGAGGTGGGCCCTGATTCAGAGCGAGCGCTCTGGTCAGAGCGTCCGGCTCTGAATCAGGGCCTATGTCCCTTTGAAAAATGAGGGGAGCGCCAATGCTCTTTCTGGCACAGGGCACCAAAAAGTCTAGTTACAGCTTTGCGCACACACACACAGAAAATACATAGACAAAAGACACGTTTTTTTTTTCGGGTCCAGAACTTGGGCCCAGAGCACAGGTTGATGACGACTGGAGTTGGGCAGCACTAGCTTGCGTTGCCGACTTGCTAGCTCTTGTGCGGCTAAGCCTAACATGCACAGACACACAGACAATTATTAGAAAAAAAAGACAAGATTTTTTTATTTTTTTTCAGTTCCAGAATTTGGGCCCAGAGCACAGATTGTTGACGACTGGAGTCGGGCAGCACTAACTTGCGTTGTTGACTTGCTGTATTTTGTGCGGTTAAGCCTAACACGCACACAGACAAATATATATTACACAAAAAATTACACTTTATTTGGGTCCAGAACTTGGGCCCAGATGGACGCAGCAGATAGCACAGCACCAGCCCTGATGGATCAGCAGCAACAGTCCAGATGGGCACAGCAGACAGCACAACACCAGCCCAGAATGGATAGCACCAGCCCAGGACACAGCAGACAGAACAGCACAGGACCTCTCCCCAGCCCTACACTACCCACCCTCCCTGTTCAGTCTCCACAGCTGGAGTGAAATTTTCGCCCGCCGCTTCCCTTATATATAGAGACGAAAGCTCGCGAGCCGCAAGATTTCATCTCTATGATTTTGCCTCCATGTCAGAGATCCAAATAAGGTGGGAACATCCGAGCTGGGGTCACTGTATAGGGGGGGCCGCTTCATGAGGGCAACGCATAGGACAACTACTGGGGGCACTGAATATGGGTGGGCTACTACTGGGGGCAGTGTATAGGGGGGACTACTGGGGGCACTATATAAGGGGCACTGCATAGGGGAACCACTACTGGGGGCGCTGCATAAGGGGCATTACTACAGGGGGCACTGCATAAGGGGCATTACTACAGTGGGCATTGCAAGAGGGGCATTACTGCTGGGGACATTAAGGTGAATAAAAAGGAAAAAAAATGTTCCTAGGGTGACAAGAAACGGTGGTATATAGGGGCCCCCACAAGTTTGTTGCCCAGGGGCCCCCACAGACCTTAATCCGGCCCTGCTCCTTGGGCTGTATCCCACAGTGTATGCAAGTACTGTGACTCTGCTGGCCGTACCCCACTGGGCAGGTGGGAGGGCACAAGGACAATTCCATCTTGCACTACCTTTCATTTCTGCCACTGCTGTGTGGCATGTTTCATAGATGTGCTTTAAACTGCGATGTCTGTGCCGCTGCTCTGTCGCTTAGAAACCAGCCAGTTCACTGCAGCCTTTGGCAAATAATGGTGAAAACAATATTGGGAGCTGTGAGGTGGTCTAAATTGACTGTAAGTGTAAATAACTAGAAATTAATGTTATTGAGGTTAATAATACGTTAGGAACAAAAAAAAGCCCAAATTATGTGATTTTAGCTTTTTTTGTCAATATTTGTGAAAAAATCCAAATCCAAAACCTGTCAATGTGGTTGGACAAATCCAATGCCGTGAAGATGAATCAGAGCCAAATCCAAATCCTGCAAAAATGGTCCGGCGCACATCTCTAGTTTTAACTATTAAATGTGTCTTGTGAATACAATATATTGAACCTGTGCAAACTGTGTAGTTGTGGTGACAGTATAAGTCTATATACTGTAATATTTTTTTTTATTTTTACACAGTTATTTCTCAGAACATTGAATAAATGTCAGGCACTATTGAAATTAGGAACTCTGGAATTATTGTGCTCCTTAAGCATTGTGCTACTCAGGCTGACTTAGGCTGACTGTTCTTATTGCTACCTTGCTTTAGCAATCTAGCATATTACCTGTCAAAATATCATATGTATTTATGAGGCCATGTGCAGCTTGTTTTCTTGTTATTTTAGCATCATAAAGCCTTGTCAAAGGTCTTTCCTGACACAGTAGTCTAGATGATTATTTGTGACTCCAAATTGTTTTCAGCCATTAGATTATACATGGTTTAGCTACTGTGGCTAAGTGTATTCTGACCATATTCTTTCTGCTTCTCCCACTTCTGTTGGTGCTTTTAGAACTTGTGTGCTTTTACTGTATGTCTCTTCTGTTCTATGTCTTCCTTCTGCTCTGCGTTGATTGGCCTGTAACCCCTATGGTTCAACACCTATGAGCACAGCGCAGGAGGGATCCATAGCCAGGAGCCTATTCAGGTACCAAGAACAGGTGTTACTACAAGTAAATGGCAGCTGTGCCACACCCCCCTCGTAGTCTAGCACACTGAATGATGACACAAGTTGCACCAACCTCAGTGCAGCCCTCACTACTCTTGTTTATGACCTTGTTTTGTCTGTATTTGCCCTATTGATAATGCTTTTGTCTGTCTTGTTCCCCATAGTCTTGTAAACTCATTACAAATTCCATAAATGCTACCTAGGTTGGTGCTGTTGCTGCAACTAACCATTTCTAGCATGACATTTATCAGTCATAAGTGGGTGTAATGACAGCTCTCCCAATCATTTAGAAAAGTTGGCTCTTATGAAAAGTTCCCTTGTCTTTGACCTATCATCCACATACTGTAGATCCTGCGTATTTATGTTTATTAAGTCCTGTGGGCATCTGAATACCAGAAGGCTCCTGCCAAAGGTAAAAGCTGCATATCTCTATGTCTGGCTTGTGTTCTCCTTTGTGTTATCTACTTACACCTTAGGTACCTGTCTTTGTCAGACATTGGACTGTCTACTTTTATGATCACTCATATCTCGAGCAACCATACATTCCATAAACAAAGGTTATTGCAGAGAACAATGGCCATGGCAGAGAGGGTGACTTCCATTTAAAAGCAAGACAGAAGTACTGTAAGTTTCTACAATTATTCACAACAATAATCAACCCTTCCCTTACTTTCTTTTGTGATTATAAATAACCCAAAGCAACTTTTTAATACATTTAAAGCACTTCTTACCCCTTCCTCACCCAACCAAACTGCTACTATCCATGCACAAGATCTTGCTTCCTATTTCAAGGACAAGATTGATAATATCCAAAGTGAAATGGTATGCTATTCCTCAGCCAGTGACCTGCTAAATTCCCTACCTTAACCCTCTGGCACATTCTCTTAATTAAACCTCACAAATGAAGATGAAGTATCTACACTCTTCTCATCCTCCTACTCTGCTACCTCTCCTCTTGATCCTATACACTCAAAAATCAGTAAAGCTCTGGCTCCTGTGCTCATCCCAACCTTAACTGAAATCTGTAATCTCTCCTTCTCTACTGGTATCTTTTCATCACTGTTCAAGCATGCAGTGAGTACAAAATTCTGACCCTAACTCTCTCTCAAATTACTTTCCCATCTCCCTGCTCCCATGCCCTGCAAGCTACTTGAGAGACTTGTCTACACTCGCCTCACACACTTTATTAACTCACACAACTTATTGAACCCACTTCAGTCAGGCTTTCATTCCCAACACTCCAGAGAGACAGCACTGACTAAGGTAGTGAATAATCTGGTAACTGCAAAGTCTAAAGGCCATGACTTCTTATTCTTCTAGATCTATTTGCTGCTTTTGACACTGTTGACCACTCTCTTCTCATACAAAAACTACAATCCCTAAGTCTTAAGGACACAGCCCTTTCTTGGTTCTCATCAGGGGTGTTTCTAAAGAGGAGGGGAGCCATGGGTATTCTCTGACACAGGCACCCTCCTCTCTGTCCGGCGGCCAGCAACCCACTGAGCTGTGCGCGGCCAGTGCCGGAGTTATAGACTCCGGGCACTAGAGTGTGCCCAAAGTCTATAGAGCATGCGCAGGTCACCGGGAAAATGGGCGCGGTGGAAAATTTTTCTTGTACTGCGCATGCGCAAACAATGGGAAAATGGCTGTGGTGGCCATTTTCCAGTCGTTTTACAGCGCCGGACCCCCACGCCGATGTGGGAATCCGGAGAGATAAATAGTACTATGGGTGCAGGGTGTGTGGTGCGGGGCCCCTCTGGACCCAGGGGCCTGTGTGCCCCGTACACCCTGCACCCATTATAGATATGCCCCTGGTTCTCATCCTACCTCATTCACTGTTACTTTTTCTGATTCTGCATCCTTTTTGCTACCTTTATCAGTTGAAGTACCTAAGGCTCAGTCTTAGGTCCTCTTCTTTTCTCAATCTATACCACCTCTCTTGGCAAATTTATGAGCTTTTTTGGATTATAGTATCATATGTACATAGATGATAGTACAGGGGGAGCACCAAAATGAAATTATATATTACCCTCCCATAAAATCATTCCAATGCCCCTGTATCTATATGTTAAAGCTCTGCTATTATTTCTATGTATATGTTTATTAAGTTCCCCTATTGCATTTTTTTATCTCTTATGTAAAATATTTCATTAAATATTTAAGTACAAGGCAAAAAAAATACTACTACTACTACTATAGTACCATTATTACTACTACCACCACTACTGCCACTACTACTACCTTGCTATTTACTATACCTGAAATTTGAAAATAGACATTCACAGTTAATGAGGTTCAAAACTAGTCTTTTAAATTAAGTATATGATTGTTATTTTGCATATGCTATCCAAGGATAGTTATCTCTTACTTCTTTATAAAGTTTTGGTCAGTTCTTTAAAATGGTGCTTTATAAAAACACAATTTAAAAAAAAACATTCAGTAGTCACATATTTATGTTGGAGTGAATTATGCTTTCTTGTTTTAATGATACATTTATAAGTATCAAAGACAGGAATGTATTCAGATTATTTGAAGCCATCTTGTATAAACACATCCTTACCACCACTTGTCTTCAATTTTACAGACATTATCTCTTCTGCTTTTCCCTTTTTTATGGCTTGTGCATTTAAAGGGCATCCAGATAAACTGCAAAACACATACAAGAAAAGCTTTCCAGTGTAGTCTGAACAAATTCAATAAAAATTATACAACACATCATTAATAATTAAATGCAATACATACTATGTATCTTGAATGTTATGAAAATATAAAATTAAGGCATATGGGATTGTGCACATTGACAATTAATTATCATTTTGTAAAAGTACATTTCGTTAGGAGCATAAGGTTTTATTGCCCCCACTAAAGTAAAATGCTCCCATGAATGTGCTTTCTTTATCACTTGGATATCATTCTAACAAAAGAACTCATCCCATCAGAAAATGGTAAACTATGCACTCTTCAGATGCCACAATTTTAAATGCAAATATTAAATATTGCTGAAAACTGGACACAACAGTAAAAAACAGATGCAAATGAAACCTGCTGTGTGGGATTTCCACATTTGTCAATAATCTATATGATTAGTAAAAAAGTGTGTGTGTCTGTCTGTTTGTCCTTTATGCACAGCCAGAGTTTTGTCTATAGCTCCACCAAAATTTGCATGTTGGTGTAGTTTCACCAGTATTAGGTTTTTGGCTATGTCTGAAGTATGTTAGGGTCATGGAGATCTACATGTTGCCCACCAAGTAGGCTATGGAGTCTCAGATTTGAAACTTTGGTTTAAGCAAGTTTGCTCAGGATGTTTTCTATTGCCTAAAACTTCTCTGATCGGAAGGCTCTTGCTGTAATATACTGTATACCAGTGGGGGACAGGCAGAACTCCAACTGAAGAGCAGTGAGTCAGAGAATCACCTGTCACACTGCACCTGCACTGACTGTTACTAATTTCCTACAAGCACATTTTCATATGCCATTGTCTACAATGTTGGTCTGCAATGTAAAAAATGAAGGCTGCAGATGTACTTCAAAGTTCATTCTTCAACCCAGGCAACGCCAGGTATGATTTCTTCTATTTCTGCTAATTTGTCACAACAATTGTTTCAGATCTCAAAACAAAGTTGAAAACAACCTAAATAAACACAAAATACAGGTTTTTAACTGATCATTTATTAAAGGAAAAAAGTTATCCAATTTGCCCTGTGTGAAATAGTAATTGCACTCTTAGTTACCCATTCAACCAATTAACCAAATTGAACTGATAAATGGGCTCAATTATACTAGACACAATCAGGCTTGATTACTGTCATCCCTGTTTAATCTAAACATCACTTAAATAGAACCTTTCCAGAAGTGTGAAGTTGGCTACAAGGACTCAACAAGCAGCACAGTATGACACGATCAAAATAAATTACAGAAGAGATGAGAAAGACAGTTGTTAATATATATCAGTCTGGAAAGGGTTACAAAGCCCTAGGAGTCCAGCAAACCATAGTAAGAGCTATTATCTCCAAATGGAGAAAACTTGGAACATTGGAGAATTTTCCAAGAAGTGGCTGTCTAACCCAAATTCCTCCAAGAGCACACCAATGACTCATCCAGGAAGTCACAAAAGAACCCAGACAAACATCTAAGAAACTGCAGGCCTCCTTCGCCTTAGTTTATGTCAGCATTTATGATTCCACAATTACATGGGAGAGTTGCAAGACAAAACCACTCTTTACCAAGGAAAACATAAAGGCTTGTCTCACATTTGCAAAATAACAAATTATCAACGAAAGCCTTTTAGACTAATGTTTTGTGGACTGAGGACTCAAAATGGTATATTTTGTAAGACATAAGTCCTGTTTCATCCAGTGTAAAGCTAACACAGCATTCTAAAATAAGTATATAATACCAGTCAAACATGGTGGTGGTAGTGTGATGGTATGGTGATGCTTTGCTGCTCCAGTACTTGGGTGACTTGTCATTATTGATGGACTCATGAATTCTGCTCTCTACTCCAAGATCTTAAGGAGAATGTCCTATCATCATCACTCCGTGATCTGAAGCTCATTCACAATATGGTTATGAAGCAAGAAAATTATCCAAAGTACAAGAACAAGCCCACCTCTGAATGGCTCAGAAGAAACAAAAGCATGGTTTTCGAGTGACCTAGTCAAGGTTTAAACTTGAATCCAATTTAGATACTATGGCAGGACCTTAAACAGGCAGTTCATGCTCAAAAACCCTCCAGTGTGGCTGAATTAAAGCAATTCTGCAAAGAAGAGGGGGTCAAAATTCCTCTACAGTGATGTGAAAGACTGCTCTCCAATTATCAGAACTTTTTGGTTGCAGTTGCTGTTGCTATAGGTGGCACAACCAGTTATTAGGTTAAGGGAGGTGCATTAATTTTTCACATAGGTGATATAGGTGTTGGATAACTTTTTTCCTTCAATAAATGAAATACTCATTTAAAATCTGTTTCTATTTACTCAGGTTGTCTTTGTTTTACATTCAGTTTTGATTTAAGATCTGAAACAAATAAATTTTAGAAATATGCAAAAATAGAAGAAATCAGAAAGAGGGCAAAAACTTTTTTGTGCCACTGTAGGTTACAGGTCCACTTAGCTAATCTACCTAAATGCAGTACAATCCACAAATATATAGCATTTTTAACTAAAACAGACATGTAGTCAAAAACAATGCAAAATGAAAAACAAAAAATTACCTTCTGTGGGTGACAAAGACATTATTGACGTGCCCCAGTCCATTGCAGCCTGGTAGTGGACAGTGCGGCAACTCCTGCTTATTCTGCTTCCAGGACAGTGATGAACCATTCAAGGCACTGTCCTTCTGTCTTTTTGCAGCCAATGGGCAACCAGAAGCACTTCGATGTGATGTGTATTTACCTGATATGTGACCTTGGCCATCACAGCCTACAACTGGACACCTGTTCAACATATAAGAATAAGTAATCTAAAGATAATGCTAATAAAAATTACTAATAATATTGAAAAGTGCTAATAATAATAATGTTTATTTTGAAAATCCCTGTCTGAAACTTATCATTTGTATAAATTATCATTATACATTTCTCAGCATTATATTGCAGGAATTGTCTGTCTGTGCTGCATCTCTATAGTTATGTGACAAAGAAGATACAGTTTAGCACTGATTTGCATGATATGTTGTGCAGTCTGGCAGTTTTATTTGAATCTATTAGTCAGGGCCATAATGAGGAGTGTAAAATTGATGCTGCCGTCCAGGGCGCAAAGCTGAAAGGGTGGCATGGTCCCTACCCCGAAGAAAACCTGCCACACTGTTCTACCTTGCCATTAGCTACCAACTGCAAGGAAAGCCACAGGGCACATCCTCTCTCTTCTGCTCCACCAATGCTTGCTCTATTATGTCATGATGTAATGGCGCAGGGGGCCCAAGGTGTACAGTCATTCTGCTAAGGCACTGGTATTAGCACTTTTAAAAATCTTTTGCTGGGCACTTGCCTTATCACTTGCCTGGCATTTGTGATGTTTATGCCATGACGAACTGCAGAAGAGCATCTGCTGAGATACAGTATTTCATGCAATATATACCTGATAGCTATACAGTTTTGGGTTTGTGGAAGGGCCAGATATGCTTGGGACTAGAACGATGTATAAAAGACGTGATAGTCATTCCAATTTCCCTTCATCCCAGAAGACACAATATAGAGCATACACACTATGCAATCTTCTCAACGTCAGCACAATGTGTCATGTCGGAGCATTGTATCCAATGAATCCTTTCTCCTGTACACACTATGCAATCATCGTGTAGATCACTGGTAGTTCAAGTGATGTCTTTAGAGGAAAGATTGGACCAATATATCTTGTGGTCTTCCGGCTGAGCATAAACACTGCGCGATGTGCACCACATCATTCATGACATCTTCCCATCTGACATGCAGCACATCAGATGTGATTGAGCATACACACTATGCGATGTGAAAGATATGTCATTCCAATTTGCCTCAGACGACATATTGTCCAATATATCGCCTAATCTGTACCCAGCTTTAGGTGAAGGAATTGTAAGAGGAACAGTCTGCATTTATTTAATAATTTCACCCCAATCTATCTTTCTTATATATGAGTATTGATATTGATATGCAAAGAATACTGTATGGGGCAATGTGGCTTGGTGCCAATGATGGGGATGGATGGCAATAAATGAAAATCTAGGCCTGACTATCAAAGAGGAACACATCTACCCTCTGGTGCACTGTTCTGTTGCAGTGGAGACATTTGTATAAAACACTATCTTATGGGCAGCATGGATGGTGTCATGGTTAGCTTTACTGCCTTACAGCACTGATGTCTAGGATTCAATTCCCACCAAGGCCCTATCTGTGTGGATTTTGCATATCCTCCCCGTGCTTGTGTGGGTAGCACTGCACAGTGTCGGACTGGGGCATGAAGGGCCCACCGGGGGAAGACAGTGGTAGGTGCCCATGCTTAAAGGGTGTGGCCAACCTCCTGATTGGTTTGGCCAGCCATCACAAAGGCTTGGCTAACCTTTATAGAGGACATAGCTTCTAGACAACATGGACACTGCAGACCATGGACTATTCATCCATGTTCCTGCTCTGCCTAGTATCTGACCTTGTAATAGAGTAACAATTTATAATTCAACCTGACATTAGAAATGGAGGTGGGGCCCACAGGCAGTGGGGCCCACCGGGGATTTCCCCTGTACCCCTGTGGGCCAGTCCAACTCTGGTGCTGCAGAATACGTGTGTGCTAAATAAATAACTGGTAATAAATGAATAATTAATTATGCACTCTGGATAATTTTAATGAAAAGGTAAATTAAGAAAAGCATGATTTAGAAAATCAGCAGAATGTACACTATATATAGATAGAAAGGCTGGACTGCCCATCTAGCACTTCTGGCAATGCCAGAAGGGCCGATGGCCAGATAGTCCAGTCCAGCGTTAAACCCTGGCCAAGCAGCTCCACCTCCTGGTGCCCTGCTCGGCCGAGATACTGACAGATGCCGTGAGGCCAGGCCCCCATGACTCGCTGCATGTCCCCGTGAGATATAGCCACAAACCCTTTGGAGTCAAGGCCATGCCGGAGCATGCACAATGAGACTACCAGGGTTGCTCAGCAGCCCCAGTCCGTCCCTGCAGATAGCTGTAGACTTTATCTATCTAGGGCTCATACAGATATGGGTCATATAAAGGTTCATTACTGGGTGAAAGACTGTCCTTTGTTCCTGTGCCAAAGGACTGTGGTGTGTTTATGACATTAGTGTACATGAGACCTTGTGTTGAATTTGTGAAAGATGTTTTGCAGAGGCACAACTATGACTTTTATTATTTTGATTGAACTGCATATATATGTGTGTGTGTGTGTGTGTGTGTGTGTATTGGGGGGGTTCAGATTAGCCAGACCTGGGCCTGTATCGGGAGGCCAGGACAGCCAGGGAGGCAGAGTAATACTCCTGTCATCATACACTGATGAAAAGCAATGCGCAATATACCAAGTTGGGGGGATGGGGTGCATGGACACGTCCCCACTTTAGCACTGAGTCCTGCCTGCGGTCTCAGCAGCTCTACATGTAGAGGCTAGCTTTCGGTATGGGGAAAAACATCCCATGGACATCCCATGGACATGTTCTGCAAAGAAGTCTTGCAAATTTAGTACTGTAAATAAAAGGAACTGCATGTTTTTGTGTTATCTGATCATCCCAAAAATTACTAAAAATATGTGACCTGTATTGTATGGTAACTAGATTATTATTATTGTTATTATTATTACATTTTATTTATAGGGCGCCACAAGTGGTCTGCAGCACCGTACGTACAGTACAGGGTGCACAGAACATTGCATTACAATACAGTAACCAAAATATAAACAAAGCACAAGTAACAATTAGCACACAATTCTCCATACACAATACAGCTGGGAAGGTGAAGGCTGTCATAGAAGTGCTAGAGAAGAGGGCTGTGAAACAGTAGGGAGGAGGACCCTGTTCCTAGGAGCTTACAATCTAGGGGCTAGATGTGTCCCCATTTCAAACTAGTGAGGCATTAGATAAATATGTGACTTAAATTCAGCTAGGAATAATTGTATGGAACTTAGGGCCTTTTTCCCAATGACTTCTTGTAGCACCTTACATTTGTCTACCAAGTTATCAATTTGCCAAGTATTAGAGAAGCTCCCAATATATATTTAAGGTCTGCCCAGATACTGAATTAAAGAAAAGTTGACACCAAATTCTGAATCTTGAATTAATTCCAAAATATGCATATTATATATTGAGCACTAATTGATTAAAACATTAAAGATCTTAAATTTGATTCCCTGGAATAGTGGCTGCAAACAGATTTACCTGAATTAGATACACTTTTGCCATAGTGAGTTAAAAACAGCTAACAATGATGTAACTTGAGTAGTGGATGTATATAGACAAGTAGACTCCTCAAATTCAAGTAACATTATATATACACTGCTAGAGAGTATGTCACTCTATTCTATGGTAAAAGAGATACTCTTGGTTTATTACCCGTTTTAAGTAAAATAATAGTCAACAAAGGTGAAGTTACCATGTATTGTATATTGAACCAAGAATATACAGGCAATTTATCTTAAAGAAATAAGCTGGTCACCCATCTAACACACCTCATCCAACTAAACAACTGACCAACTTCTTTGCCAAACTTAATGATTGTAAATTGTTCTCCACACACCTATACAACTTTTTCATCAGACCATCCAACTTCTCTTCAACTAAAAGATTTTGTGATGTCACAGAAGCAGCAAACACTGTCTATATACTTCTGTTTGTTAAAACTGAAACTAAATAAATCTTTTTTTTTTAAATGCATGGGACTTGTCCACCAAATTTATAGCAGTAGTTTTAGCCCAGTCCTAGTTACACCAAAGTCAGAGGGGAAACCAATGAGGAATTTACCTTGCTATCACGGTAACAGCACTAGGCTTTGCCAATCTGGGATGGTGGAAATAGAGTGGATACCTGCAGGGTAGGGGTGCCCACACTATGGTTCCACACCAGCCCCATGCCACTTAGCACCAGGGCTGGCTTTCCCAGTGAAGTCTGGTCCACAAAAATGGCTTGATAGAATGTTAATTGATGTACAGTATGGCCATCTTTCACTGATATTAATAAAATTTACAGTAAGATAAATGAGGGTTTAAAGCACTACCAGCTATCCTAAATGATTTTACTAGGATGTCCTCCCCCTAACCACAGATTTGGGAAAAGAAGACTCCCAGTATAAGGGGTCAGGCTAGGGGAGGGGCATGTTAATAAAATCTTATATTAGGATAATACAGATTTAAATATTGCTAATTCATGTAATATATGACAATGAAAAATGTACACTTATGTTCCTACTGTCATTATGGAGGAAGTGGCTGTCAGGCCAGTGCATGGATAATGTACAATACTCTATAACAGTGGTTTCCAAACCTTGTTGAATCCTGGCACTCTAAAATATCAGCATTTTTTCACGGCACCCTTGGTCAGAAATCATTAAATTAACCACTTAACTGGCTAATTTTTCCAAAAAACGCTCAGAAATTGCTGGGTTTTTTATGATTGAATTAGAACAAGAACTTTATAAAAAAAATAATATTATTTTAAACACCGTATACCATAAAAATAGCAATTTCTATGGTATTCTGTAATGATGGCCATTGACAGCTGTACCATCAATGACCGATGGATCCAACCATTGATAGAAACAATTGATTGTTTGAGACTGCAGCCACAGATGTTTAATTAACATCGGTTGGGGGGCTGCAATTGTTGGTGCAGCAACGGTGCCCATCAGTGATGGCAAAACCACTTGTCATAGACTATTGATGGATTTCAAACCATCGATGGACGGTGACCATACCTAGTATACTGTATAGTTTACCATCCCTAATCGGAGCCATCGTATCGAGTCTTGATCGATACAGGACAGCAATAATGTATATATACACACACATATCTATGCACATATATATGCTGGGAGAAGGGAGTGGGATACACTATAGCCTGCAGTCACAATGGGAGGAGGGTGCCACCGGATGCCCGATCACTGTGGCCAGCAGTAATTGGGACACACTGGAGGGGCAGCCATGGGTACAGAGGGACCAGCAGGTCCCTCTGATTTAGGCGGCTGCTGGAGTATTAGCTTCCCGCAGCCACCTAGTGGGCACTTCTGACTGGTCGCATCAGATGCAACCATGTCAGGGAAAGCCCAGCCTGGTGTGGTCGAACCTGATGCGACCATGCCAGACAAGTGGTTAAGTAAATTGTGCATTTCTGCCATCCTTAGATTCAGTTATGTGGTGGTGGACAGTGTTGCACTTCTGTTTGTACAGATATTTTATGATTTGTAGCCACAGGGACAGGTTGTGGCTACCACATTGACTTTAAATAATTCAATATGGTACTGTATCACCAACTTATGGTACCCAGGGCTGTAACTAAGGGTATGTGCGAGTGGTATGTGCGAGTGGTGCAGCCACACAGTGCGCAGAGCCCTGTGGGCAGCATCTGGTTAACAGGAGTGTCCTTAGGATGCTTAAGACCTGCACATCACTACCCCTACAGCCCCACGGAGCATCCTGAGGATGTTCCGGGCATTGCTGTAATTCTTGTGTATGTTGCCCCTCCTCCATGTGGCATCATATGGAGGGAGTGTGGCCTGCATTGGGTGCCGCAAGCCATAGTTACAATTCTGGTGCCACACCTGCTTGTGCCCTGTGGCTTCGGGTGGTGCTACAGCACCTAATTTGCTTTCAGCTTAGGTTAAGGGCCAAATTCAATTAGTACAAAATCGCCCGATTTTCGCCAAAAAACAGGCAAAAGCGGAAGGTGCGAAAAAAACCAGGTGAAAATAGGCAAAAAAGTCAGGAAATTGCTTCTGTACCCAAAAAAATGGCTGACGTACATCGAAAATTAATTTAAAAGTGTATTATTGGCCGTATATAAAATATTTAGAGCACTTAAATTGCGTCGGTTGTTGGTAATATGTGTACATGAAAAATTTTAAATAAATGATAGAAAGCTAAATATTTTCCAGGAAGTTACTGTTCTACGTAAATTCGGGGTACTTTAAAATGGGTGCAAGTATATTTTCGTGTCATAAAAGCACACTTTTAAAAAAGTGCCTGTTGCAACCACGTGCAATATTTAAAACACTTGATGCATCCATATCGCCCTCTGAAATACCAGACCCAATACGTTAAACCCAATTTCAACTTTTTTTTTTCTCCAAAAATTTGACCGGCCGTTTTACATCAAATTACCCAACTTTCAAGAAAATTTTAGGGTAATTTACCATTAGGGGGAAGGGGGGTCCTAAGGGTTCTGAAAGAAATCCCCACATTTTTAGTCAAAAATAGAGGTTTTGCTTTTTTTTCATCTGGTCTGAAATGGTGGCAACTTGACGCCTGTTTCCTTGCCCTCCCCCCCACCTGGCTAACAGGTGCTGTTGCGCGGCTTACCTACTTTCGGTATGCTGGGCAACAGGATTTTGGCGGTCGGCCGATGATAGTCGTCGGTATGTCGACGCCTAGCATTAGTCCCATGCCGGGATTTCACAGCCGGTAAGCCGGCGGTCGGCATTTCGACCGATGGCTTCTATGGAAATCGGCTGATTTAAAAACATTTTAATTCTTTATCATATTCTTTTTCTACAAGTTCTGACCCAGGAGCGGTTCTTCATAGCATATATAGAAATATTGTAATATATTCCAGCTGGCTTGTTTTATTTTAAACAGAAAAGGCTTGTCACTAACAGAAGTTGGGGTGCTGCAGTTAGTTCATGTTATTGTGATCATGTGTATTCAGCACTAGTGTAGTTATGTTTTGTCTCACACCAGATGATCCTACAAGCCTTCTATGTACAGTAGGAACCAGTGGAGGCTCCAGAGGTGGGGCTGCAGCACATTTCAAAATTCAAATAGGGGAGTCACACCAACTGCCAGCGAGCCCCAGCCAGCAATGTTTGGCAGTGTTTGGAAGGACAGTTTGTGTGACTCCCCTATTTGAATTTTGAACTGCGCTGCAGCCCCGCCTCTGGAGCTGCCACTGGTAGGAACCATGATTTTTTAGCAAGATGACATGTCTACTGACTCAAGAAAATCTTCTCATGGTCCAGGTCGGGCTACTATAAATAGTAAAAACCAGTTATGGTTGCCATCTATTAACATTCCTGCAATGACTAAACCATATTTCCTCTGTCTCTCCTCATTACACCATACAACACCACCCAGAGCTGCACAAAGATGCCAGTCGCCATTTGCTGATAATGCTTCTTCTGCCTTCCTGTAGCAACAAACTCTTTCCCCCACCAGCACATGCAATTGTTATTCTGCTACAGTACCTTATGTATCATTTGTTCCTGGATAGAAGCACTCTGTACTGTCTCTCTTACTAGCCTCCGGACACTAGGAAAAGCTGCAGCCAGAGGGACGGCCTCTGACCTGGCTGCTAATGCATGACTTCCCGCTGCATCTTTCTCTTATAGTTTTTTTCTGTGTAACAGACGTGCCCCTGAGAATCCCTGTTGCTGGAGATTATATATACAACATACAGACCACTATTACCACTGTGCCACCACCGGTGGGTATATTATATAAATCCTGCTGCCATCACTACATACACAAGTACTCACAGTGAGTGCAGCCCAGGTGCAATACAAGCACTAGCATATCATGTACTGTATGCTCCTGAATACTGAATATCTCTGCATCCTATACTGTACCTGTTGCTTATATTGTTAACCCTGTGTTATCCTACACCTGCTTCTACCAGTAAATAAATCATTCCCTAGTTAAGTTTATCTGCCATGTGGACTGAAATTCATTGCATGGGCACAGGAGATTCCGGCGCTTAGAATACCAGCGCTGGAATTCTGACACCTGTCAGAATCCTGGCGCCGGCATCCCGAAGGTAAGTAGCAGGATTAGGGGGAGGGTTCGGGCTTAGGGTTTGGCACTAGGGGGAGGCTTAGGGTTAAGCACTAAGAGGGGAGGGTTAGGTTTAGGGTGCAAGGAGGCGGAGGTTAGGTTTAAGCACTAAGGGGGAGGTTAGGTTTAGGCACCGGGGAATGAGTGTTAGGGGTTGGGAGAAGAGGGGTGTTAGGATACCTACCGACGAGTGTCGGGATGCCAGCATGGGGATTTTAGGCCTGATTCAGAGCCGCTCGTAAGCGGCCGCTCGTTCGCTCCGAGTGATATTTGCACATCTGCGCATGCGTATGGGTCGTAATGCGCATGCGCCAACCAGTCAGTGCAGTCGGAAATCGAGCGCTCGCAAAATAGCGAGTGCCTGCTAATTTGAGTGACAGTGAGGCGTTTGTGAGTGGTAACAGGAGAAGGTGCTTGAAAACGGGGAGTGGAGATCCGAACGCAGGCGTGCCAAACGGTCAAAATGGGCATTTTAAGGGTGTGCATAATTAACAAAGCAGCGTCATCGGCCACGTCAGTTGTCTCTTAGCCTGAACTGTTTGCATGATTGCGGTAGGAAAATCCAACCACAAGCACTGCGAGCAGTTCAGACGCCTTTCGATGTACTCGATTAATCTAATAAATAGTGGAGATGATGTAGGATGCGAGCAGCCAGGGGGCGTCTTTACAAAATAGCGAGCGCATGTTTCATTCGCTCGCTCAGACATAGAGGCGTCAACAGACCGCAAAGAGCAAGCGCTCAATTTAAATAGCCGGCCCCTTTTTCTGAACGAGCGAGCACAAATAGCGTCCGGCTCTGAATCAGGCCCTTTGAACGCTGGGATCCCGAGCGCCGGCATCCTGTACCCAACCCGCTACCACTTACTACCATTGTAGGATCAGCTAATAGTATTGTGATCCTTTCTATATATAATGCTGTGTAAAATGTTGACACTTTAGAAATAAAGTATAATAATCATGAGCTACTACCTTTGCAACCCTTTCCATAATACCATATGTTTGTAAATACTGTAGATTTGGTGGTACTGTGGTGCCTAGAAGAATTTACAGATCCAGTGCCTTGCTTTCAGACTAATTGTGTACTGAGGTGCCTACTGAGGAGCTTGTTTAAATGACAACTGCTTAACATAGGGTGCAACCTTGGCCCCATTCACTCATCTAAATTGGGTATGACATTGTTATAGGTAATCGGTAATCGGAACCTAATTGTGCCTTTTGTCTCCAGACAGGAGACACCCTGTGTACTGTAATCAACAAGATTCCACACTAGTTTATTTTTAAAAAATATTTTCAAAAGTTAAATCCTACTCTTTACTACTACTAGTGAAGTTGATTTTGGACTTACTTAAGTTCTGGATCTTCTTTGTCTTCTTTACTTGGGAATGCCTTGGCACCACTTTTTCTGGCCCGTGGACAACCTGACAAACTGTGAGCATAATTAAAACAATTAGGACGAATGTTGCTTGCTGACACGATATACGCAAAGGAGAAATTAAATGTACCTTCTGTGAGAAGAATAATTTCCAGTTACGTGTCCAGATCCATCACAGCCTGGTGTTGGGCACCTGAAGGCACACAGATAACTAATGCCGATTAGCTCTTTACTGTGTTTATTGTGTATTTCTTTTTTATTTGTTTGAGTGATGTATAACTTGATATCTGATCATGTATTATAGTTTTTTCAGCACACTTTTACAGAGAGATGTATCCTGCCCTCAGCTTATTCATTTATCCAAAACAGTTGGCTAACCACTTATTATCTGAGGAGTTTAGTAAGTTTTGCAAAATACAATTTTTCTTTGCTATAGAAAAAAGGCATAGCACTTCACAGGCTTAATTAAAAAGGGCAAAATATTGGAGTTCCGTTTTTAAATCAATATGCAGTTTATCAATTAAAAATATCCCAACTTAACTTTGTTTTTGTTTTTTTAAATACCAGCACTTTTTATTTTTATTATTTTATTATTTTTATTTTATTATTATTATTGCTATTGTTATCATTTATATATTTTGCCACCATTTTACGCAGCACTGTACATTATATTTGTCATTCATTTTTTTGTGATTGTTTTAAATCAAAAATGCTCTATGGAGTTTTTTTTATAAATAGAGCTTTCTACTTATTGAGAAATATACATTCAGTTTTCAATGGTGCCCAGTGAAAAACAGGAAAACAGTTAGAAGTAGTGTGTAGCAATTTTTCACAAAAAATAAGTATAAATTATTAATTAAAAAAATATGTATTAAAATGAACAGTATAGAGAACCTTTTGAATGTAAATGATTTTCCTTGCTACGTTTACAATTGCACCCTCTACTACAAACATTTTTATCCATTACCTTCAGCCATGGTAGTTTTGATTTGAAAAAAAAATGTAATGGCTATATAGGCTTCAATGATAGTATTTTCTAAATTGAAAGTAATGGCTCAGAGGGCCTGATTCAGCAGCGTACGCAATTTGCAATTACATACGCAGAACGATCCATTGTTAACACTACGCATACGTATGTGCGATTGCACTGCGATTACGGATGCACTGAAAAAACCATCACAGAGTGAGTGAGGGGCTGTGTGTGTATTTGGTGGTGGTGATGGGGGAGTGGCTGGAAAAACTTAGGCGTACCTGTCCATTTGAAGGCCATTTCTTGCGCGTGCATAAATTAACCACTACAATTGCATACGCAGCTTGAATACTCACTGCATATGACGACTGCAGCTGGTCAAACCTGGTATAAATGTTGCGTGACGGGCCGCTGTGCTTCGATGGTACTGATTTATATGCAGGAGTGTGAGGTAGTTTGGATGTGAGAAAGCAGCTGTGGGCGTCTCTATGCCGGCTAAGCTGTGGTAGGCATTAACATACTTTCGCAGCTGCGATTGCAATTGCGATCCATTTCTGAATCAGGCCCTGATAGTATGTTCAGTGTAGAAAGTTGTTGATTGGGCATGATCTGAGCTGGTAAAGTTGTTAAAACGCAATATGAATAACAGATTCTTCTTAAATAATTTGAAAATAGTTTTAAGAATTCTATAAGCCCTTAGATTTATTAGCCTAAGAAAATTAACTTATGTTAAATTGGAGTATGTTTTCGCATTGTATTACAATATTAAATGTTGGAATTACAATATCACACTTGTATAATTTTTTTTCTTTACTGGATACATATATCAATTAATAAATAAGAGGACAGGGTTAGATTTTGGGACCATTCCCCTCACCCACATTGGTGTCCATTCTGCATAGTTAAAGTAAAAATAAAATCATTGACCTATGCTTCGGAAGATGGTCTTCAAAATCTAAATTATTAGGAGGCAGATAAAAAGCATCATGGCAGTACAGTCACAGCAGAATGGGATTACTTATCCCTCATTGTAAATCCCACTAGATATTGTGTCTACTTCCCCCCACGTGCTTGTAGGGTACCTACAGTGGTGACAGGGTAAGAACGAGTAAGAAAATAATTGCTTCGTTAGACCTGGTGAACAGGTTGTGCTGTTATTATTAATGATGGACATTCTCATCAGGAGCAGAAGCATTTGAAACTTGCTAAGCAGCAGAAGACAGCATGATGATTACATGGTAATAGCTAACAAGATCTTTGTAAAGTTGAGTGTAAGTAGACCGATGACCACTTCCCATTTTTTTCCCTTAGCCAATGAAATTTCTCCCATCTACCTTCCATTTGCAGTTTAGAAAATTATTACTAACCGTCTCACTGGTCACGTGATTGCCAATAACAGAGTTTATACTACTTATTAATACAAAACATTTTTCTGTTTTGGTCAGAGAAGACACTGGATGAAGGGAGAGTTTATTGATAATTCCAAAGTTCATTTTTCCTGCATTCTAAATTGCTCCCCTGACAAAATGTAATGCATTCCCTGCACACTGATTTATTCCTTTAAACCAAAACTAATTCAAATCTAGCTTGCTAGATGGTACCTAGAATGTAGGTATTATATATATATACAGGTTGAGTCTCCCATATCCGAAATGCTCGGGACCAGGAGCATTTCAGATTTTGGATTATTCTGGTTAACGGAAGACCTGGGGGGGTCCCGGTGGGTGGGTCTGGAAGGTGTCGCGCGGGTGTTGCGGTGGTCCGGCGTGTGCTACAGATGTCCTGCGAGGCTGTCGCGCGGGTGTTGCGGTGGTCCGGCGAGTGCTACAGGTGTCCGGCGGGTTTCGTGAGGGGTCCGGTGACTGAGGCGGAAGGGTCCGGCAGGTAAGGTGGAAGGGTCCGGCGGGTGTTGCGGCTGTCACGAGGGTCCAGCGGCTGCCGTTGGGGGTCCGGAGGGTGATGCTGGGGGTGGCCTGGCGTGTGGACCACGCTCAGGCCGCTAGTCATTGGCCGCTGATACTAGTGACATCATGACGTCAGGTCACGTCGTGATGTCACATATGCACCGAAATATTTCGTTTTTTGGAATATTTCGGTTTTTGGAATAACAGATATGGGAGACTCAACCTGTGTGTATATATATATATATATATATATATATATATATATATATATATATATAGTCCAAATAGGTCCACACTCTCGTCTTCAATAATAAATTGCTGGGGCGACACACCCATATGGGATCACAATAATCCTCTTCATGCAAAAGTAGAAAAAAAGGGGGGGGTAGCACTCACCAGTCAAAATCCAATTTTTGGATTTTTAAATGGTGTAACATTTTTACTGAGATGCAATAAAGAGATGTTTTTAAGAATACTGGTGAGTGCTACCCCCGCCATGGTCCTAACTGTGTGGAGTTTGTATATTCTCCCTGTGCTTGTGTGGGTTTCTTCTAGGTACTCTGGTTTCCTCCCACACTAATATACTGGTAGGTTAATTGGCTCCCAACAAAATTAACCCTAATGTGTGTGTGAGCATGTGGTAGGGAACATAGATTGTAAACTCCACTGGTGCAGGGACTCATGTGAATGGCCAAATATTCTCGGCAAAGTGCTGCGGAATATGTGTGCACTATATAAATAACTGATAATAAATAGGGGTGTGCACCGGCCACTTTTCGTGTTTTGTGTTTTGGTTTTGGATCTGGATCTTTCTTCGTGTTTTGGATCTGGATTGGTTTTGCCAAAACCACCCTTCCGTGTTTTGGGTTCTGGGTTTTGTGTTTTGGATCTGGATTTTTTCTTAAAAAATAAAAAAAACCGCTAAAATCACATAAAATGGGCCTTTTTTTGTTCCTACGCTATTAATAACCCCAATAACATTAATTTCCACTCATTTCCACTCTATTCTGAACACCTCACACCTCACAATATTGTTTTTAGGCCAAAAGGTTGCACCGAGGTAGCTGGATGACTATGCTAAGCGACACAAGTGGGCGGCACAAACACGTGGCCAATCTAGGAGTGGCACTGCAGTGGCAGACAGGAAGCCAATCAGCGTTATGGTGCCCATTTGCATGTAGCACGAACCCGGGAGATCCGTGCTACATGCATCTGTGTGATTGGCACAGAGCAATGACAGGTCCGTGAGACCCGTCTGTGCTGCTGTGGTAAAAAAAAAAACCTGTGTAAAAAAAGAAAAAAATGGCGTGCACCCCCCCAAAAAAGAGCAACCAGCCCCGGGCATTAGTAACCCAGTGCTGGGTGTGCTTAAATACAGGGGACAAACGACATAGGGGTCCCCTGTACTTAAGCACAACCAGCAGCGGGCTAGTCAGAACCAGCGCTGGTTGCCAAAATATGGGGGACAAACGACGTAGGGGTCCCCCGTATTCTGCGCAACCAGCTCTGGGCTCTGATCCGGTCCTGGTTCTGGAAATACAGGGGAAAAAAATTAGTAGGGTTCCCCTGTATGTTCCAGAACCAGCACTGGACTTTTTCTAGCGGGGGGCTGATGTCACAGCCAAGGGAGCCCTTTCACCGGGCCCCCCAGCCGCAGCATCAGCCCTGACCGCTAGTCAGCCCAGGCCGGGGATCCCTGGAGAGCTGGGGACCCCCCCAATAAAGGGGTCACCCTCCCCAGGGCACCCCAGGCCCAGGCTGATAGCCCGGGGCTATCCCCGCCACCCCTGGTGGCGGTGGGTGGCGGGTTGATTGTGTGGTGTAAATTAAGAATATCAAATATTGTCTTTACAAGTAGAACTGCAAGTCCCAGCTAGCCTGCCCCGCATGCTGGTACTTGGAGAACCACAAGTACCAGCATGCAGGGCATTAAGGGCCCACTAGTACCTGTAGTTCACCTGTAAAAAAAAAGTTTAAAAAACACAGGACACACACCGTGACAGTATAAGTTTATTAAACATACATACACACACACACATGTACACATACTCACCTATGTAACCTGTAGCATCGGTCCACTTGTCCGGTAAAGTATACATAGGGGACCTGTGAAAAAAAACATACTCACCATCTCCTATGCGAGGTTCTGTCCTCTTCGTTTCAAAGTAGGCATCCCCGGACTTGGCAAAAAAAAAAAAACGAAAACGCGATCCACGAACTTAGTACCGTTCTATAGAACGGTACTTCCCGAATGAGAGCTTAGCAGCGGGGTATCACCATGCGAACCCCGCTGCTAAGCATTCATTGGCTGAGAGAGGTCATCTCCCGTCTCTCAGCCAATGAACGGCTCCCTCCATTGTAGTCAATGGTGGGAGCCGCAGGGTAAACTTTAATAACCTTGCGGCTCCCACCATTGACTACAATGGAGGGAGCCATTCATTGGCTGAGAGACGGGAGATGACCTCTCTCAGCCAATGAACGCTTAGCAGCGGGGTTTCCATGGTGATACCCCGCCGCTAAGCTCTCATTCGGGAAGTACCGTTCTATAGAACGGTGCTAAGTTCGTGGATCGCGTTTTCGTTTTTTTTTTGCCATGTCCGGGGATGCCTACTTTGGAACGAAGAGGACAGAACCTCGCATAGGAGATGGTGAGTATGTTTTTTTTCACAGGTCCCCTATGTATACTTTACCGGACAAGTGGACCGATGCTACAGGTTACATAGGTGAGTATATGTACATGTGTGTGTGTGTGTATGTATGTTTAATAAACTTATACTGTCACGGTGTGTGTGTCCTGTGTTTTTTTTAAACATTTTTTTACAGGTGAACTACAGGTACTAGTGGGCCCTTAATGCCCTGCATGCTGGTACTTGTGGTTCTCCAAGTACCAGCATGCGGGGCAGGCTTGCTGGGACTTGCAGTTCTACTTGTAAAGACAATGTTTGATATTCTTTATTTACACCACAGCACACAATCAACCCGCCACCCACCGCCACCAGGGGTGGCGGGGATAGCCCCGGGCTATCAGCCTGGGCCTGGGGTGCCCTGGAGAGGGTGACCCCTTTATTGGGGGGGTCCCCAGCTCTCCAGGGATCCCCGGCCTGGGCTGACTAGCGGTCAGGGCTGATGCTGCGGCTGGGGGGCCCGGTGAAAGGGCTCCCCTGGCTGTGGCATCAGCCCCCCGCTAGAAAAAGTCCAGTGCTGGTTCTGGAACATACAGGGGAACCCTACTAATTTTTTTCCCCTGTATTTCCAGAACCAGGACCGGATCAGAGCCCAGAGCTGGTTGCGCAGAATACGGGGGACCCCTACGTCGTTTGTCCCCCGTATTTTGGCAACCAGCGCTGGTTCTGACTAGCCCGGTGCTGGTTGTGCTTAAGTACAGGGGACCCCTACGTCGTTTGTCCCCTGTATTTAAGCACACCCAGCACTGGGTCACTAATGCCCGGGGCTGGTTGCTCTTTTTTGGGGGGGGGTACGCCATTTTTTTCTTTTTTTACACAGGTTTTTTTTGTTTTTTTTTTACCACAGCAGCACAGACGGGTCTCACGGACCCGTCAGTGCTCTGTGTCAATGACACAGATGCAAGTAGCACGGGTCTCCTGGTCCGTGCGTGCATCTGTGTCATTGAAATACACAGCAGCACAGACAGGTCTCACTGACCCATCTGTGCTCTGTGTCACTGTCAGTCACAAAGATACATGTAGCATGGATCTCACGAGTCCGTGCTACATGCAAATGAGCACCATAATGCTGATTGGCTGAGAGCCGTGACAGACGGCTCTGTCAGCCAATCAGCACTTTGCCCATTAAAGGCAAAGGCATTTTTTTTAAAATGGCCGCTCGAGGCAAAACCTCGAGATCCGACAGCAGATCTCGAGGTTTTGCCTCGGGAGAGGGATCCGGGGCAGACAGGGAGATCCGAGCTTGGGCTCGGATCGCCCCGGATCCCCGAAGTTCGGGTGGGTTCGGTTCTCAGGGAACCGAACCCGCTCATCCCTAATAATAAATAAATTATATATATATATATATATTAGGGGTGAGCGGGTTCGGATTTCTGAAATCCGAACCCCCCCGAGCCCCCCCGATCCGAGTCCGATCCGAGTCAGGCTCGACTTTTCCCGCCTGACTCGGATCTGACATCGAGGCAAAACGTCATCATCCCGCCTTCCGAGTCTCGTGGGTTTTGGATCCTATATAAGGTACCCGCGTCGGCGCCATTTTCTCACTCGGCTGTGGACAGTGAAGAGGGAGGGTGGGAGTTAGTGCTGTGTAGTGTAGTGTAGTGTAGTGCTGCTGTTGTCCACTACTTCAAAGTCCATAGGGGCTGGCTGTGTTGTGCTGTGCTGCTGTTGTTAATAGGGGCTGTGTCCACTACTTCAAAGTCCATAGGGGCTGGCTGGACTGTGTTGTGCAGTCAGTTCCAAAGTCCTGTGCAGTGTCCCAGTCCTAAAGGGGTGCTGTAGTGTTGTCCAGGGGGTGCTCTGTCCATCAGGGGTGCTCCCCCCAAGTGCTAAAAAAATAATATATTTTCTGTGTTTGTGAATTGTGTGCGCAGTAGCCGCACGTGCATCAACAAAGTAGTGCCAAGCGTGCGCCTGTGTCATAAGTAAAGGGCCGGCTGGCTTGACCGTTAAGGGTGCTGTAACCCCCGAAAGTACACTCCAGTCCAAACCAAAAAAAAAATTATTTTCTGTGTTTGTGAATTGTGTGCGCAGTAGCCGCACGTGCATCAACAAAGTAGTGCCAAGCGTGCGCCTGTGTCATAAGTAAAGGGCCGGCTGGCTTGACCGTTAAGGGTGCTGTAACCCCCGAAAGTACACTCCAGTCCAAACCTAAAAAAAAATTATTTTCTGTGTTTGTGAATTGTGTGCGCAGTAGCCGCACGTGCATCAACAAAGTAGTGCCAAGCGTGCGCCTGTGTCATAAGTAAAGGGCCGGCTGGCTTGACCGTTAAAGGGTGCTGTAACCCCCGAAAGTACACTCCAGTCCAAACCAAAAAAAAATTATTTTCTGTGTTTGTGAATTGTGTGCGCAGTAGACGCACGTGCATCAACAAAGTAGTGCCAAGCGTGCGCCTGTGTCATAAGTAAAGGGCCGGCTGGCTTGACCGTTAAGGGTGCTGTAACCCCCGAAAGTACACTCCAGTCCAAACCTAAAAAAAAATTATTTTCTGTGTTTGTGAATTGTGTGCGCAGTAGCCGCACGTGCATCAACAAAGTAGTGCCAAGAGTGCCCCTGTGGCATAAGTAAAGGGCCGGCTGGCTTGACCGTTAAAGGGTGCTGTAACCCCCGAAAGTACACTCCAGTCCAAACCAAAAAAAAATTATTTTCTGTGTTTGTGAATTGTGTGCGCAGTAGCCGCACGTGCATCAACAAAGTAGTGCCAAGCGTGCGCCTGTGTCATAAGTAAAGGGCCGGCTGGCTTGACCGTTAAAGGGTGCTGTAACCCCTGAAAGTACACTCCAGTCCAAACCAAAAAAAAAATATTTTCTGTGTTTGTGAATTGTGTGCGCAGTAGCCGCACGTGCATCAACAAAGTAGTGTCAAGCGTTCGCCTGTGTCATAAGTAAAGGGCCGGCTGGCTTGACCGTTAAGGGTGCTGTAACCCCCGAAAGTACACTCCAGTCCAAACCAAAAAAAAAATTATTTTCTGTGTTTGTGAATTGTGTGCGCAGTAGCCGCACGTGCATCAACAAAGTAGTGCCAAGCGTGCGCCTGTGTCATAAGTAAAGGGCCGGCTGGCTTGACCGTTAAGGGTGCTGTAACCCCCGAAAGTACACTCCAGTCCAAACCTAAAAAAAAATTATTTTCTGTGTTTGTGAATTGTGTGCGCAGTAGCCGCACGTGCATCAACAAAGTAGTGCCAAGCGTGCGCCTGTGTCATAAGTAAAGGGCCGGCTGGCTTGACCGTTAAAGGGTGCTGTAACCCCCGAAAGTACACTCCAGTCCAAACCAAAAAAAAATTATTTTCTGTGTTTGTGAATTGTGTGCGCAGTAGACGCACGTGCATCAACAAAGTAGTGCCAAGCGTGCGCCTGTGTCATAAGTAAAGGGCCGGCTGGCTTGACCGTTAAGGGTGCTGTAACCCCCGAAAGTACACTCCAGTCCAAACCTAAAAAAAAATTATTTTCTGTGTTTGTGAATTGTGTGCGCAGTAGCCGCACGTGCATCAACAAAGTAGTGCCAAGAGTGCCCCTGTGTCATAAGTAAAGGGCCGGCTGGCTTGACCGTTAAAGGGTGCTGTAACCCCCGAAAGTACACTCCAGTCCAAACCAAAAAAAAATTATTTTCTGTGTTTGTGAATTGTGTGCGCAGTAGCCGCACGTGCATCAACAAAGTAGTGCCAAGCGTGCGCCTGTGTCATAAGTAAAGGGCCGGCTGGCTTGACCGTTAAAGGGTGCTGTAACCCCTGAAAGTACACTCCAGTCCAAACCAAAAAAAAAATATTTTCTGTGTTTGTGAATTGTGTGCGCAGTAGCCGCACGTGCATCAACAAAGTAGTGTCAAGCGTTCGCCTGTGTCATAAGTAAAGGGCCGGCTGGCTTGACCGTTAAGGGTGCTGTAACCCCCGAAAGTACACTCCAGTCCAAACCAAAAAAAAAATTATTTTCTGTGTTTGTGAATTGTGTGCGCAGTAGCCGCACGTGCATCAACAAAGTAGTGCCAAGCGTGCGCCTGTGTCATAAGTAAAGGGCCGGCTGGCTTGACCGTTAAGGGTGCTGTAACCCCCGAAAGTACACTCCAGTCCAAACCAAAAAAAAAATTATTTTCTGTGTTTGTGAATTGTGTGCGCAGTAGCCGCACGTGCATCAACAAAGTAGTGCCAAGCGTGCGCCTGTGTCATAAGTAAAGGGCCGGCTGGCTTGACCGTTAAGGGTGCTGTAACCCCCGAAAGTACACTCCAGTCCAAACCTAAAAAAAAATTATTTTCTGTGTTTGTGAATTGTGTGCGCAGTAGCCGCACGTGCATCAACAAAGTAGTGCCAAGCGTGCGCCTGTGTCATAAGTAAAGGGCCGGCTGGCTTGACCGTTAAAGGGTGCTGTAACCCCCGAAAGTACACTCCAGTCCAAACCAAAAAAAAATTATTTTCTGTGGTTGTGAATTGTGTGCGCAGTAGCCGCACGTGCATCAACAAAGTAGTGCCAAGCGTGCGCCTGTGTCATAAGTAAAGGGCCGGCTGGCTTGACCGTTAAGGGTGCTGTAACCCCCGAAAGTACACTCCAGTCCAAACCTAAAAAAAAATTATTTTCTGTGTTTGTGAATTGTGTGCGCAGTAGCCGCACGTGCATCAACAAAGTAGTGCCAAGAGTGCGCCTGTGTCATAAGTAAAGGGCCGGCTGGCTTGACCGTTAAAGGGTGCTGTAACCCCCGAAAGTACACTCCAGTCCAAACCAAAAAAAAATTATTTTCTGTGTTTGTGAATTGTGTGCGCAGTAGCCGCACGTGCATCAACAAAGTAGTGCCAAGCGTGCGCCTGTGTCATAAGTAAAGGGCCAGCTGGCTTGACCGTTAAAGGGTGCTGTAACCCCTGAAAGTACACTCCAGTCCAAACCAAAAAAAAATTATTTTCTGTGTTTGTGAATTGTGTGCGCAGTAGCCGCACGTGCATCAACAAAGTAGTGCCAAGCGTGCGCCTGTGTCATAAGTAAAGGGCCGGCTGGCTTGACCGTTAAGGGTGCTGTAACTCCCGAAAGTACACTCCAGTCCAAACCAAAAAAAAAATTATTTTCTGTGTTTGTGAATTGTGTGCGCAGTAGCCGCACGTGCATCAACAAAGTAGTGCCAAGCGTGCGCCTGTGTCATAAGTAAAGGGCCGGCTGGCTTGACCGTTAAGGGTGCTGTAACCCCCGAAAGTACACTCCAGTCCAAACCAAAAAAAAAATTATTTTCTGTGTTTGTGAATTGTGTGCGCAGTAGCCGCACGTGCATCAACAAAGTAGTGCCAAGCGTGCGCCTGTGTCATAAGTAAAGGGCCGGCTGGCTTGACCGTTAAGGGTGCTGTAACCCCCGAAAGTACACTCCAGTCCAAACCTAAAAAAAAATTATTTTCTGTGTTTGTGAATTGTGTGCGCAGTAGCCGCACGTGCATCAACAAAGTAGTGCCAAGCGTGCGCCTGTGTCATAAGTAAAGGGCCGGCTGGCTTGACCGTTAAAGGGTGCTGTAACCCCCGAAAGTACACTCCAGTCCAAACCAAAAAAAAATTATTTTCTGTGTTTGTGAATTGTGTGCGCAGTAGCCGCACGTGCATCAACAAAGTAGTGCCAAGCGTGCGCCTGTGTCATAAGTAAAGGGCCGGCTGGCTTGACCGTTAAAGGGTGCTGTAACCCCCAAAGTACACTCCAGTCCAAACCAAAAAAAAATTATTTTCTGTGTTTGTGAATTGTGTGCGCAGTAGCCGCACGTGCATCAACAAAGTAGTGCCAAGAGTGCGCCTGTGTCATAAGTAAAGGGCCGGCTGGCTTGAC
The DNA here is from genome assembly GCA_031769625.1 of Taudactylus pleione. Lineage (NCBI taxonomy): Eukaryota > Metazoa > Chordata > Amphibia > Anura > Myobatrachidae > Taudactylus > Taudactylus pleione. The sequence continues at coordinate 6,826,862 of JAUIMM010000092.1, read as the reverse complement.
CGTTAAAGGGTGCTGTAACCCACAAAGTACACTCCTGTCCGAACCAAAAAAAAAATTATTTTCTGTGTTTAGCCGCACGTATATATCAAATCGATATAACATAAATGGAGGACCAAACTTTCTCCGATAAAAATAAAATAGAGAAAGATCAAGAACCACTTCCTCCTAGTGCTGAAGCTGCTGCCACTAGTCATGACATAGACGATAACATGCCATCAACGTCGTCTGCCAAGGCCGATGCCCAATGTCATAGTAGAGGGCACATACAATCCCAAATGGCAAAGTTCAGGAAAATGACCTTGAAAAAGACATTTAAATCAGCTGAAGAGAAACGTAAACTTGCCAATATGCCACTTACGACACGGAGTGGCAAGGAACGACTAAGGTCGATCCCTAGTATGTTCATGACTAGTGGTTCAGCTTCACATGACGATGGAAGTCCTCCTCCCACTAAAAAAATCAAAAGAGTTAAGCTGGCAAAAGCACAGCGAAGAACTGTGCTTTCTAAGAAGATATCACAAATCCCCAAGGAGAGTCCAAGTGTGGTGGTGGTTGCGATGCCTGACCTTCCTAGCACTGGACGGGAAGAGGTGGCTCTTTCCACCATTTGCACGCCCCCTGCAAGTGCTGAAAGGAGCACCCACAGTCCACTTGCTGATATGCAAATTGAAGATGTCACTGTTGAAGTACAACAGGATGAGGATACTGGTGTAGCTGGCGCTGAGGAGGAAGTTGGCGAGGAGGATTCTGATGGTGATGTGGTTTGTTTAAATCAGGCTCTGGGGGAGACAGTTGTTGTCCGTGGGATGAAAAAGCCCATCACGGTCATGCCTGGGCAGAAGACCAAACATTCCACCTCTTTGGTCTGGCAATATTTCTATCCAAATCCGGACAACAACTGTCTTGCCATATGTACCATATGTAAAGGTGAAATAAGTAGGGGTAGGGACGTCAACCACCTAGGAACATCCTCCCTTATACGGCACCTGCAGCGCGTTCATAAAAAGTTACTGTCAAGTTCAGAAACTTTGGCTAAGACCGTAAGCAGTCCAGGGACACCTAAATCCCGTTGTCCTGTTGTATCCAAGCGCCTGCAAACCACACCGTCAACTCCCTCCTCGTCAATTTCCTCCTTAGTCAGGATCGGAAGTAGTCCTGCAGGCCATGTCACTGGCATGACTGACTCTCCTATCCGGGATTCCTCTGGAGGATCCTGCATTGCTACGCCTACTGCTGCCGCTGCTGCTGTTGCTGCTGCTGGGAGTCGTTCATCATCCCAGAGAGGAAGTAGGAACACCACTACTTTTTCTAAACAATTGACCCTCCAACAGTCCTTAGCGAGGAGGATGAAGTACGACAGCAGTCATCCTGAAGCTAAACGTATAACTGAGGCCTTGACTGCTATGTTGGTGTTAGACGTGCGTCCGGTATCCGCCATTAGTGCAGTGGGATTTAGACAATTGATGGAGGTAGTGTGTCCCCGGTTCCAAATCCCGTCTAGATTCCACTTCACTAGGCAGGCGATACCGAGACTGTACAGAAACGTCAGAAAAAGTGTCCTCAGTGTCCTGAAAAATGCCGTTGTACACAATGTCCACTTAACCACGGACATGTGGACAAGTGGAACAGGGCAGACTAAGGACTATATGACTGTGACAGCCCACTGGGTAGATGTATCACCTTACGCAGCAACAGCAGCAGCGTCACCAGTAGCAGCATCTCAGAAACGCCAGCTCGTTACAAGGCAGGCTATGCTGTGTATCACCGGTTTCAGTAAGAGGCACACCGCCGACAACCTCTTAGAGAAACTGAGGGAAATCATCGCCCAGTGGCTTACCCCACTTAGACTCTCCTGGGGATTTGTGATATCTGACAACGCCACCAATATTGTGCGGGCATTACATCTGGGAAAATTCCAGCACGTCCCATGTTTTGCTCACACAATAAACTTGGTGGTGTAGAATTTTCTGAAAAGCGACAGGGGCGTGCAGGAGACGCTTTGGGTGGCCCGAAAAATTTCTGGGCACTTTCACCATTCAGCGACTGCGTGCCGAAGACTGGAGCGCCAGCAAACACTCTTGAACCTGCCCCGCCATCACCTGAAGCAAGAGGTTGTGACGCGGTGGAACTCAACCCTCTGTATGCTTCAGAGGATGGAGGAGCAGCAAAAGGCCATACAAGCCTATACATCCACCTATGACATAGGCAAAGGAGGGGGTATGCACCTGACTCAAGCGCAGTGGAGAATGATTTCCGTGTTGTGCAAGGTTCTCCAGCCCTTCGAACTTGCCAAACGTGAAGTCAGTTCAGACACAGCCAGCTTGAGTCAGGTCATTCCCCTCATCAGGCTTTTGCAGAAGCAGCTGGAGAAAGTGAAGGAGGAGCTAAGACGGAGCGATTCCGCTCGGCATGTGGGACTTGTGGATGAAGCCCTTCATTCGCTTTGCCAGGATTCCAGGGTGGTCAATCTGTTGAAATCAGACCACTACATTTTAGCCACCGTGCTTGATCCTAGGTTTAAAGCCTATGTGGTGTCTCTCTTTCCGGCCGACACAAGCCTGCAGAGGTGCAAAGACCTGCTGGTGAACACACTGTCAGCTGAAGCGGAACGTGACACGTCAACGGCTCCTTCTTCATTTTCTCCCGCAACTGGGGCTGCCAGGAAAAAACTTAGGTATCCTAAGCAACCCGCTGGCGGTGATGCAGGGCAGGCAGGACCAAGTTTGGACATCTGGTCCGGACTGAAGGACCTGGCAACAATTTCTGACATGTCTACTGTCACTGCATATGATACTGTCACCATTGACAGAATGGTGGAGGATTACATCGGTGACAGCATCCAAGTAGGCATGTCAGACAGTCCATACCTGTACTGGCAGGAAAAAGAGGCAATTTGGAGGCCCCTGTACAAACTGGCTCTATTTTACCTGAGTTGCCCCCCCTCCAGTGTGTACTCCGAAAGAGTGTTTAGTGCAGCCGGGAACCTTGTCAGCGAAAGGCGTAGAAGGTTGCTTCCACAGAATGTGGAGAAGATGATGTTCATCAAAATGAATTATCAGCTCTTCCAGGGAGACCAGCCTCCAGAAGGTACAGAGGGACCTGTGGTGGTGGATTCAAGTGGGGACGAGTTAATACTTTGTGATGATGAGGATGTACACACTGAAGAGGGTGAGGAATCGGTGGATGAGGAGGATGAGGATGACATCTTGCCTCCGTAGAGCCAGTTTGCGCAGGGACACATTAAATGCCAGCTTGTTTTGTGGGGGCCCAAACGAACCAATCATTTCAGCCACAGTTGTGTGGCAGACCCTGGCGCTGAAATGATTGATTTGTTAAAGTGTGCATGTCCTGTTTATACAACATAAGGGTGGGTGGGAGGGCCCAAGGACAATTCCATCTTGCACTTCTTTTTTTTCTTTGCATTATGTACAGTTTGGGGCCTAGTTTTTCTAACTGCCATCCTGTCTGCCACTGCAGTGTCACTCCTAGATGGGTCACGTGTTTGTGCCGCCCACTCGTGTCGCTTAGCATAGTCATCCAGCTACCTCGGTGCAACCTTTTGGACATAAAAACACTATTGTGAGGTGTGAGGTGTTCAGAATAGACTGGAAATGAGTGGAAATTAAGGTTATTGAGGTTAATAATAGCATAGGAGCAGAAAAACCTACAAATTCTGTGATTTTAGCTGTTTTTATGCTTTTTTAAAAAAAAATACAGATCCAAAACACAAAACCCAGAACCCAAAACACGGAAGGGTGGTTTTGGCAAAACCAATCCAGATCCAAAACACGAAGAAAGATCCAGATCCAAAACCAAAACACAAAACACGAAAAGTGGCCGGTGCACACCCCTAATATATATATATATATATATAATTGCATTTCTATTTTTAATTAATGTGAATGCTATTAATGTAATGGGGTAGTTTCAAACTTCATTTAATGGTGTGACTGGTTAGGCAATGTAATATGGGGGCAATTCATGTGATACAGCAGCTAGCAGAGGCTATTAGATTACATGTTGGAGCTATGTTGATTGTGGTTGGTGCATGCTAGTAATATATTATAAGGATATAATACAGTGTGGGTTATTTTATTTGTAATAAATGTGGAGTCTAATAATTTAATTGCAAGGTCAGTTAGGAGAACTATTTATTAAACATGGGTGCTGTTGATTGAATGTGTATGGAAAGAATGGCTAGATTGTTCCCTTAATAATTAGCTTTCTAGGACGTGAATAATACAGTTACTTATGTTTTTTTCACAGTCTCAACATTCCAAAATTCAGCCAAGCAGCAACATAGCATATTGTCAAAGAGCACAGGTAGGAGAGAGCAGCACAGTCTGTTATCTATACTGAATAATTATCAAGCATAAAATTACTTTTGTCCCAAATCAGTGACATCTCAAAGATATGCCCCAATAAGTGATGGCCCTTCAATGCCATATTTACCAGCGGCAGGTGCAGTTATTGTTAAATGTGTGTTTTTAGGAGAGGGGAGAGAAAGGGAGCTGGCAGTAGCCCAACATTTCTGTAGAGCTAAGCATGTCCTGGCAGATGTGGCATGTTCCCAATGCCAAATGACTACGCTCCATATAGCATGACCATGCCCACTTTCATTGTGCATTGCCGTTTCAAGGTGGCATACACACTGTTCCACTGTCCTGATTCTTTGTGCAAGTTTAGTGCTTGCCTTATGGTGCGTACACGTGGTACGATGGGGGGGATGATCAGATAACGATAACGATCATTAGCTGATCATCCTGCATGTGTTGGATGATCATTATCGAACATCCAATACAAGCTGCAAGCCCCTTACAACTATAACGACCCATGATTAACAATTGCGGGTCCCTATAGTAAAAAGGCTAACCTGGTCCATATCGACCAGGTATGCCTGCATCCACGGACTACCGACGATGGTCGATAACAACCATACGTGGCCGCACATCAACCATCGTTTAGTCGTTTGCAGGGGCCAGACGCTGTCAGATTTAAACAATAAAGATAGGATTGTTATCGTACAAATCTGACAGCTTATCTGACCGTGTGTATGCACCATTACTCCCAACCCCCACATGCATACCTCCCAACATTTTTGATATGAAGAACTACCTTTTAGAATGAAAGGAACAGATTAAAGATTGTGGGCCTTATTCAGAGTTGGACACAAATGTAATCGCAGATTGCATCTGAAAAAAGTAAAATTTTCAGAGTTGGCTGCATGCAGCAATGCAGCAACCTCTGTTACCTCCCCTTACATGTACCAGAGTGAGATGCGCCAGGAAAAGGATTGGAGGTGTGTCTTCACTGTGAGCACAGCAATACTAAAATTTGCAGTACACAATGCACACACATTACATTAATTGGCTGTATAATGTACATAAATACCCAAGTGGCTTGGAGCATTTGAATTGCTAAGCATACAAGATGCAAATTTATTTTTTGTTTTTTTATGACAACGCTAATAAACATATGGACAGCCTTCCCCTTCCCAAACAGGGATTGAAGCAAAACCATACTTTATTTGTGTAAAACATGTATTCAATGCAGTGTGATTTGACTGATAATTCACAGTTTCAGTAGTTTCCCTGTATTTTCATTAATGAATGTGTTTTAGTCACTTTCTTTCAATCAGATTTTGCCTGTCATCATCATCATTAGTTCATTACTTGCACCAAGGTTTAAGTACCAGAAGTCAGCTCCCTCCAGTACTTACTGTACTATGGCTGTGTCTACACAGCCACTGTCTCCATTAACATGCTCACTCTTACTCCTGTCCTTTGCAAGGAGTTTGCAAGTCCAAACTTTGCATGAAAAACGCCATGCATTGTGAAGAGATGTACGTGCACACTAGTGCAACTATGGCTGGGAAATCAGCAACTAACATTTACATCCAACTCTTAATAAGACCCTGTATGTAGATAATGATAAATAATTATAAAAATAATAGAAAAATGGAAGTTCATGTCTTGATTGACCTATAATGTCTTGAGAAGGTTAAATGTACCCTTATTGTGCATTGTTGTGGATTCCAAAGGGTGAGAATGTTTGGAATAACAGATGATTGTCAACAGTGTCAATGGCCAAAGATAAGTCCAGTAAATCAGTAGGAATTAGGAAAATTGAACATGGCAGTTAGTAGCCCGTTTGCTCCTTTAGTAAATTTTGTTTTGTAGAATGTTTAGAGGAAAAACAACTGTATCTGCATAACATGGTTCAAGTTCAGTAGGTTGTAAAACAAAAAAAAAAAAGAAAAGCGTCAATATCTGGTTGGGTATGTGCAGTATTGTCTGGAGAGGCTGGTTATTGGTAGATTGCATAATACCATATTTAAATTAAAGAAAGATAAAGCTCTTTCCTTTATCAAAGGAGTGAGGGAGTCATGAAATGGGTGTGGTAATGGAAGATGGTTGGACAGTTTGTGGTTTGCTACACATCTAATACAAGTGGATTTACAAAGATCATCTGGTGAAGTGGTGAGCAATGGAGCATGTTTATAAAGGAAGGAGTTTAATGTGTGCAAAAATGTAATAGAAATGTGAATATGTTAGACATAAGCAAATCTAGAAGTAGGTGTAAGTTGGTGAGCTAATGAGGTGGCATTCTTAAAATAGTTTCACAAATGAACTTCATATTGATGCACATTTGACACCAAAATCATCCTGTACAAGGTTGACAGGAGCCTTTTATCAATACTCAGCTGTTAGGGATCCCTGGTCCTTCCACAATATAGAGCTCAGACACTGTATGCCTGCTTACCTACTGTACATTTATAACACCCTGTCACATGCAGCCCCGCCCACAATAAATTAATCATACTGCTTCCAGCAAGGCCAGACAACTGATCTCTTGATATAGTTTATGCTGTGAAATTATGATTATCTTATGTTTTTTTATGCTCCCCTTCCATTTCAATTCCTGGACATCCCAGAAGACAATACAAAACAATAAGGTACTCCACTTAGTTAAATTACATTGAAGACAAAGGTCACTTGGGAATGGAAGATGTAGAGATGTAGATGTTTATGAGATGTTTATTCTAAAAGATTATTTAGATTTGGAGTGTTAATAGAAAGTTGACAGTGACAGGAATTAGATTACAGATGCAGGAAAGCCTGAGGTAGAGAAACCCAGATAATTAACAAAACATTCAGGGGATTGAAGTTTTCATATGGATGACCAAGGTATTGGATTTTATGAAGGGAGAAAAAGTAAAAGTAAGTGTATATTATGAACTGTAGCAGAGAGAAGCCTGACAGAAAGTATATTTCCAACAGCTAACATAAGGCACTATTTACTTACTCATAGTGATTGGAGGCACAAGAGATTATTTTCTAAGCTCAAAATGTCAGCTGTGCAGTGTAAAAGCAGCTTTGGAGCCAACACACCCCACAATAGCACACCTAGGCTTTCAGTGAGGGACATGGGCTTACGGAGCAACATTGTGTAAACAGAGGCGAAGAGTTGGGTGCAGTTCCTTGCAAAGTATGGTGCAGGTGGTACACAGACTAGGTACACCTACATTGGTGGAGCAGAGCAGAAATCTGAACTCCTTCTGTGGCATATGACTACTGAAATGAAACAAAGGTGCAGATAGGTAGATTTTTTTAAAGGTTTTTGTCCATAATGCCATTATTACTTCTCAAAAGGACTCACATTTTCCAGCAGATCAGAGAAGCAGGCTTTGTTTTTTGTCCTATACTGTACTTTTATTGCTATAAGTTTTGCATCTCCATGTACAGTAGCTAAACCGAGCAGTATTTTACAGTAGGTGTAAAGTGGAAAATATTATTTATTCAATGGGATGGTACAAAAGTGGTAGGAGGTTAAGCTTACACTTTTGAACATTGCACTTCTAGGCTGCTGAGGCAAAGGAGGCACATGAGTATAAATCAAGGTCACTTGCAATGCGGGCATTATTTAAAGAGTCTTGTTACCGGATTCCTTTCCTTTTCACTTGAAGCACAATATTAACCTAACTCTAATTTTATACTTATAATAGTACAGAAAAAAAGGCACAAAAATAAGAATATATGTGGATACTGAAACAATGTGTATTAAAAGTAATATATGCATGTAACCATAAGCCTGGTACTATGAAATATTAGTACTGTATGATACAAGAAATACCAAAATGTTTATTACATTTTTCAGCATCTTACTTTTGTGTTTCCTGTATTTGGAGTGCCGTACTTTTTGTTACCATTATATTTATATATGCATGTAAATACCTGTATATGTTTTTGTTTGTTTGTTTTAAACCTTATCAAAGATATGTGCAGACCAAGACCGATAATAATTAGTACTCCAAAAGATAACTATGAGCCTAACCCAGACCTGGATGCAGTCGTGATTAGGTCACAACTGGCCAATGTTTTTTTCCTCTGTGAATATGTGAGAGCTGCAGCGCGCTTGTGCTGCAGTTCTAGACGCAGTCTGGAGTTAGCTGCAGCCTTATTAACAGGATGCAGACACTTGGGGGTGGAGACGCGGAGCAGCTTTACAAACGGAAGCATTATGCCTTCATTTCAGGGGGTTTAGAATCCACCGACTGGGATGCTCGGATACCCGATGGTTACAATGTGGATTTGATACAGTGTCTTCCAGCGCAGGCAGCGAATCTGTGAAGCCGGCAGTGGTCACCTTTTTATGAAAGATGGCTGCAGTAGCATAAATTCTCAGATATGCTGCTACCGAGGACGCAGCAGCAAACCGGACTGTGGGCATCTCTGAATCAGGCCCTGGTTTCTGCATACATGGTAAATACTAGTTGCTGTTGAATGTAGTCCACCTCTTTCTTACTTTATTCTCAAATCTGAATAAGGTCCTGATAGCCTCCTTACACTAGCAATGCATTGTCGCAATGCTGTGATTCAGAGATGCTGGGTTGGAGGATCAGAAAAACCCAACATGTTGGGTTTAACTGATTTGCCAATCACGGTCATATTTTGATCAAAATTTTGATTTGCAAATCGGTGAAATTTAACATGTATAAATTCACCAATCCTCCAATGGATCATGGAACATCGATGCCAGCCGGTCGGCATTTCCAACCGGCAGATCGGCGTTTCCGATCGCATCGCAGGATTGGGAAATCTGTCAGCTAGTGTACGGGGGGGCCCCCATACATCAGCAATCAGAAAACCACAATTGAAGGATTTGACAATTTGTTGCCCAGTTTAACAATTTCACAATCTAGCAATCTGCAACCATACATTACAAATCTTTTTCAGTGATTTGCAGATCTTTTTCAGGAAAGACAGATCTGACAATCTTGAAAGGCTCTTCATTTTTATTAGTAATGGTCGGCAAATTGGTTGATCGTTACCATCCACTAGCAATCTACAGCAGCGATTGGTTTGTAAAATCCAACATGTTGGACAACCTAATTTGGCATTTGCGATCACTTTTTTATTGCAATCGTCAGTCAGTGAAGCACATACATTGGCCATTTATTGGGAGAATCATCGTCAAATTGCCATATTGCCAGATCCATCGCAGATGTATGGGGGCCTTATTAAACAACATATCTTAACTAATGTGTGCACTACGGTGTTTAGAAAATCACAGATGTACAGTAAAAAAACCTCTAAAACATGTAAAGCATGGTATATGCAGGCAGGAGGACTAATAGAGAAATGTGATTATGATTTTACACGTATGGGTAACATTTTGCATTTTCTTTTATTAGCTGCAAATTATTAGTTTTTTTAATGATATTTATCATTTGTGATGCTTTTCCTTTAGAAATTGTGCTCTCTATGGCAATATCTACTAATCACACCTATTGCAACACTGATATCTTCATGGTACAGGTATATCACGTATTACACACTCAAATTTGGTTGAGTTGGGTGCTTGGTCATAAATATGTAAGTAGCAGCAAATTTCCCCCCCCAAAAAAACAGAAGATCAGCACACAATTTAAGTAATATGACTTGTTTATATAATTTTAAACCATGTTGTCTAAAAACAAAGTGCCATCAGTTCACAAAAAAGTGCAAAATGTGCATAAATGTGCAAATAGGCTTAGATACTTATCTATACCCTTGTGATACATAGTAAACTGTGGCATCAGACTGGCAGCCCGATAATCGTTTCGGTGCCATCAGGCACCTTCATTCAGGGGCAAAGCAGTCTTATCTTTGCAAGCATGAACTAGTATACTGTACCGGTATAATTTGTCACACCTGATGCCCAGACACACCCACAGCCATACACTCACCAGGTGAGCCTATCTGCACATTTAGGCACATTTTTTTTGCACTTTTTTTCTTAACTGATGGTACAACATGGTTTAATATGTCATAAACCTTTCATGTTACTTCAATTGGTGTACTGGTCCTCTGGTTTTTCTGGAAAGTTTTTTCTATAGACATAACTAAATTGCTAATCTATTATTATTTTATTTTTAATTAACTGTATTTATTTGCTAAATATTCCAGCTAAAGATTAATTTAACAATTGTGTTAGTTAATAACACATTTTTATATTAAATTTAAAACTCACTTAAGTTCCTGGGAGTTTGCAGCCATAAGAGACTTCAGAGTCTTGTCAGCCAGTGGACAACCAGAAACACTACAGTCATAAAAAAAAACATATTACAATAAAATAACATATATATATATACCATAAAATAGAATTGTAACCATATACAGCATAACAATATACTGTAGTATATATTATATATATATATATATATATATATACATACATAGTTTTGTGAATTATTCTGATTTTTTAATGAATACGATAACATTTAATTTAGCTTGTTCAGTGCTAAAGTTTAAATGCTTTGCAGAACTACAACATTGTTTCACAAGGTAAATAAAACATTTTATCGTATGTAATAGGGACAGTGGATAACAGTGTGTGAATGCTGTGAAATCTATTTTTTAAACTGAATTTATATACTGTATATCAGTGAAAATAAGCAGCTTACAAGTAGGTCGGTTAGAAGCGACTTTAATATATTATTTTGTTCCATCAGAAGCCAGTAACAAAGTTATTAGCAATAATTTCCAATTTATCTTATTGAAAATTAAGCTGGGTACACTCTAGATGATTTCTCGGACGATATGGCGAATTGGACCGACATATTGTCTGGATAAAATAGTGTGTATGTAGTATGTGATCTCCCATGCGGCGACATCGGGGTCATTCCATCAGCCATGCATGTACAGTAGATAGAGCGACCCAGCTACTGGCACCAGGAAGATGAATGGTGCAGGTGAACGATGTTTTGGGCGTTCGGACACTGCATTGTGCAGTGTGTACAGACCGCCGGATATATCCTACCGTCGCTGCGTACACACATCGTCTAGTGCACAGGTTCTCAAACTCGGTCCTCAGGACCCCAAACAGTGCATGTTTTGCAGGTCTCCTGACAGAATCACAATTGAAATAATTAGCTTCAGCTGTGGATCTTTTAAAATGTGTCAGTGAGTAATGAGTACACCTGTGCACCTGCTGGGTGACCTGCAAAACATGAACTGTGTGGGGTCCTGAGGACCGAGTTTGAGAACCACTGGTCTAGTGTGTACCCAGCTTTAGAGTATATAGATTTAACAAATGGGAGGTATAATTTTTTATTAAGATAAAATGATATAACAAAATAGGTAATAATGTATTTTAATGAATTATTCATCCAGAAATATATTTTATATTTTAATTTAGATTAAAAATAAAAAACTGATATGTTCTAGATATTAATGTGACTGCTGCTTATGTGTGCAGGAAGCTATTGTATGCACACCAGGGTTCCTCTACTTTCAAGCACAGCTCAAACAAAGAAAGTATTTAAAATTCATGTTTACGATCTCTGTGAAGTTAAAATAACGTTCAACTTGCTTTCCATGTGTGAGACATACTTGTCTACTTTTAAATTCACTAGGAGAGGAGATGCTGCTAACCATGTTGTTGGGGAAGGGGGTAATGGGGCTCTTTACATCTAAAATGACGCAATTCACCTAGAAAGTGGGTGAGATATTAGAGACCCACCCACTCTTCCGGGGGTGCAGGGGAATACCCGAAAAATCTGGAGTCTCCCACACATTCTGGGAGAGAGAAGGTAAGTATGATATGAGGCAGGGTTCATTGTGAATCCAGCTAAAGGTAGCAGCAGTAATACATCAGCATGTAGGCTACATAGAAGACACACAGTAGACCTAATTCATATATTTAGAGTTGTTACTGAAATCTACAGTATATGATACTGTTCATAAGCACACAATACTTCTACAGGGGAAAAAGTACAGGTATGTCCTCATACACTGTGGCTTCAGTCACGCCAAACAGCCCCTCTCGGCACGCCAGGTCCTTGGCAACTTGGCCATGCAAAACATCTTTTTCGCTCAAAATGTGCATCTTATTTGCACAGAACAAATGACTGGAAATGACAAAACTACTTTGCTAGATTACACTGATCAGGTTGATGTGCGATATTTGTACATTTGTGTCCGAATAAGTCTGAATCTGTATACAAAGTGCTACGATACAGCAGCTGCTTGCTTCATCTGCGACTTTGTACGTGTTCAAAACTAATTTCTGTGCAGTTAAAGTCACAGCCTGGCGTCTGTAGTACACTGAGTGATGTTGTACTGCATTTGCAATGAAAATTGAATGTAACATTTTAAGAGTCACTATGCTACACCTCTCGTAGCGGCGTATTGAGCAGAGCTGTATTCCTAGGCAAGATACCTGTTTGGGGCCCCCCTCCCTCAAACAATCCATAGCACTATATATATTTAGTTCCTGATTCATGCCCCTTGTTTTTCCTCCTTATTTCCAACTTTTTAAAGCTAAAAACCAACCCTAATGGCCTATCCCTAATATCCTAACCCAAACACCTAAACTAACCCTAATACTCTAACCCAAACCGCTACACCAACCCTAATAACCTGTCCCTAATACTAAAACTCAAACCCCTAAACTAACTATAATATCCTTACCTTAACCTTAAGTTTTTCCCTCTTAGTACTATAAAGGTTTGGGGTCCTCTCCCGTTACTCCGTGGGTTAGGGTACATAAACAGTAATGTGTGTGACTGTGCCCAGCTTAGTGCCTATAACATGTAAGGATGGTGATTAGTCATCACCAGACAATGGTGGGCTTATCTCTCCCATGCCACTGTTACAGTACTTAAATTAGCATAATCACACTGGAAGCACTGGGTGTCTGGCTAATATAACAATGACATTACTCGGGTGTCAGGATATTTCACCAGCTAGACACTGACTACCCTATTAAGCATACGAGCAGATACCCCCCACCCCCACCACCACTTTTTTTTTTAAAGTACTCCATAGGATTTCTTTTTTTATGGTAGGTGGGGAGTGGACAGGACTGCCATAAAGTATAATAATATTACAAGTACCTAACATAAAAAATTATTGGTAAATGGACCATCATTCTGACTTGATGTACTAATAATATCATGATCATATCAATGTATATTACAATATACTTGTAATACAAGGCAGACCTGTCTATCCCCAGACCCCATCTACCATAAAAATAGAGCCTACATAATTCAATCTTCATTATAGAGTAATAGAGAATATTCCATGATTATAGAGTAATAATATATTGTTTTTTGGTTACACAGTACCTGCCTGGCTGCTGTGCTGCACTGTGGTTCAGTCACTGTGATCCGGATCCTCAGTGTCAGACTGAGCCAGTGACTGACTGGCTGCCAGCCTGCCTCTGCAACTCTGCCTCTGTCCCTCTGCTCCTCACTGCTGGCAGAGTGCTGCATGCTGATGGCAAGCCTGGCAATGGCAGAGGCTGCTGTGCTGAGGCTGGCTGGAGCTGGATGGGGCTGGGTGGGGGATGATGACCCTTCCTTTCTATGCACAGTCTGTGACAGTGCAGACAGCGCTGCCACAGGACTCTGGGAGTGTGGGCGGGAGAGCTTTTCTGGGAGAGATTTTACTGGCCAGATTTTGTGGGGCAAATGGGCCAGTCCTGGGCCCTTAGGGTCCCACCGGGCCCTAGACGAGTGCCTTGGTTGCCTTGTGGGAAATAAGCCCCTAGTATTGAGGCTAGTTGTATAAGGACACATCTGTAAAATGTAGAACAGAGAATAAGCTTTGAATATGACTAAGACTTCCTGTGGTTACGTACCTCCGATGTGAAGCATAGTTTCCTGTTACATGACCACTACCATCACATCCTGGAGTTGGACAACTGCACAACAAAAAACAGAAGAAAAAATAAATATGTTGAATCATTGCTAAAAACTATAGTTATCTAATGTGCTAATTGTTACAGTTATCTAGAAATAATTTGTGTAGGTTGACATTAGTATTTATTTTAGGTATTCATGATTTTTAATAATGTGTGGAAATAATTTCATTAATTAAATGTGTTTGACACTGCAATTATCCTGATAGGAGCATCACTACTTTGTGCTGTTGGGGGAACATGTTCTTTCTGCTCTCTAAGGGGTATATTTACTAAAGTGTGGGGTTTTTAGAAGTGGAGTTGTTGCCCATAGCAACCAATCAAATTCTAGCTATTATTTTCTAGAAGGTGCTAGATAAATGATAAGTATAATCTGAGTGGTTGCTATGGGTAACAACTCCACTTTTAAAAATCTGCACTTTAATAAATATACTCCTAATAAGGGGACTTTATTTTGCCTCCATTCCCCAGTTCTCTGTCATGTTACTACATATAGAATTGGCATTCCTAAACAAGTTGGACAGATAAACTTTGTATCAGAATTCAGTACTAAAATGTTCTAGTTTGACAGTAACCTTCCACTCATTTCAATATGTTACTCTCAGAATATGTCTTCCTGCTTATTGCCATTGGCATGCCCATATCATGGCACTGGCCCTTTCTCATGTCAATCAGATGATCTGATTAGCTTAAGGTTGTCCTATCAACACCCACTGTAAAACAGGGTTGGGTGAAGAATGAAAACAAAACTGTTTACTAAACCTTGTCCATGTCTGAACAACCTGTGGCTCTGCAGGTGTTGTAAAAAGGATATGGTATGAAATGTCGACATTAAGAATGTCAACACCAGAATGTTGATAGGTTCTGAATGTCGACAGTCATAATGCCAACATGGACTTTAGGTTGACAAGCAATATGTTGACATTCAAAAATGTTGCACATGTTTATTATGTTGCCTTTTAACATGTTGACACCAGAATGTTTCCCATGCCTGACCTAGTCAAACACACCTCAAAATTGCTATTAAATACATTTGTAGGTAATTTACAGGTTTGGACCTACAGTGCTCCTTGTTTTAGTGTGTGTACATAGATTTCCAGCAGGATGTACATGGTTACAGCATAGGATAGGAACAGTGCTGAGGAGCAGGGGATTGCACAGGAAAGTGGAAGATGTTTGAGTAAAGTAGTTCCCCCCAAAGTGTGGAGTAGACACACCAGTGCACCAATTGGGTGCAAGATAAAATGTCTTTTTCCCAAGCAAGATTACTGAAACCCAGTAAAGGCGTTAAAAGGATGCATCTATCAGGGTGCGTCTAAAGGGTGCGTCTATAAGGGTGCGTCTAAAGGGTGCATCTATAAGGGTGCATCTATAAGGTTGTGTCTATAAGGGTGCATCTATAGGGGTGCGTCTATAAGGATGCATCTATAAGGGTGCATCTATAAGGGTGCGTCTAAAAGGGTGCGTCTATAAGGGTGTGTCTATAAGGGTGCATCTATAAGTGTGCGTCTATAAGGGTGCATCTAAAAGGGTGCATCTATAAGGGTGCATCTATCAGGGTGCGTCTATAACAATGCATCTATAAGGGTGCGTCTATAAGGGTTGTCTATAAGGGTGTGTCTAAAAGGGTGCATCTATCAGGGTGCATCTATCAGGGTGCATCTATAAGAGTGTGTCTATAAGGGTGCATCTATAAGGGTGGGTCTATAAGGGTGCATCTATAAGGTTGTGTCTATAAGGGTGCATCTATAAGGTTGTGTCTATAAGGGTGCATCTATCAGGGTGCATCCATAAGGGTGCGTCTATAAGGGTGTGTCTCTAAGGGTGTGCATCTATAAGGGTGCACCTATAAGGGTGCGTCTATAAGGGTGTGTATATATGGATGCGTCTATCAGAGTGTGTCTATAAGGGTGCGTCTATCAGGGTGCATCTATAAGGCTGCGTCTATAAGGGTGTGTCTATCACGGTGCCTTCTATAAGGGTGCATCTATAAGGGTGCATCTATCAGGGTGTGTCTATAAGGGTGTGTCTATAAGAGTGCATCTATAAGGGTGTTTCTTGCTGTGAGGAGGGGTGCATAATCATTAAGGGTGTACCCTACAGAAGGCCTTGAATTTTCCACCACATCAGAACTAGCAGCTTTTACATCACATTACATCTCTTTTAATGGGATCTGTTTTGTGCCTCCTAGTTGTAGTAATAAAGATAGTCCAGATGTCCTCTCATTTTTGTGATTAATTGACATCATAAAGGAGGATAAACTGAGCAGTGTTTTTGGACAAAAGTAAAAATGATCTTACTTTATTGAAGGGGAAGCATAGTTGTAGGACGGTGGATGGACATTTACACTTTTACACAGTGATCTTATAAAGTTTTTCTGCATCTCTACCTACCATATACAGTACATGTAGGTTGTGTTTTTAATGATCCTGCTAAACCTCTACACTGAGCACCGGCTGCTGACATTTAGGAACAGTAGCTGACAGTTTCTAAACTGCTACACCTTGTTTGTGATATGCTGGGATAATGATGCTGGGATACAATGTCAAAGCCCAGTGTCATACTGTCTGAGGAACACACCTCCTGGCCTCTAAGGTAAGAAGTAGTGGGAGGAGTGGGTGCGCAGTTTCTACTGGTCATGAATATATGTTCTATAAGGTTAGCTCAAGATGAAACAAATGAAAAATAACCATTGTTGCTCATAAGAATATCCTTTCAGTTTAGTAAAGAGTCCCAATTAGTCACAGTAGCAGGTCATTCAGCATTAAAAACATTTCTGGGATACTGAATGATTGAATAAAAATATAGGAATTTAAGCCTCAAGTCTACGGGCTGGCTTGTGAGGCATCATGTATCAGAATCTGTCCCATGGGGGAGTGTCTCATAGGTCATGCTATTTAAGGTTATGACAGGCTGGGATAAAGCGTCTTTTGTTCCTGTCTTCCGGAGCAGATTGTGATAGTAGCTGATTGTGATAACCTGGTTTTTGTATGTTTGCTTTATTCTGTTTACTGCCTATTTTATATACCTATTTTATCTCCACCCCTCACACACTTTTTTCTTCTCTCTGCTCTAATCCTTTGTGCATCTGCATTTCAGGGGCTCATTTTATTCTCTTTTTTTCTGTTTTTTAAGTTTATTATTTGTTAATTGTGCCATACTTCCTCAAGGATGGTGCTGGTGAGGAGGGACTATTCAGTGCTTCCTCCTGTCCGGGTGTCAGTGGTACAAGTAGGCATGGAGACACTGTAGTCGCTTCCGGCACAGGTGTCACAGAGATGCCACATCATTCATGTAGAGGCTTTGCACTCTCTTCACTCTGGTAGTTGGTGAGGGTGGAGTAGAGTGGGCTGAAACGCTGGGCTTCAGCTATATAATCATTGGCTCTCCCCTTACTCAGGGAGCTGGAGCCCATCACAGGTTACCTTTGCCCAAACAGGGGACAGGGCCTAGTGGTCATTTTAGAGATACATTGCTCCAGGTGGGCTCTGGAGCCCTGATTCTTTCAGGTTCATGGGTATCTGCAGGGGGGGGGGGGGCAATTATTTCATACACAAGTGCTTGCCTTTTCAATGTTTAATTTCTGTACCTTATTTTAAAAAGCATCTGTCTTAAGTGGTGTGTGGAGTTTTCTTGTGGTGGTCACAGGATAGATCACTATCTTGCTGCTTTTCTTTGTGGTGGTCCCACTGATTTGGAATGTTGCCTTACTCTTTTGTTTTCCATGCTGGCTTTGATTTTTTTTCATTTTCTTGCTGATGACAAGACAAAGGGTCTGTTCTCTTGTTTGTTATAACTGAGTATCGAGATCAATATCTGTGCAGGGTCTTGACACCCTTCCACAGGACAAGATGACTAAACTGCATGATGCCATAGCGGGATGCACGGCTATGTGTAAGATCACTCTGCATCTGGCCCAATCATGTTTGAACCCTTTGAACCTTGCTTCTAGGATCATACCCATGCAAAGGGGTTTTTGTAAAATACTTGAGAGAGCCAGGCCTCATTATTTTATTCATTTGTCAGCTGAAATTGGGACGAGAATCTCTCTGAGTCTTAGAGAATGTCAATGGTGTTAGGCTTTGGATTGCCTCAGCCATGGAAAACTTTCAATTGCAGCTGATTATGGATGGAGCAGTGTCTTCGGGGTTCGACTGTTAACTTGATAAATCCTGGTGCGTGATGCCTTGGCCTGAAGAATGGGTGCAGATGAAACCGACAAGAGATCTTTTTATTCTTAAACTTTTTTCCATGGTGGCACTGGAAGTTTAAGGAGACTGGTTGCATAATCGTAGTATTATGCTAAGGTGTGATAATCTTGGTGTGGTGCATGCCATTAATCAGCGGAGGGCTACATCCTTGCTTGTTTTGCTTCTGCTTGCACACCTAGCTTTTACTTGCTTATGGTGCATTGTGGTTCTTAAAGTTCGGCATGTGCTGGGGTAGACAATGCAATTGCTGGTGCATTGTCTTGGTTTCATTTAGCTAGTTTTACATCCTTGCTCCAGAGACTGATGCTGTTGGTGTGTATGACCAGTATGTGCAGAATGTTCTCTTATGTAATGTATAATGTAATGTATAGTCTTTACTTTTATTTACTAAAACTGATACAATTTTGTAAGAAATTTAAGATATTTATATATGTATAAATTTTTATTTGGTACAATGAATCAAATTAAAAATAATCAAATGCAATTCAGTGGAATGTTTAGTTTTCCTAAGTTATCATTCTTAGAGGGAATTCAATTGTGTTTTGGGTGCCCTGCGGGCATTTCAATTGTTGCTCCATTTGGGTATGAATACCCTGGGTGCCCATTATTTCTGCTCACCCCCTTCTGATGCGGAGAGCAGAACTATGCAAAACATCTGGCTTTTCGCACATATTTTTTGTCGCGCCCAACAGTTTAGACAGCTAAACCTCGTCTATTTGGGCGCAACCAATGCACAAATGGAATGAGCGCCCGACACCGGAATAACAATTGAATAGTGCACCGTCTAAAGTGAGGGGTGATAAGGCATGACAGGTCGTGCTACAACAATTGAATTGCCTCCTTTGAATCCTTTTTTTTGCATTGGTGGTTGATTATGTGCAGAAAATTCTACTATACCATGAGAATATCTAGCACTGCTGGGTTTGTCCCTGAATCAGTGCAAAATTGTCAAACAAATACTGACAAAGGTATGAGTCCGACATTTAAATAAATTAAAAGTAGAGTTGGCAAAACAGATTTAAATATATATTTACTTCAGTTTTAGTAGTCAAAAAATTATTCAAAGCTCAAACAGGACAATGCTTTATGTCTGATCTAGTGGTGATGTTAAGCTGAAATTTTTAAATGATGTGCAGCCATATATGCACATTGTAAACTGTAAGCACGTGAGTGTTGTGTGCAATTACCTTATTACATAAGATCTAAATCTGTAATAAACTTGTGTAACAATTGAAGTGAAACAGATGAATAATTGGTCAAACTCAATCACAAACATTTAGATATTTGTAATTAAACTGTATTGTTCACTTTGCTCTCTTAAAATGATAAGTTTCATTAATTCATGTGCTTAAATATTGTGGCTGTTTACTGGATATTGATTCTGCAGGATTACTGTTGTAAATTATGGAAAAAATATCTATTGCATGTATACAAACTGTTGCAGAATACAATACTTCTATTTCACCAGAAGATGGCGATATAAAGTAAGCATAACAAAATATTGTAACAATAATTTTTTAAAAATCAACTTGGAATCACAATTAATTATAGTTTTCAGAATGGTTATACATTTAGTTAATAGAAATGATCACTGTATTGAATGCAATTAAAAAATATTCCAAAACATAACTCATTAAAAGAAAAACAGCATATGAGACATATAAACCTTACAGAGAGTTTTCTGGGACTTTATATTTCAAATCAAATATATCCTCCATTATAATTTATTAAATAGAAATATAAACTTTCATAAATATACATTGTCTTGTAATTTGTCTTGTTAGTGTCTTCAAAAGATGGGTACAGAAGGTTAACAGTGACAATGTCACAAATGAGTACTGTATGTTGACCTGAATATGCTGGCACCGGAATCCCGACACGGGTGTAATGCTACTTACATAATTTAATCAGTGAGGGTGTTATAACTTTAAACATTCCGGTAAGAATTACAGCCATGTCGACAACCCAGCACTGACGGGTGTGTATTAAAAGACAGAGAGAGCCTATAGATGGTCAGTCATATGTCGACACCTGATCATCGACAGGTAATAGGTGGACATGATGAAATGGTTGACTGTTAAATGGTCGACATGTATTTAGTTTGACCGTGTCAAATGGTCGACATGGCCAAGAGGTGGACACACAAATGGT
The DNA here is from genome assembly GCA_031769625.1 of Taudactylus pleione. NCBI lineage: Eukaryota > Metazoa > Chordata > Amphibia > Anura > Myobatrachidae > Taudactylus > Taudactylus pleione. The sequence goes on along the minus strand of JAUIMM010000092.1, from coordinate 6,806,313 downwards.
CACCACAGTAAATGTTGACACTTTTTTTGTTATTTAAACGATAATTCTCACCCTAACCCTCCCACTAGTGCCTAACCATAACCCCCATCCTGGTGCCTAGCCCTCCCTCGTGTGCCTAACCCTAACTGTCATCTAATGCAGCCTAACCCTCCATCAAGTGCCTAATCCTAACCTAACCCTCAAACCTAACCCTAATTCTAACCCTAAAAATCATGTAAAACCATGTGTCGACCATTTATGTGTTGACCATATCTGCGTCAATCTTTTAGCAATGTCCTCCTTTTGACCCTGTCAACCTAAATTTATATCACCTTTTCATGTTTTTTTTTATAGATGAGCGATTCGGCTTTGGCTTGGATCTTCCTGCTGTTCGGATCTCAGAGCGAGGCATAACATCATCTTTCACAGATTAAGTTTTGTACATAAAAGATTATGTATTGCCTTGTTCTTGCTTCACAGGGTCCCTCAGCCAAAGCATTTGCACCCAACGCTATTCAATCCAGGACACCCCGGCCTGAGCTGATAGCTCCTGGGAGGTGGGTGCTGGGTTGATTGTGTAAAAATAGATAAAGTAATATTGTCCTTTACAGGAGAACTAGTGGTCCCAGCAAGCCTCCTCTGCATTCTGGTACTTGGAGAACCACAAGTATTAGAATATGGGGCACTAAGGGCCTGCTGGTACCTCTAGTTCACCTGCAAAAGACATTTTAAAAAAAGACAGGACACACACACACACTGAAGGTGTTAATCTTTTATTACACATACACTCACTCACACTACATACTTAACTTGTCCCTAGCGCCAGTCTGTCCCCATCTCCAGTAGAATCCACATCAGTACCTTAATTGGCTGATAGAGACGAGCCTCCGCCTCTCAGCCAATTAGCGGTTCCCACCATTGACTTCACTGGTGGGAATGCACTTTAGTAACCTACCGGTTCCCACCATTGAAGTCAATGGTGAGAACCATTTATTGGCTGAGAGGTGAAGGATCTCCTCTCTCAGCCAATGAACATTCAGCCAATGTATTTCAATGGAAAATATAGTGGCTATAGCTTCATTCGGGAAGTACCATCCTCAGAGGGTAGACCAATGTGGATTGTACTAGAGAAGGTGACAGACCGATGCTAGGGACAAGGTAAGTATGTAGTGTGTGTATGAGCAAGTGAATGAGTGAGTGTATGTGTAATAAAAGATTAAAATCTTCAGTGTGTGTGTGTTCTGTCTTTTTTTGTAAATGTCTTTTGCAGGTGAACTAGAGGTCCCACGGCTGTGGCATAACACCCCCACTAAAAGAGTATGGTGCTGGTTGTGGCTAACATGGGGGATTTTGGTCCACGTATTTCCACAACCAGGACCAGCTCACTGAGCCTGGTACTGGTTGGTCCAAATAAGAGCGACTGCAACGCCTCGACCCCCCCTATTTTCACAACCGGGACTGACACACAAAAAGCCCAGTGCTGATTGTGCTTTCAGGGGGGGACCCTACAACATTTAATTTTACATTTTAACACCTTACTATCTTTTTCACACAGAAGCCTTCACAGATCTTACCGATCTGTGAAGGCTTCTATCTATAGCCTTGAGGAAGGGAGTTAAGCTCCTGAAATGCGTTGGTACATGTGACAGGACTACTTGCAGAAAGCTGCCTGAAAGGATTTGAGACAAGGCGTTCCAGAGACCACCATCGATATCACTATAGGCCCATATGCTAAGGACTTCTGGTAATTCCCCATTATCTTTCACTGGAAACGAAGGGGCAACAGCCCATGTTTATGAATTTACATCTTATGATTATTATTATTTTGGGTCCTACACACGGCCTAGGATATATCTCTTGGATGCACACATTTTAGTGCGTTGTGAGGAATATACCAATTTGAATTTTTTAAGTATTGATGTTCAAAAAATATGTTTTTACTATATCACACTATGTTTGATATTTTTATCTCTTTCATGTATATGTGAATACTATCAACTGCAGATCATCGTTTACTGGACTCCCATATGCAGAATTGGGAAGTATTATAATTTTTGTGTATCCACCTACAGCACCGTGCGCACTTGTGTTATCATAAATTACTATTATATTTATGCTTAGGTATTAAAGGATTATACAATTTTGACAATACATCTGCAGCAGACCACTGTGCTAGGCGCCTGTGAGCACCACTCACCATTTTATTGAAATACGTTCTATCTAACTTGCATATTGTAATTAAAATCGCATTACAAGGTGCGAGGTTACCCATAGTTTAACTTCCATACACTCGCATGCCAATTAAACTCGCACCCCCAAACTCGCACCCTATTACATTTGCAAGTTTAGGGACATTTTACCTTCCAAATGTGCAAGAAGGTCTGAGTTTGATCCCAAAATTAGAGACTGTGGTTCTATGTGCTAAGCCTTGGAGAGAGAAAAAGTGGACAGAGATAAAGTACCAACCAATCAGCTCCTAACTGTCATATTTCAAACACAGCCTGTTAAATGACAGGAGCTTATTGGTTGGTACTTTATCTCTGTCTCACTTTATCTCTCTCCAAGGCTTCATGCACAGACCACCTAAGTCTAATATTTGAATACTTCAGCTAGGCTTGTACAACCCTCACAGCAAAAACAATCTCAAAATAAGAAGTATTTACATTCTCACAAATTTATATTTAGATTTTTATATTGGTATATGCTGAGCACAACTTGTCAGACATTATTGGGCGAGAACTGACTACTACCTTCCTGACAGTGTAAAAATCACATAAATGGGCTCTACAGTAACCTTATAAATTTGGAATGACTTAAAATATCTTCACACACATGGGGCCGGATTCAATTAGACGTGAAAAGCTGTAATCGGCGAAAACATTTCGCCTATTGCCGCTTTTTACCTGTTTGCATCTGATCTCCAAATTCAATTCCGGGAAATTTTCGCCTAAGCGGAAAGTTAATGCACTGAAACAGGCGCAATTCTCCAATGAATGGTAGGCGGAAAAACGTGCAAAATCTCTATTTTGGGGTGCAAATTTGGGGAAATAATTCAGAATCCATTGGACACTCCCCAAAAGGACAAATGGGAAAAAAAAAATTACATCAGAACACCTCAAAAAACACATGTCATTTTTGAGGCGAAAATTAAAAAAGTGGAGGGGCAAGGATAAAAACTAGCTAAATAGGTTTCTTGGGGGGCTGTATGGATGGGACGGATGTTTTTAGGATTGCAGGTGCATGCAGCAGGTGGATTTTCACAGTTTTTAAAAGTCAGCTTTAGAGACACAAAAATATGCTAGCAACCCAAATTTGACTGGACTATTTATTTTGACCAAAAAATACTGTTTTCTATCATTCTTTACCACTTTTACATAAAAGCATCTACAAAGCTTTTAACAAAACTCAAGGACACAAAGTTTATTAGGGCCAATAGTACACATCTGTAATGATTTCCAGGGTCAGAGTATCTTATTTTGGGGTACAGACTGATTTCCCCATACTATTCAGTACTTTCTGCATTCACCTATTAGTGTTTTCGCCTGTTCTGCAATTGAATAGGGCGAATCGCGGGGATGTGCATGCCGCAATTTCGCATCCCAAACAGGTGAATGCGGCGGAAAGTACAACAGGCGAAAAGTCACTGACTTTTTGCGGCTAATTGAATACGGGCCGTGGTTGGAATATTTTGTCTTGTAAAGTGAAACCTCATTTTAGCTACTGTATATCAGAACAGAAGCAGTCGTACATTTGTATGCTCTGTTCTTGGCAAAGCTGCTTGCCAAGGTCTATTCTTTCTAAAAAAAATATAACTGTTGCCCATTTTATCACAGGGCAGGATAACACGGCTTTATCTTGAATTTTTACCTGTTTGTAAATTACCACCAATGTTACTTTATTAATTGAATAAGAATGAAGTAATCAGAATTGGAGCATGTGCAGGATAACTGCAGCAATTAGTATCATGTATCATCACTGGCGCAAAAAATATTTTCATGTAATTTGTTTCATATCAGATGTTACAAAAGTAGGTAAAACTAGGTGACCGTTTAATAAATATAGGGATTGACTGTATAGTCTGTAGTTTTCTCGATCCAAATTAGTTAAGGCAACAAAAGTAACCTAATTAGTTAAATGGATGTAGCGGCATCCATATCCCATAACCAGTATTAACCAATCAGATATTAGCTTTCATTGGTCTACCTGTGGTTGATATCTTATTCCTTGCTACCAGTTACAGTTATGTTTTCTAATTGGACTGTTTTATTAAATAAACATATGGTGTGAGGTTAAGGGTCCTATCCAACAAGCTGTTTATCCCCATAAACCCTGTAGGAACAGCAGTTTCTGTATGATTTGCACAGTTAAGTACTGTACAGTAATGTGTTTTTTAACAAGTGTCTTGTTGAAGGTAGGAGAGCGCTACTGCGCAGTCTCCATATTGTTTCCTCTAGGGAGACTTCATTCCCTTGCCAAGATAGTCACCTTCTGTACTTCTGCGCATGTGCGGTGCCATCTTGTCATTGTGTTAGAGCGCCACAGTGAAACTCTGCATTTACCACTTGACCAACAATGCTGATACCGCTAGCATCACTACCAATATACAGTCACCAGCTGGTGGTCATTATGCACCATCAAGCTCTACTTCATGTTGGGAGTCTGTTACATGCATAACTGTAAGTATGGATGTATGTCCAGATTACTGCTGAATAAACCACTTCACCGGTTAAGTACTGGGCTGTTCTATGACTTCAGGGGATCCGCTGGTGTGTATCATTATTCTGCCATACCGTCGCCAATAGTACACACATACTCCAACATGTCAAACACAAGAGATATCTTCTATATCACTAGCATTATACACATAATCTGAGTATACCATCTTCCACCAACATGGTAGTTGTGCAATTGATCCGTTCTGAAAAGGAGAAGTTTTTGGAGCATGTGTCCGGTAGCTAATGTCTTATGTAGATGACATTAAGCAAATTTTTCCTATGAGAGTAGCCTAATCAGAGAGGGATTTTCTAATTCTTCTCTGGTGGGCTTGAGCTGTTTACAATGCCCATCGCAGTTTTTTTTATATGCATATGCACAGCTGAACCCGGATGTAAAGTTATAATTTTAGCACTCATTTTAATTATTACTCACCGCCAGATGGAGTCTTATTGGAGCCCATGTCCCAACAGCTGTCCCTTAATGAATATCCCCAAAATAACAATTTAGATCATTGTGATAAGTAATGTTAATTGTTGGGGCTGTACTGAAATTTTTGATTACTTGGGGCGTTTTTGTTTTAGTTTTTATTATTATTATTATTATTATTAATAATAATAATCTTGTTTTTAAGGCACCACAAAGTTTCCTTATTGCCATACAGGGAATATATGCAATAACAGTAAAAGAAGATATATCAATTGTACATTAACTCTCTGTTGACATATCTATGGGACTGGTCTCACAGCATGCCCCCGTCTCTCAGTATCCCAGATTAGCAGAGCACCGGGAGGTGAAGCTGCTCAGCTAGGCTTTCAGACCAGTCTGGCCAATGAGGCCATCAGTTCTTCTGGCATTTTCCAGAAGTGACAGATGGCCAGTCTTGCCCTGTTGTATCTTGATTGGCAAGAGGCAGTAAGTCAATGGCAAGTGAAGTCAATTCAGCACACAATGAGCCTTATCCAGTGAAGGGTGAGAACACCACATCATAGTAGCTGAAAGGGACTAGGAGACAAAAGTCAAGGATCACTGGAAGTAAGGTAGGGCTGGGGAGGTACATGAGGAAGGACGACCCTGTACATGCAGTCTTACATGCTAAAATGAGGGATGAACAGCTCGAGAGTGAACTGGGGAGATGAAAAGGACAGGGGAGATGAGAAGATTGGAGAAAATGATGGGTTGTAGGCTTTGATTACATGGTGAGATGTTATTGTTAACAATCAGAACTGACAGTAGTTGCTGTTTTTAAGGTGTATTTTACTGTAAGTCCTGAGTGAGCATCTAATTATGGGCAGTGGTCCAGCTGAGTAGTCTTCAGCTTCAAACTAAAAGACCTTCAGACTGTGCACCAATTATTAGGTCTGAAAAGTGTACAAAATTTTAATGCTGGGACTGTTACTGTTGACCAACAAGGGTACATTGAGGCTATACTCAACAAATTTAGTATGATGGACACTAAAACTGTCAACACAACAATTGACAAATGCACAAAAAAAACAAAAGCTATGTGTCCAATGTCAGAGGCAGGTAAGATAAGCAACATGTCAACGTGCCATTGGAGCTTTAATGTATGCAAGTGTTTGCACATGTCCAGACATTACGCATGCAGTCATCCATGTTAGCCAATTTGCAAACAAGCCTGGCAGAGAGCATTGGACTGCTGTAAAACATATTTATAGATACTTACATTTTCAAAAGCTGAAAATCTGGAGTTACAGGCCTTCTGTGATGCTGATTGGGGATCAAATGATGATGATATGCATTCTACACTGGATACCTGTTTGGTCTAGAGGATGTAGTCGTGAGCTGGTATAGCAGAAAATAGCCTACTTTTGCCTTGTCTACTATCAAAACTGAATATATGGCACTCACAAAAGCAGTCAAAGAGGCATTGTGGCTTAAGGAGACTATATGTGAATGGGTCTTAATTTAAATGACACCGTCAGCATTGCATGTGACAAAAAAAGGTGCAATTGATTTGTCTTCCAGCACAAAACACTATGGCTAATCTAAGCACATTGTCATAAGACACCATTTCAAAAGAGAGCTGATGAATAGCACTTTAGTCATAGTGATTTATGTAACTAGTGAGGGAAACCTTGCAGATATGTTAACTAAGGGTCTGACGTAACATGTGCTAAATACCTTACTACCAAAGAGTGCATTTTGCAAATGTTGATGTTTTAAGTCATGCTAATTTATTTTTGTGACCTATGCTTCACAGAAATGTCTGATTATCATATAACCAGTCAGCCTTGAGCAAAGAGATGGGGGTTTGTTGAGGAGTGTGCTCTCTGCTGTTCCTTGGATGTTAAAGTGTCCCCATAGAAACACAGGTGTGCTGCAGTGCATTTGTAAACTCCAACCAATGCGCCTTAAGTGTCTGAAGTGTCCCTCGGGCGGTCGGGAGGTTGGGGATTTGCACCGCCGCACCTCTGCTTTGCTAAGCAGAGAGCAATGGTGCCCATTCAGTTCAGGGAGACTGCTGAAGTAGTGCTTGGCCCACCCCCAGCAGGATGTAAAATGGGAGGTGTGCCATATGGGCACACCTCCAAAATGGTGTCATATAGGGGCATGGTCTAAGTAAATTAGGCCACCCACCCTTTTTTCCTGTCTGCAGCTTTGCCACACGCTAGGGCTCCAAAAGATAATGGAACAGGGCGCTATTCTACTTGAAGCTGGCCCTGATTACACTGTATGTACATCTATGTGTAAATAATCTAAATGAAGGATAATAAGGATAATAAAAATAATAATACACAGAGTGCAATACTTACGTAATCAGTTCCTTTTTTATGTCTCTTGAATGGAACTTAGTCTTAGGACTGGGCATCGAGACATCTCCAGAGAATTTAGTTTCATCTGTGTTTTCTGAACAGCTCCCAGGGTCCATCTGAAAATACATTTTACATATAACTGTGTTTATTTTATATTTATGTGTTGTCTGTATGTGTTATACATTTGGCAGCATGAGAGTTTTCTTAAAATATAAGTCAGATTCTTTAATGTGGCCAATTGTTTATTCAATTTGATAGGGGACCACTAAAGCTATATTTATACTTAACTATCTTGCATTTTCAATATGTTGCCAGGGTTTTTCCTGTGGGTGAAGTAGAGTAGATTAATCTGCACAGGAAAAATAGATCAAGTATAGTGAAAAATACGCTCCCCAGTCTCTTATTGTAAGATTCAATTAGCCGCGAACAGCTGCTGGAATGTCTTCTGGTGGCTTCGCAGGATATGGATCTCACAGATTTTCTGGTCACTGTCTATAGAGGACAGCATACTATAATTGTGCTATAGAGGATGGGGAGAGCTGCCAGCCACCAATGGCAGCTTGTGTCTAATTGAATCTTCCTTATTGAATTATTGATATATAAAATCCTATATCTTATAGGTGATGGTCCAGAATATAACACATTAACATAGTTGATATTTTATTGATCTATATAAAAGCTGCAAAATAGTTAAAATAAATTTGAGATTTTAAGTGAAAAAAATTCAAATAAAGTAAAGTAAAAAAAAGTGCAGTAGAGGCTTTATTCTGCCTGTACAATATATCTGGCATAGTGCAATCCAATAATTATATGAAATGGTCTAAGCAGCTGGACAGATACTAGTCAGTGTAATTTATTCAGTGAGGCTTTTCAGGTGCCGAGACGTGAGGGTTAGGATCTAGTAATTCAGGAGAGAGATTTTCCCCATGATGAAACGACCACACCAACTTCTGTGTGGCAGCAAACACAATATTAATATACTGTACAATGGAGCATACCCTTTCATGTCAGTGCCCCTCTAATACCTAGGAGCTGCCCAATGACTTGGTGGTCCTGTAAGGTTTCTATGTGGCTTTTTATTATCTGCAATATTAAGGGTAAATAGTTTGTCCACACAGCATAATATATTGCACCCTTACTTTTGGGTGTTGGTCAGACTGGATATGGCAAATTATTTTCTATTTACACTGCTTAGCTAAGATGTAACATTCTTATGCTGTAGGCACAAGCTGAAGACCTAAGTTGAATTAATTCCTCTTAGAAATTAAAATCGCGTAATTTAGACCTGATTACATGCAATTCAAAACCCAAGATTTGGTTTTAAATCTGAGTTCTGAACTTGATTCTACTCGGAACCCCAAAACTTATCCGAACCAGGGCTTGGTTTAACTCAGAACCTCAACGTTTGTAGGTGTTCGATTTTCAGGAATACCAAACCACACATCTCCATTAGAAATATAAAAATAAAAAATAGTGCATTTGCTAACTGCCTATCTGAAATCTAATTCAACCAACATTACTGTGAGACTTATCACCAGGGAGATGGCTCTCATATGTTGCTTGCCAAATGCTTCACAGTCTAATTGATTTGTCAAAGCAAAGTTGGGAGCCCAGCAGATGGCAGATTTTTCTGTTACCCCAGCTGAGCCACATTAAAGGATGGGCAAAGTGACTGTACAGACTACATCCTTCCTATTGGTCCACGCAATTACAGTCCTCCTTGGATCCAAGTGTAGCAGTGGCTTTTGCTGACCGAGCCAGGGAGCAGCAGAAGCAACAGCATCAAGGCCTGAGATTACCCTGAAGAAGCTTATGTGTTAAGTATAGGTGAGGTCATTGTGTTATGGCATAAGGGGAGGGCAGAGACTAGGTGAAAAATGAATACTGTACCTATGTAAAAGTATCAAAAATTTATCAGATTAAATAAAAAGAAAGTTGTAATCATGGCGGAGACATTGTCCTGACAGTAATCCCATTTAAACATATGGCAGCCAGCCAATACCTGGCAACAGAAAACAGTATTTTGCAGTAATCTACATAAAAAATGGTAACATTTATTAACATTTAGTTATAGAGTACCAGCATATTCCAAAACATGTCGTCATGAGGCAAAGTAATGGTCATGTGTAAAACACAGCTAGCAAATTATTCAGGTGTGGTGAGAATGCTGACATGGTCATAATGTAGACATGCTTAGCATGTCAACATTGACCATGTTGACATTTATCATGTGGACACTGATGAAATGTTAACATATCTTCCCTGGTGGCTTAGTGGTGACTAACCATCTTCCGGGTCCCGACAGTCATGTAACTATAAGTTCCGGCAGAGTCATCTGATGGAACGGCGTTCCAGTGAGTACACTAGCCCTAACCTTTACCTTAATCCCTAACCCTAACACTCCCTCTAATGCCTAACCCTAACCTCTCCCCCATAGCAGAACCCTAGCACTCCCGTGCCGCAGAATTACCCTAATGTTGACATTCATGTCAACATCTTAGATGTCGACATTGTAGCCAATTGACATTTTAACAAAGTCAACATCATAACTGTTGACATTGTAGTGTCAAAATTATGAATGTCGACATTGTTTATGTCGATCTAATGACTGCATCACAATTATTCAGTGCTCTTTGTATATGATTTTTTATGACTTGTACCTGTATTTGTTAAATATCTTTTCAAATTAAATATGTTTGCAGAGAATACTGCAACATACAGGAAATGACTATTTATATAAACACCAAATTATGGCCTTTCTCTTACACATTTAAGGTATGTCTGAGCTTAGTGTATGTGGGCTTGTCCTCTAATATGTGTAGAAAGTGTGGTATCATGTACAGTAGCAGGGGGTGGAGCTACAAATTGCATCATTGAGCCCCTGGACCCCTCACTTTACTGGATAAGTAATTGAGATTGAGGAGACTGGTCTTCTCTTTCATGAGAGCTTCCCAAAATGCAGGTGTCTACTCCAGTAGAGTGGGCAAGTATGGGTCCACTATAAACCTAGGACCTGCAGCCAATTGATTTTGTAAGTGCTGTGAGTGTGTTCTGCTTTTGGAGACCAAAATGATTATAATTGCTTAAGCCTGCGTCATCTACCTAGAAAGTGCAATTTTGCACCTTGACTAAATTACTGTATGTTTCTCTGCAGAAGGGACAAATGTAATGTATGAGAATAGATTTTGGAGGGGTATGTAACAGGGTGCAATTTTAATTTTACAGCAGTTACCAGATATATCATTTGGAGTGTGAAAACTCACACATTGCTGGCAGTTTGGGGTATCTCAGCATGTTAAAAAGACCCCCCTTCCCCCCCAAAAAAAATTGTTAGCAAATTGCTGATTGTCGTTTGCTCATAACTAGATTATTATTCCAACTAACCAACTAGTTGTAAGGTTGGAGTGAAGTTGGTCTGGCGTATGGCAACCTTTAGTATTGGATCAAGGGGACATCCTAACTTAACAGTAATTGCAGTACAAAAGGAACACTATCTAGTATTTGTGTACTACTGTCAAAATCTGGCAGTATTTTCCCTACATTAATAATAATAATAATAATAATAATAATAATAATAATCTTATATATAAAATTCATTGGTCGGTTTGTTTGTTTATTTGTTTGTCTATCCGGTTATGCATCTGGTCACCCTTGCACCGAATGGGATGAAACCAACGCATGGTGGTCCAGTGGGATCCTGGTCAGGTTTAGGGTCCCAGTCACACCTCCCTTTGACATACGCTGGGCAGAACTTTGACTCAGGGAGCCTGTTCTGGGCCTTCCACTGGATGGATTTTGACGACATCACATAATAAAATGGATTTGAATCAAAACTTCACAGAGGTGTTGCAATTGGTCTGGGATGCCTAAAAGAGTGGTTGGGGTCCCAGTCGGACCTCACAGCGAAATGCGCCGGAAAGAACTTTGACCCAGGGAGCCTGTTCTGGGCCTTCAACTGGATGGATTTTGACGACATCACATAATAAAACTTAATAACTTGAAGATTTAAACCCGGGCAATGCTGGGTACTTCAGCTAGTAATAATTATAATAATAATTGCATTCACATCACTTGCATGTAACCTGGTTTGTCCATTTACAGAATTGCACACTTTGCTACTACATCTAAGAAAAGGCCCCTTAATGCTTATGGATTTGGAAGACTGCAGCATAGTGCAGTGTCAGTGTAGGTGAAGACATGTGAACCCATAACTTCTGATGTAACCAGCTATTGACAAGATAATTCTTCCTATGGATCTCTATGCAGAAAGCGAAAGAAATGAGTGATCATGCACTTTACTTGGAACCTTAGTAACTCATAATTCTTAAACTCCCTTGAAATTCCACATAATTCCTATCCTGGCCATGTGTTGCTTCCGTGTAGGCCCCTGCTCTCTGCCAGAGGATGCTGCACATACACAGATCTCTGGGAGCATTTTCTCGGTCATACACTGCATGTGTAGTGTCCCCACCATTTTATTGAAGATGCGGCAAACTTAGTGGAGAAGTAAGTAGTAGTCTGTGGGAGCAGGATTAATGGTATGGGTCCCCCTAAGTCTAGGGGCCACTATGGGCCGCACATCCTGCACTCATTATAGATACGCCTAAGCCATATCATTGCAACTTTCTTACATATTACACTTTAGTAACAAAGAAACTAATTCCTCACAAATAGAACATGTACTGTAGTAGTGAAATATAGAAAGCATTATGATAAAATGTCAAAGTTGCCCTGTCTTGTTCTGATGATTAAGCACCAGGATCTCCTCCCATTTTGTGAAGTCTTTAGTGAGGATACATCTAGAAAATTGCCATATAATAATTACTTTATTTACTCTTAGCCAAGTGCACACATAGAAATGATGTAGAACATTATGCAGTACTTTTTTATGGTATTCCAATTCAAGTATAACAAAGGAAGGTCTTTATTGCCATGCTACATAAGCTTAAAAACAAACCTTTATCTCTGCATTGACCTTTCTGGTTATTTATCAATAAAAAGGTAAAGGCTGCCATCTGTTGTTTTGTAAGTTGAATAGAGGTTTTTTATAATTATACTAAATTCAAACAAAGGGATGGCATATAAATAACTTTTGTACTTTAAAATAAAACACTAAGTAAATGTTACTTAGGGGACATCGTTGTTTTGTGCTTCTATCATGTTGTTAATGAGTAACCAGGCCCCAAAAATTTGCATTTACAACATACTGTACCAACTTCTTATCAAAGGAAGGCATTTGCTATAACATAGATGAAATCCTTCTTCTCACATTGTCAGTATTCAAATGAATATAGCTAGTTGTTATATAATAGGGCACATCTATACTGTATATAAATGTGGTTCAATGTAACTTATTTGTACAAAAATGGAACCATGAGAACAAATATGCTAGTTTTTACAATGATAAAACTGTTATTGAATTATACTGCATTGTACATGTAAAACTGAATAATAAAAAAGCACTATTTTTATAGTTTTTATTTATTAACTTTACAGCATACAATCAAAGCCCATGTAAATTCATACTTTCCCCAATCATAATTTTTTACACTTTTTGTTTTTAAACTTTTCCGGTTTTGTTCTCTTTTACCACTTTTGTACAACTTTGAAAAATATAAGTTGAAAAATATAAGTTGAGATTGACTGTTGCAAATCCAGTGATGTATTGTAATCACTACCTGGATTTGAAGTATTTTGTATCTATTTAAATGGACTCAGCTCTAAATTATACTGCCCAGTTTACTCATTTAGCCTGTCCTCTTCATCTAATCACTAAGCATTACAGTCAACACTGTAGCAAGAATCACTTACATGATATTATCACTGCAAAACAACTACAGAACCAGAATTCTCAACTTTCCCACCCAAGGAAATTGCACTTCTGATGTTTTTATATTGACATTTCTCAAATGGTCACATGATTTTCAAGGACTAATATGACCCTGTGAGATGTCAATGCAGCGAAAACTTTTACACGTTATCATTTATTTTCTCTTTTGCATTCGTCCCTCCTTTATTGTTACCGATTGCAACTGTTTATATATATATATATATATATATTGCCTTACATACTGGTTGCAATCCAAACCTTTACGTGTAACACATGCTTGATTATTATGTGCGTCGCTGTGGAGCACTTTTGGCACCATATAAATAATAATAATAATAATAATAAATAATAAAAATTATTCTACATAGTAGTATTAATCTCATTAACATATGACTTTCTATAAAAAAGTGACCACAGTTCACAGTGCTAACTGAAGTCCAAGAAAGTTTATTTATTGATTTGTATGTATGTTTTAAAAAAATGAAAAAAATATATATTAAGAACATTACATTTTACTCATTAATTCAAGAATTGATTAATAAAATTACCCTACAGTATTGTAATTTATGTTTTACTGAATGTATATAGTCGTCCAGATAGTTATCCATTAATATTAAATGATATAGGGCCTGAATCATCACAAGACGGAATTGCAAAGCCGCACACAAGCAGCAGGAGGCATCATCCCTCTTGCATGCATTAATCATCCAAGCTGCGTTCATGGTGGCCGCATCAGATCATCTGCGTGATCCTCAGCTGGCTGAGTGACCATGGGGTCATGCAGGCTGGCCATCGCAGTTCAGGAAAAGAGGCCAGGAAATCTCCATCAGCTGATGGAGATCCTGGCCTTCTCACTCCCCCCCAACATTAGTAACAAGCGTCCGTTTTGGGAAACGGAGGGCATCACCCCCCCTACCCCCGCCCAGAAACGGCAGCAGATTGCCAATCACGGACAGCCTGCTGTTGAACTGCGTGTTATCACGCAGCATCATACAGCAAATGTGCAGTATGTGTCCGGCACATGCACAGATTCCTAACCATCAGGAATTAGCACCATAATGGGCAAATTCTAAGAATTTTGAACTGCATATATTTCAGATCTGGGAAACATGAAACAATAAAATAAAATAAAAAAAGGTAAGAAATATACTTGGAATTATCAGTATAAAACTATTATTTCCATATTCAAAAAATATTGCTGTGAGGGCGGCATATACATATTTTTGTTAGATGAACTGTAAATGTATTTTTTAATACATTTTCTTACTCCACATGACAAGTAGGAATGTTGTTTCACTTAATTAGATCTTTGGACCCTTACAGTCAGCAGTGTAACTCTAAATTTTGCACCCTCCCTGCCAAAAATGTTTCTGGTGCCCACGCCCCAAAAAACCCCCAAAGGAGATGTTTTTCTGCATGCTCCTCTGGCATGCGTACTCCCAAAAAAGGTGTGTGGTTTTCTGATACAGTAATGCCCCTTACACATTATGCCACACTAAGTAATGCCCTTTATAGCACATTATGCCACACTGTAATGCCCCTCTAACATTATGCCACACTGTAATGCCCCTATACACACCGTAATGTCCCTTACAACACATTATGGCACACCGTAAAGCCCCTTATAACACATTATGCCAAACAGTAATGCCCTTTATAACACATTATGCCACACTAAGTAATACCCCTTATAACACATTATGCCACACAGTAATGCCCCTTACACATTATGCCACACAGTAATCCCTATTACATCCCACCCTGAAAGATCTACCTCACCATCACTTCTATCCACTCCTACCAGTCTGTCACCTCAGCTGAAGATAGGTTGCACAGTTTCTATGTCCGTTTAGAACCAGTTATTGGGAACATAGGTTTTAATCTGTAAAATACCCCCTGTAGCTGTGCCCCTTATGCAGTGCCCCCTGTAGTAGTGCCCCTTATGCAGTGCAGTGCCCCTTGTAGTTGTGCCTCTTATGCAGTGCTTCCAGTAGTAGTGCCCATTATGCAGTGCCCACTGTAATTGTGCCCCTTATGCAGTGCCCCTTGCAATTGTGCCCCATATGCAGTGCTTCCTGTAGTGGTGCCCCTTACGCAGTGCCTCCTGTACTAGTGCCCCCTCCCAGTTCAGAATAGCCCCCAGTGTGCCCCCACACCCTGTGCTGTACTTACCTTACCATGCTGGGCACTGCTGGCTCTATGCTGTCAGGGCTTCTGCTGTCGCTGCCACTGTCACTGCCTGGATCTAACTGGATCCAGCAGGCTTCTCACATTGCAGGTGACACCTCTAATTGTTTCAGACTCTGACCACTTCAGAGGCCAGTGTTTACAGTTGCTTGATCACAATCAATGTTTTGTGGTGTAGCAATGACCCCAGTGCACCCCCCTTAAATTGGCACCCCCAAACCACTGCGGGGTCTTGTTACACCACTACATACAGGTCTATTTATCAAGATGCAATAATAATAAGAATTTTCTCATGCCACTTATTAACTCAGGCCCTGATTCAGAGCCGGACGCTCTGACAGAGCGCTCTCTCTGAATCAGGATCGTCCTTCTGAATTTTAGAGCAGCCTCCTGGCCGCTCGCATAGCTGTGGGTGACCACCCACAGCTATAGCGAGCGGCCAAAAAGATGGTCGCAATGGTCAAGCCCATCGTGACCATTGGGCTTGCGACAAGACCCTTGTGGTAGGGTCTCGTCTGCCGCAAGCCATGGAGTGCTTTCGGCTCTATCAGAGCCGAGAGCACTCCCACTGACATCACTTGTGATGTCAGTGGGGCTGGCCACAGACGGTAGTTGTTCCCATGGGAACACCTCCATCTGGGCAGCCATGCGCCCGGCACGCCCACCAAAGGGGGCGTGCTGTCACTCACCATCGACAGCACGCCCCCTTTGTAGCGAGACCCGGAGCGACGGCTTGCGCATGCGCACTGGCCCAACATCGACCCGCTTGCGAGTGCTCAGCGCTCGCGAGTGGGTCTGAATTAGGCCTTCAGTTTACAATACCCAAAGATGTTTTGGTCCCTGGTGATACTAATGGTGAGAAGAATAGCCTAACCCCTTTACTAGCCAATCCTCAAATGCATATGCATGTGCACAATGGACTAGAAATCTGAATTTGGGGCTTTCAGTTTAACTTAAAAAAAAAATGGTAAAATATTTTTGAAACAGAAAAAATAACCAATATATTTATCTTTACAAAAGTGCTATATTTAAATAAACAATTTGTTCTGTGGACTACCCTTGCTATCATGATGCAGACATATGCATATAAAGATAATATATAAGGATATTTTAATTTTGTAAATCAAAAATAAAAAATAAATATTATAAACTTGAAAATATAATATGTTTCACCAATAATGTTTCTTTAAATAACACTGATAAAGATTACATTTTGTAGGTGTTTTGAGTTAATATGCCTGATGGTGATTCAAAAAGGCACAGAAAGAGAGAGGGAGGAATAGTTTAAATTCTATTAATATGCAGATGGAAGTTTATAGTGATTTCAGCAAAGACCAGAACATAGTGGTAAAATGGATAACAGATAATGGCATCTGGCACTTTCAACATTTTTTTAAGCCTTGAAATTGTTGGAGAACTGACAGTTTGAACTAAACTAACAGCCCTATTTATTTATCAAGGATTTTGTAGAGATTTTGAGCCATGTCCAAATTCATCCTTTTTTTGTTGTTGTTTGTTAGAGGGCATCTGGACAGGCTATTTCACAGAGACATATAGACAATGTTTTCTGTAAATTGCCACCCAAATTAAGCAACTGTTGTGTGTATGAACTGGTGCAACGAGCAAAAGACCATGTATAAAAAAATCATTGTCTACAATTTACTAGAAAACAGAAACAGCCAAAAAATATTTATACATTGGATCCAAAGTAGTTTAAATTATTTTGAGTAGGAGGCATTAGTAACCACACAATCCTATCTCATTGTGTTGCAGTTTATCCATTTCAAATGAAAAATTAGCTCTACAATTGATTCCAGTAACAACATTTCCACTACAGATTTATTGTGGGACATTAGCCAGTGGTATTTGTTAAATTAAAGATTAATTAGTAAATTAACAATATAAAATAACCAGGAACAATTTACAATACAAACACACTGTCTCTGGTGCCCTTTGGCAATTCTGTTTTACGTATACATCATTCTCAATCTTATTAATTACACCAGATTCACAGTTTGTGGAGGGGGTGGGGGTCAGAAAAATCACCCATGGTTTTTAGCATGAGTTTGATGGGTTCTGGAGTAGGAAGCACAGTTTTTGTGTCACCCATGTAATAGCATTTGGCCAGTCTGGGATGGTTTCCTTATAGCAGGATGACCCATGTTTGGATAAGGATTTGGGAATCAGGCATTTGGTCCATATATTATTTATTTTATAGGACCAGACCCAATGGTGTTACTAACAATTGAAGCTATAAATGGATTTTCTTAATCAAGTGCCATTTCTATATTTACCCATACTTCTAGAAAATAATATTGCAAATTATGAAAACTTCACCTACAAAAATAAAACCTATTCTTGGTGTTTTTTGGATATTGTTTTCATGATAAAATGTGCAGCTCTTACATCTTTAATCTGCCTCACAAAAAACAATCATTCCCTTCCTCTCTGTGGCTAGCAGTCCTGCACTAAAAAAAGTGGCTCTTCCTGGCTCTCTGAGCTGTGGATGCATACAGTAGGGTTTGGGACCTCTGGAGTTGCAACTTTCCACGTAGTGGCCCTAGTATAAACTGCTACTAGTCCTAAAATACCTAATCCTTAATTTGGCTTCTTTCATGATTTAAAGAAGTCTTATGCTATAAAGTACATCGCCAAGATTCTGAAAGACAGTGTTAATATACAGTTAGTATCTTAACCATTTCAGCTTCATTGAGAACCATGAGTGTAGTCAACTCATAGCAAGGACACCAAGTAGTGCTATGGAAGATCTTGCACTCTTTTCCACTGTTGCCATGTACACAGAGGCACTCATTTCGGAGTATGCATCTCCTAAAAGACTGTTGCTCGTATTTAGAAGTTCCAGACTTTAGAGTCATATTCTATTGTCTAGCATGTGTAAATTGTTAAATTTACTTACAGTACTACACTAATGCCTTTGGTGAAGTTTCTATGAGGTACCATAGAATACTTTTTGTTCCATGAATTTGCATCTGCTATCCAATTGAACTTACATTGGTTTAGATAAATAAGAAGGTATAGGTGGGTGCTTAATTTTCCCAATGTTTATACATATAAATTGTTCCCATCCTGTGGTAATTGTTTTTGTTTAGTTTGCAAAATACCCACGCCATGTCTCATGATATGTATTGTTATTTTTATTCTGTGACTTTCTACCAATTTTATTGTGACATAAGTACTTATCTAGTGAAAATGGTGCACTGCAAGTGACTTTGTTTTAGAGATTTGCGCAGACCCCTGTGTTTTGGTTCAAAATCATTTTTGTGTTTTGGCTGTGGTTTTGTCAAGACCACCCTCAACTGTTTTAGTTCGATTTCAGTTTTGAATTTCTTTAAAAATTTATAAAAACAGCTAAAATCATGTAATATGTTGTTTCTATAGTATTATTAAAATTAATAACATTTATTTATTGACCTATTTTCCGTGTGAATCCTCATATTGAACAGGTCAACATAATTAATGATAAGATGGGAAGGTACCTCGTAATTCCAGCACACTTAACAACATATATGTTATCTTACTAGTAATGGGATATTAATACTATTCTTGATAGTAAATTAAGTACATAAATCCCCTGTCTTTCCAATTTAGCTATGACTGTACCTCCACAGCTCTATAATCTTTGATTACAAATCACTGAGGACTTTACCTTTTATTCCATAAATTCATATTAATCTCTACACTAGAAATTAAAGATTTTCTTAAGTCAGACTGCTACCTCTATAATTGTAAACTTGTTTCTCATCTAACAATGACCCCATAACAGTTGGGTGAAATATTTCTCTGTCTTTTCTCCATCTGATTTTCCTCTAATGTAAATCAAAACCATGAGATTAGTAATGCATAATGGTCAAGTGTATTATTAATTATCACTTTTTACTGATGATATTCTCCTTATGATCTCTTCTACCCATATCTCCCTCCTAAATCTATGCAAGATTTTAGATCCATACTCCAATTTATCGGAGTATAAAATTAACTACAGTAAGCCAGAGACCCTTTCCCTACATATTCCTCCTAAATATAAAAATAAATTATGCACAAATTATCATTTTAGACTGTCAAGAAAATATAGCATCAGGGAATTTACTTCACCAGTATGTCACTCTCAATATAAAGAGAATTTTCCAGTCCATTTTGTCTGCTATCAGAAAGAATATCTATTACCTATCACACTATCACCTGGTTTGGACATATTCCTACCATCAAAATGAATATTATTCCTTTGATCCTGTGTAAGTTTCAGACAATTCCATTCCAGGTTCTAGGGAGTATTCTTAAACAAGTCCAAAAATCCATTATCCCTTTTGTTTAAATGGGAGAGCTCTCTATGTTAAAGACTCTAACCTCATTAAATATACAGTATACTGACAATGAGGGACAGGGACTCTAAAGCCTCTCATCTAAACCAACTGGTGACTTGATTTTCCCTTATTTGGTTCATTTAAACTCAGTAGGAATAAACATAAATTGGAATATATAATTATTAAATTATCCAGTCTTCTTTTGAAATCTTTAATTAGAACACTTAATTTGTTTCCTTCTCTCCTAACCCCAATGTGGTATAATCCAAACTTTTCTCCATAGTTCTTCTTACATAATAACTCATAGAGAAAACATGATTGGGGGCCTAGACTTGGCTTTGATTTTATAGTTGGCATGAATTGTCTATATTTTTGATTCCCTCTATTGTATGTATGTAACATCCCTCAATGTGTTTTAACAAATATGCAAATATAGATATGTCCTCATACACTATTGACTGCCTGGCATGCCAGGTCCTGTGGGACTCAGCTTGCACCGAGTATCTTTTTTGCTCGAATGTGTGTCTTAGTCATACAAATGAAACATTCCGATGTGACAAAACCATTTAATGAGACTGCAGTTATTATTTTGATATATGACACTGAATGCTATGATGCAGCTTCACTCCAAGTTCTGTTGTGCTTCATTTGCAACTTTGTACATATTTAAAACTAATTCCTGTGTGGTTAAAGTCACAGCCCGATGTCTCTGTACAGATTCAGTGAGAATAAGATGCAAATTTAAATAAAATGTCACTACACTACACCTCTCGGCATGACTAAATCGGTCTGGCCATCTTGCGCTGCATGGCGTCTTGAGGCTTTGTGTACGAGGACACATCTGGATGCTGATTCTTGTTTTTGCTACCAAAAGAACCAACTATTCAGAGTCTTCGGTTCTGAGCAACTGTGCTTTTATAATCCTTTTAGAAAGAGTACAATCTGTATTTCATACAATATGTTGTGCTTAAACAATTGAGAATTCCTTTTAAGCATGAAAAAGTTTGGGATAGGACTTATTCCTCCCTTAAATTAAGACACATGACCCAAAACTAGGGGCCAAGTCTCTAAAGTCTTCATTTCAATTTTGTTTAAAAACAAATCGCAAATAAAATTTACACTAGATGGTACTTAGGGCCTGATTCAGAACCGTTCGCTAGGTTGTGTTCGCACACAGCCTGCTGATGTTTGCAATATGCACATGCATACAGGACGCAGTGCGCAAACTAGTCCATGCAATCGGGAAGCGGTCGCACCCTGTACACAGATGCTCCATAAGAATGAGTGATAGGACGTGCCATTTATGGGTGGTGACAGGGGGTGCGAACGCAGGCATGTCTGTGCATCTGAACGCCTCAGGGGCATGCATAATTAAGACGCCTCATCAGCATACACGTCACATGGATGAATTACACACAGCAGAACTTGCAGCGCTTGTGGTAGAGTATGGTCAACCACAAGTGCTGCGAATTGGTCCAATGTTACTTGATGTTATCGATTGTTTAATACACTTCCTGGAGATGATGTATGTTACGAAGGGAAAGTGGGCATCTTGTGTCAGGCTGGTGGGCATCTAAATACATACCGCAATCACACGCCAATACATAGTGAGTGTTCTATTGTATTGCTAGCAATCGCGGGATTTGCATACTTTGGCTGCTGAAGGCTGCGTGTGAACGCAGCCTAGCGAATGGGTCTTAATAAGGCCCTTAGATCCCACAAAACGTCATAGTATTTCTCCCTTTTTTTCACATTTGTGTTTTGATAGTTGCAGTCAGAGAGGGACTTCATTTATATATGGTGGGTATGTCCTAAAATCTTATTATTTTAGAATGAATTCTAAACCTCAAAAGATTTTGTTGGTAACATACAACTGGTCACTGCTATTGTGCTTACTGATCCCAAGTCTATATACCTCAAACTGCTGGCCTTTCATATATTAAACTCAACTAAATTAGCCACAGCCAAGGATCCTGCACCTTCTCCACTTCTGTATTTTCTGAATAAAATCTAGTTTATTGCCTCCATGGAAAAATATCACTTTTACATTTATGAAAAAAGAGAGGACTAATTTAATTAGGTATCTTTAGCTTCACTTTATTTTAACCAACATGATTCTTTAAACTTTGTTTCTTTTTATGACTCTTTAGTCCAATCTAATGTTCCTTGGAATTAGATTTTTAAAACTGATCCAGACATTAATGTAGGTTTATTAAACCCTTCCAAAATGCTTTTGTGGTGCACACTAATTTCTTTTTTAACCCTTTCATTTCCTCTCCCCTTATATTTCTCCTTCTTCTGTTTCCCACATCCAGTTAGTTTAAATAACTATTGTGTATAGTAGCAACATTTTTTTTTTAAATTACTCATTGACAACTGTGCATTTTTTGCTATATATTTAATAACTTGTTTACTTTTAATATTTGTTTATATATGTATATTTTATTTTTATGGGTTTTTTAAATTGCACAATACAGTAATTCAACTTATTGTTAGTTATGAATTTTTATAGTATATATTTTATTTCTTAAAAAATGACTACTCCTACAAGAGTTTTTCCTGTGATTCAGCTGAGAGATTATTTAGGGACCCAAACATTGCAGAAATACAGTGAATTTAGACTCATGTCAATTCATTCTTTGTAATTGTAATTATTATACTGGTATGGTGTTTATGGTTGTAATGGTATTTTTGGGCTTTCTAGGAAAGAGGTTTTTTAGAATTTGGAGAACTATGCATAATAGTGATTTACTTCTGTACGTACCAGCAGTCATGGACATGACTGGCCTGTCTCCAACACTCAGCAGGCTGCTGATTGCTGGTATTCCCAATTAAATTCATTAACAGAACCCACCTGGGCTCAGGCTAGAAAATACATAACACCTTTCTCCAGGAGTTACCCCTAACCTCCAGCACTGATGACTCATGCAAGCAATCACCCATCAGCCAGACACTATTAGAACCTGCTCAGTGCACTCATCTAGTGCCTGAGTATCTATTGTGTTCTACATAGGTGCTCCCACTCCAGAACTATACTCTACAGTATAGTTTTCTTGTTGTTGAACTCACATTTTCGGTTTCCTCGACAGCAGCACACCCTTACACGCAGTTCCATCCGCGTTGTTTTCAGATGACTTCATGCCAGCTAAGTACTCTGTTGCTTTCATGTTGGGAACCAACTACACGCAACCTGGGTCTTCACCAAGTGATATCCTCGTGTGGGGATTCCGAGTGAAGTCATGGGGGTCTTCGACTCTGTGCCAGAGTATTTGGTTGAGTTAATTCCACCTGTTTGCATTTATCTTCTGTGTGTATGTGTGTACTCTGTTACACTTGCTGTCTGTTTTGAGCTCCAGGGTTATTGTAATATACTCTGTGTATCTCATTGCATGCTATGTACTGTTCCCACAGTGCCAACACATCTGTGCCTCATTGCAGGCTTTGAGCTGTTGCCACAGTGACAGCACATACACATTTCTCGTCACATGCTAGGCACTGTCCATACAGTACCAACACCTCTGTATACCCTATTGCATGGTACGCACTGTACAAACTGTGACAACACATCTGTGGTATGCTACCAAAATCCCCCACTTTGTGAACCCAACTGTATCTTCAGCATTTGTACCTACTTTACTGTGTTAAACACCTTGGGGTATTCCGTGGCTACCACCTCTCAGAGTATCAAAGCTAAACCTCTTTCGGTGTGTTCCCCATAGAAGGAAAATCCCAAGGCTTCACAACTTATATTTACAGATGTCCATAACCAATGATCTACTAGCCAGATTAATATCCCATAGCAACTAGTAAGAGAAAATAAATTGGGCACCCTTCTCACTTCTATTTGTTAAATAAATAAAAAAATATAAAATTGGTTAAGGTCATTTGGCTCCCACAATGCCCACTGGGCCCATGCAGAAACTTAGAATACCTAATGAATGATCTGGCTGTACATCTGTGTGTGACTGAGTCTGAATCTGTGCTATGTGGGCTCCAATAGCATGTGTAAAACCAATTCCCGTGTGGTTAAAGTTGCAGCCTTGCATCTCTGGTACACTGTGAGCATCTTTTTGTTGCATCTGCGATGTGACTAAGATGCAAAATTTAAAGGCAAATATGATACGCTACTCCTCTAGGAGCATCTCAGTCGTGCCAGCCGTCTCACACTGTATGGCAAAAAGACGCTCAGTGTAACAATGGTTTATTATGCTGTGTCCACTGTATTGTGATTATATCATGCTGCCACATTAAAATCACAATTATGCAAAGCAAGGCCTTGTGGACTTCTTTTACACATTGCTGGTACTGACTGTAGGACCTTTTCTACATAAAAGGTCATTTACTTTTTACTAAATTATTTTGATTTAATACATATAAAAACATACTTTGCATTTTTTTAATTGTATGAATTAATTTAGCCCACAAACCTCAATATCCTCTGCATTTTTACCATGCACCTTGCTGTAGTTGATTGGTGCATCCCAGCCCTCCTTTTCACACAGGGCTTTGTAGAAGGCAGCATTGACCAAAAGGCTACTAGTTTTAAAAGGAGAAGACGATGGAGTTGATATTATTGGATTGGAAGAGCTTAAATCACCAGCCTTTTCATGAAATCGATTCTTCTTCATACTCAAGTCCAAAGTTCCATTTTCATCAACTTCAATCTCTGCAGCCTGTGGAAATTGTAAAGATATATTTTAAATTGATGAACAGTTTGTGGCTTTGATAGTGTAGACATGTGGTGCTTTTAAGGGATAAAAGTAAATGCAAGCTTTTATTTAAATAATATCTGATTTAAAAAGCAGCTTTTGATTTACATCACATCAGTTAATGTGTAATTCTTTGCCAGAGTTCTGTGTAACCTCATAATGCTTTCCATGTTTTCCAGCTTATTGCGAGTAGAATTTAAATAAGACGCTTCCAGAATTTAAGCTGTAAAAAAAAAAACAATACTAAATCTGAGTTTATTCAAATAAAAAAAATCTGCTTGATCTTTTTTGATGCAATGAAAAGTTGACCTGGTTTCCATAACATTGTGAAAAGTGCAATATACTGTTACCCTTATATTTAGTTATGTTTTTCAGTATACTCTCATTTAATTAAGTATTCATATTATCTCACTTTTGACATTTTCTTTTGATCTGCCTTTATGTATGGAATGGTAATGAGCACAATATGCTTAATAGATCAAATTAATAATTAAAAGTGTACAATTTATTTTATAAATGATTTGAACCAACTCATCCTCAACTTATACCATTTATCACAAGTACTGCATTGCTGTGTTTCTTAAAAAAATTAAATCAAACAGATGATTGAAGATAAATAGGTAAACCTGTCCAAAATATCAAGACGCAGTTCTATTTGGTGTAAGAAAATGGAAAACTAAGTTTAACAATGACTATGCATTGTAACATAATTAGCTTACATAGATTTGTTGGTGATTGTGTGTAGCTAGCTCTCTTTTGTGATCCAGTCATATGGCCAGGGTCTATAATTTTTAGTCCTCCACAAGTGTGTCCAGGATGCTTAGAGCTCTTTGTTGGTGAATACCTAAATTTCAATGTGAGCCGGCCTCATAAGGTATCTAGTTTTCAGGTCACATAAAAAGTGTATTTTGCTGTTTGTTACATAACTTGTCTCCGTTGTGTTGGTATAAATAATAATAATAATAATAATAATAATAATAAGTAGTAGTAAATATTTTTATTGCTCATTATACTAAAAGATAAATATTATACTAAGCAACTCAATTACTACCTCTTGCTGCACAACAGTTAGGTACGCTCCTGCTAAACTGATTTCTGCTTGGTGTTATCTGAAAGCATTCTTACTATAATTCATTTATTCACTTTTAAATGAAGAGTAAAATAAACATGCCATAAAATAGTAAAATGTAAAAAAAAAACAGTATACTTAATAAACATACATTCCTACATGCACCACAATATAGCACAAAAATGTAAGCATAGTAAGGACTATTTTATACAGTGGAATTAATATCCATAAACTAAATAGAAATATTGTGGGTTATTTGCTGTAATTAATAAAATATTTTAACATATTTATATTAAGGTGCTTTGATTGTATTTATATTTCCATTTCACTACAATAGTTTAATCTGATGTGATAGTTTTAAGTCCTAAATTTAACAGTGCAGCTTATCCTAGATAATAACTTAGTAAAAACATCTTGTGCCATCTGTATAATATAAAATGCATTTCACATTAGTATTAATAACTCTTAGTTACAGAAATGAAAGATATTAACTATATCTGTACCAAATGCCCTGAAGTATGAAATGTGTCATTGAGTTGTATTGTGACAGATGCATGTGAAAGCATGTAATTTAGAAATGGTTGCAACACAGGAATTAATGGTTATATAGTTTTCAGTAAAAACTCACAAGTTTATTAAAAAGAGGAATCTCAAATCATTTCTAGAACACAGTATAAGGAAAATAATACACAATATTACTATTTATATTATTATTACTATTTATTTGTGTTTTGCAGTTGTAGAAAATATGTTATCTTTCAAGTAGATAATAAACAACCATTGTAGTTACTGTAATTAGGAATATAGAGTTTAAAGAATATTATATTTATTATTTACCTGATTTGGAAAAGCTAGTCCAAGTTAAATCTGGTATTAAAATACTTTCACTTTGAGAATTTCCATTTTAAGGTTACATTACAGTTAAAAAAATAGTTTTTTTTTAAATATTTTATTTTGTAGTAATTGAAATATTAAAAGTAATAATGATTTGGTACTATGCACATGATATTGAGTAAGAATAACATGTGACTTTAAGTAAATAATTGTGTTGTCTCTACAAAAAGTAGATTTTATAATAACAATAAATCACACCTAAAACTCCAGGCCTCCACAACAGATGGTTTGGATAAATAGCCATGAAACTGGACAGAAATCCTTTATGCTTCAAAACTGTAAAAACTATCCAATTGAAAAAAAATACTTTTAAGGTATCAATTGAGCAATATTCCTTTACATTACAGATTTGTTTAAATCAGGGAGCACACTGAGTACTTAACAACATAAAATAAGTACAAAATGTCTTCATGCTGTGTTTCATCCATATTGAGCAGATTTACTATTGTTGATATTATGGATTTGTTTTGCAATCAGCAACATTTTGCATCTGAGTCTTGGACTGTAAACCTAATTTAGATTTCTAAATGCTATGGGTTTTCTTTTTTGTTTACATACAGAATTTAATTTTGCATTCTGAAATAAAAGATTTTTCTTGTTTTTATGTTTTGATCAGTCTATATTATCATTAAGGAAAAAATATGGTTTTATATCTGTTATAATATAAGTCTACCTTTATTTTAGTTTACATAAAATCTGCTACAAAAGTTAGATGATAAACAGCTGATGTGATTGCAGGAAGGAGCGCCAACTGTACCTGCAATCAGTGAAGTGAGAACATTGGGTCTCATTCAGACCCGGTCGCAAGCGCTGAGTGCTCGCAACCGGGTCGATGTTAAGGCCCTGTGCACGCACAGCGGCCGCACTGTGCGTGTGCAAGCCCCAGAGCGAGAGAGAAACTCTCTCGCTCCACAGCTCACTAAAAAAGGGCCGGCTGTCGATGTTGATCGACAGCTCAGCCCATTTTGTAGGCGGGGCGGGGGGGGTGGTTTCAGAAATGGAGGCGTTCCTTAAGGAACGCCTACCGGTTTGTGGGTGGCCGCACTGACATCAGCAGTGCTGTCAGTGGGGAGCTTCCTACTCGATCAGAGCAGGAAGCTCCCTGGGGCTTGCGGCTGCCGAGACCCAACCTTAGGGTCTCGTCGCAAGTCCCGATGGTCACGATGGTCTTGACCATTGCGACCATCACCCTGGTCGGTCTCTAAGCTGTGGGTGGTAACCCACAGCTTAGCTAGCGACCAGGAGGCTGCACTTAAAAATAGAAGCGGCCGCCCTCATTCAGAACGAGCGCTCGCTTCTTGCGAGCACCTCTGAATGAGGGCCATTGTCTTTTCCCTGTCACTAGTAGGATGGTGATGTTTTCAAACCTACATGACTCTTTATCAATCAGTATATTATGCATATAGTGGTGTTTGAATAGATTTAAATATTTTATTTGTACCAGATTCCAACGTCAAAATAATTTGATTGGTAATTAACGTGGCAAACAAAGTAAAAATTCTGATAACTAAATAAAATTACAATTAAGTATAGAGATCCCTTGGAAATAATTACTCCTAAAGTATATTCCCTTATATCAGTGCTGGTTGCTATTAGTGAACTTCCCATGTGTTATGATTTAATTTTAGTCAGAAGATCAATATTTGAGTTTTTTTATACCTGAGGTTTGACACACAATTTAGAATATTTATATTACTTCCAGTTTTCTGTTGTTAGCAATCTGTGTTATATGCTGAGAATATTTTGGATGAAGCTACTGCACACCAACTTTGATAGACAAATGTGCCTATTGCTTTTTATGTTTTCTCTTTTTAACAGGGCAGTGCTACCATTAGGCATATTTGTTTGTTTTGAATCTAGGTAGTAGTTTAGGCCCCCAAGGGTTATGGGGCTCTGAAACACTGAATGAGTGATCTAATGTTACACCGGCCAGTGTTTTTAATGCCCCCACATGGAACACCAGCCACTGACATGTGAAGCTGCCGACTGCTATGCCTCCATGTCAGTGTTATGCTAGCAGTCTGGGGCTTAACTCTGATGTCACAGCAAAGTGTGACACTCCCATCTTGAGAAGCCAAGGATGCCACCCCATCTCTTGACTGCCATGATAAGAAACAGGAGGGTAGGGTTGTAATGCCCAATGGTAGAGGCGCCTCCTCTGTATTGGGGAAGGGTGCTGCCTAGTATTCCCCCATGGCTTGCACCACACCTGCTTATTGTAGATGTTAAGATAATATAGGTTGTTTAAGAAAGTTAGCAAATCATCAGTCTGTACAGCATGTCTAAAAAATAGTAAGCAATATCCTTTCTTATAACCTTACTGTGTTTGCTGGCTACTTGAATTCTACACTCCATTTACATCTGTACCCCAAGGTTTGCTACGTTATGTTAATCTATTTTAGAAATAATGTATTTTCTCATGGCAGAATGGCCCTGGTTGAAGTATAAGGAAACCTTGAAAATTCTTGATGAGACTGTTTTCGTTGGTTACTGGATCAGTTGTGTTATCTCTTTTAATTATGGGTTGGTTCTCTTTGCTTAATACCCCAAACCCCAGACCAATCATCTTTTCATAAATGTTAGTTCCATTTTCCCTCTGTAATAGAGCGATACATTTCTATACTTCTGAACATAGCTAATTATCATTTTGGGATAATGTATAGAGCTTATATTATTGCATAATAACCATAATATGAAAAAACCCAAGAAATCATGTTACTTCTATTTATTCTTTCTGTTTTACCCTAAATAATGTCTATAACATACAACTACTTAACCTATTTTGTTACCAAATGTAATTATTATCTATAAACAAATAAGTCAAAACAAAAATAATTAGAAATTTTGATTTGACAAAGTAAAGAATCACACTTTTTCCACAACCAAGCATGTGAGTAGAGAAGAAAACCCTTTGATAATTTAGTAATTAAATTAGGATGTACTGTACATTTTCTTGCATTCTACATCCTCTGAAAATTCACCTACAGCACAACTTCATCAGCCAGGTCACTGCACAAAAAAACAGATGATTTACCTTCTCATCATTGTTTATTTTTTGTGAGCAACCAATTATCACTATGTTTTTGGACTTTACACATATAACAACATATTGAATCCCTAGAAGAGCATTATTTGATTAACACAGGACTTCTATGGGTAACTGTTTTTGGTCAAATTTTAGATAACTCCAGCAAACTACATTTTGTACTTCATCTTAGCTCACTTGCCCCTACAAGCTTCATAATAGGCTTTCCTACACTGGCCTCACACACTTTTTTTTCTCACACACCTACTGGACCCACAACAGTCAACATTTTGTCACGAACGCTCCACAGAGACTGCAGTGACTAAGGATGTCAATGATTTGATCACTGCTAAATATGAATACTACTCACTTCTAATTCTTAAGAATCTCTCACATGCATTTTGCAATGATGACCACTATCTTCTCGTTCAAATGCTACTTTCCTTTTTTTAGGACACTGTTCTATCCTAGATGTCATCATACTTATCAAATTGCTATTTCAGTGTTCATTTCACTGGAATGACCTCATCTCCACTTGCATTATTAGTTAGAGTATTGCAAGGCTCATTCTCTTTAAAAACAAAGAAGTTACCTTAAATTTCAGTGTCATCTCTATTGAAATTTACTTATTTCCCCCAGATTTCTTACAATCTGTATCGGCCATTTTATTGAATGTCTTTCTGATCATTTTGGATATCCTTTCACAACCTGAAATTCCATCTTTCAAAAATAGTTATTAATTTTTCCACCAGTTATCAAAAGTTATCTTCTTAAAATCCCTATTTACAACAACATGACCAGAAACTCTACCATTCAAACTTGCTGCGTAAGTGTTTTCCTTCACTCATAACTGTCCTTTGCTCTCCAGACTCAATCTGTATCCAAATCTTGTTACATATATCTAATAAGTTTTTCCAGAATAGATTTACAATGCAAAACCTTTATTTCATGCACTCATTATCTACTTCATTGACTATTGAATGATGCTCCATTCCCTTTCCAAGATGGCAACCAGAGTTATGAGTTCACATGCACAACTCCATCTTGACAGGGTGTGTGTAGACTGACATAGTGGGAAATGGACGTCTCCCCCTTAGCTCCAAGAGACCTGCTGCTTTTAACCACAGCAGCACACTACACCACTACCTGCATCCAGACGACAGTCACCGGCTGGTGACCTGTCCCAACCCTGCTCCGCTACATGCTTCACTGCATACAAGTACATCAACCAGTGTAACATTGAATACAGCTGTACCTTCACTTACTATATCAATAAACTACACTACTGGTTAAGCCACTGGACATGTGACTGGGTCAAATACAATTCCACTGGTGTATACATTACTCTTCTATATTCCCAACAACATTGGCTACCTCTATTATGCTTTTATTACGCCAAATTGAATATAAAATACTTCTACTGCTGCTTTTCCCCATCAGTCCATCACAATAATACTTTCTTCTAGCCTCCAAACCTTCAAACATTCTCTCAAAACTAACCTACAGTATTCAGGAAGACTTATCAAATTCCTGAACTACACAGTTTAGGGGGTATATTTACTAAGGTTTATTTTAATTGATTTTGATCGACTTACAAATCGATGAAAATCGATAAACATCAATGTTGTGTTTCTGGGGCTAAATCACATCTTGTAATACTGTACTTAAAAACCAGATCAAAAATTGTCTGTTAGTAAATGAGTGATATATAGTAGCCCCAGAAACACAACATCAACATGTTGATTGATTTTCATAAATTTTAAATCGATTAAAATCGACATTTAGTAAATATACCCTTTATGCTCTTAAGCTCTTCTACCCAATTACATACTCTCTATGCAAATCACTCAAAACTTACATGTGTACTTTTTCTGGGAAGCAGTTGGGAAGCCGACGGACGAAATCCCAACTGCCAGCTTCCCGACTGTCTAATCCCGACAAGGTAGTAATGACAGGCATCAAAATCCTGACGCCTGTCATTAGACTTACGCCAGAAGCCTGGCACCCGGAATCCCAATCGAAGGTAAGCCGGGTGCTGGGCACGGACAGCAGTGGGAGGGAAGGGTTAGGTTAGGGGCTCCCGGGGGGGAATTAGGGTAAGCACCCCCCTGGGAGGGAAAGGGTTAGGCTAGGAGAAGGGGGCATTAGGGTAAAGCATCCCTGGGGGGAGGTTAGGGTTAGGCACCCCCCCGGGAGACTTAGGATTAGGCTGCAGGGAAGGGGGGGTTAAATTTAGGCACTTGGGAAGGAGGTTAGGGTTAGGCACCCCTAAGGGAGAGTTAGGGTGGTTTGGGTAGGGAATTAGGATAGCTATACTTACCAGAATGAATGATCAGGATCTTCACCCCTGCCAGTTTCCACTGTCGGGATTAGAACCGCCAGCGGTAAATCATACTGATTCCCTTTTTCTATACTCAAACAAACCCTCTGACCTCAGACCAGTATGCTGTTTGTATCATATAACCCACTAAACACTTTTATCCCTGCAGTCTGGTCCAATATAAAATATTTGTCACTTAATCTCACTTGTTAAACTCTTATTATCCTATGGAATATAAACTTGCAAACAGGACCCTCTCACACACCCCTTGTTTGTATGTTAAAACCTATTATAATTGTATTACTGTTTTATTCTTTATACTTTAAAGCGCTGTTTAATACGCTGGCACTACTCAAATAAATATCAATGAATAAATAATAATAAACCTCAGTTTTTAAATGTAATTTAGTGAGTCGAAATCTATGTACAAATTATTATTTACTATTCTATGAACTCTCAAAAGGTTATGCTTCAATGCTAAATTCCAATTGTACATTAATCCAGCTGTTAGAGTAAGTTTTAACCTCTTACCTGACACAGTCTATGTGATGTGACTGCAGCCAGCTGGGATTTCGCTGAGATGGTCGCATCCAATGTGACCATGCAGTATGCCTCCATCCACCAGCTATGAATAAGGAAATGTGTTCTGTAGATCTGTAGAACTGACCTCATCTTCCTGCTCCATCTCCCCACAGTGATGTAGTCTGTATACACTGACATCACTGCTGAATAATGGTGGCGATGGGTGTGTGACAAGTGCTACCATTGGGGAACTATTGGGGGTACTCTTGCCACTAAGGGAAGAGGGAGGTGGCTGTTGCCCACATAGTGTTTTATTCACCCATTGGGGGGGTGTATTATACACAGATACAGTGACACACAAGGGGGCATACTAATACAGTGGGGCCTAAAGACAGTCTTGGTTGAGCCACTGGGGATCAATCACCACTAGGGGGGCAATGCCATTAGGAATAGATTGCTGCTGGGAGATTTAGTGAAACAAATTTTTGAATGGGGCCCCATAGCCATATATTTTTTTCAATAAACTATTTCAGTATATTTTAAATAATATGTTCTACACTTAATTACATTTAAAAACTTGACAATTTCTGAGTTTTTTTTTTAAATTAGCCAGTTAACATTCATTTATTTGTAAAACAACTATTAAAGTAGGTTTTATGAGTAAAAAAAAATCCCTCCCTAGCTTGTCTCAAACATTTCCCCCTCCTCTGTCAACCGTCAGTCCATTGATATATCTATGACCCCTGCCCGATACAACACACATGACCTCAAGCAACATAGCCCTGTAAAACAACACTGTTCTCTCTCTCTCTTCTTTTGTATGCAGGCCAGATATATATGTATTACCCCTGTACAAACAGCACTGTTCTTTCTCTCCCTTTGTATACAGGCCCATATTTTTTATGCATTACCCCTTTACAAACACAGCACTGTTTTCTCTCTCCTTTGTGTGCAGGCCCAGATTTATATGCATTACCTCATCTGCCACTGATCTAGTTGTCCATGAATCCAGATATCAGTGCTTCCTACAGTATATGTTTAAATAAATTGATTAAACCATATTTCAACCAAAGCCTCTAAAGGAAAAGTGAAGGGCTCTATAGCAACCAATAAGACTTTAGCTATCATTATCTACTATATTCTAGAAAATGATAGTTAATGTCTGGATGGTTGCTGTCAGTGGTGCACACAGGGGGGTTTCTGAGAAGTCCTCGCTGACTGACCCAAATCTTTTTTTATTGACAGGCAGTTGGGCCAGACAGTAACTCCCTGTCTGACTGGTACATAGCTTGTGCCGTGGGGTATTAATTATGGTATATATAAATACACCTGTCAGGTACTGTACTTCATTCTTCAGTTTTGCAAAACATTGCTGATTGGTGGATAGATCTGGTCATCCTCCAATCACAGTAATGGGATGTCTCCACACACTGATTGGTGGATCACTGCAAATATCCACAAATCAGAGTACATTAGTCTTTAGGAGAGACGACGAGGGACTCTTTGAAGACAAACAGCCACAGAAAAGTGAGTAATTAATTTGACTGGGTGCCCGATTAAACTGAGGTCTGCTACAGCACTTGAAGGTGAAAGGTCAATGATTTTATATGTGAGAGGGGGAGGGTGGGGTTCATATTTGGGGTAAGGTTTCCAATTAGGGTATTGTAGGTTCAGGCAGTAGTATGATTTCAAGTGAGGAGTAAGTGATCTTGGGTATGACTCTCTCTCTCTCTCTCTCTCTCTCTCTGTATATATATATATATATATATATATATATATTTGAATGCAAGTAGATAATGTATTAAAAGTACATCATGATTATAGTGCAATTTCCAACATTTCAGTGTGTCATGAGCACTGTTTTCAAGGCATTACATCCACAAATGTGTAAAAAAAATCTGTTTATTTACAGACTTTGGGCCTGATTCAGACCCACTCGTGAGTGGCTGTCCGCTCGCAAGTGGGTCGATGTTATGGACTGAGCATGCGCACGACAGAGGGAGCTCCGTCGTGCGCATGCGCCAGACGCGACGAGCGAAGGAAAGTCCTTCGCTCGTTGTGTCCGATCAAAGGGGGCGTGCTGTCAATGTTGATTGACAGCACGCCCCCTTTGGTGGGCGTGCCGGGGGCGTGCCTCCCGGACGGGGGCGTTCCCATGGGAACGCCTCCCGTCAAAAGCCGGCCCACTGACATCACTAGTGATGTCAGTGGGAGTGATTTTGGCTCTGATAGAGCCAAAATCACTCCGGAGCTTGCGGTTGAAAACCTCAACCGCAGGCTTCGGCTTGCAATTTCGATGGTCGCGATGGTCACGACCATCGCGGCAATCACAATACACGCTCGTATAGCCTGTGGGTGGTGACCCACAGCTATACGAGCGTCCAGGAGGACGCTCCATTTTCATGGAGCCCGGCCCTCATTCAGAGCGTGCGCTCTGCTCAGAGCGTACGGCTCTGAATGAGGGCCTTTGTTGGTAATTGGACATTGCAAATTTCACTATAATCATGATGTACTTTTAATACATTAGCTACTTGAAAGCAAAAACCTGAAGTGTTGTCCCTTATTTGATGTACTTGTAAAGTGTCAGTTGTAAAACACGGTTGAAAAATTCCATATACATAGAACAAGTTTTTAAAAAATAAAGGGCTATAAATATATATATATATTTATTTATTTATTTATTTTTGTGCAAGTTACGCTCTAATTTTCTACAATTTTTACTATTTATTTTGCATTAATCTGATGTTGGGCTGCTGTGTGATGCTATTGATAGGTCTGTTGAGAAGTTATTGCGTGACTGCTCATGAAAAAAGTGCAAAGGGTTTATCACATATTCAGGGATCTGCAAACAAAGTCAACCAATCAGCTCAAGGCCAATGGAATGCAGGAGAAACTCAGTTCTTTGGGAAGGGGAGATTAATGCAGATTATTTGGATTTAACAAATTGAGAACATTCAATAAATTCAGTTAAGTAAAGACCTACTTGACATTGCAAGTAATCTATGTAAAATGAAATTTCATGACCATCCTTCTTTGTAAATGTATGCAGCCAATTTACACATAGATTGTTTTAAGATTGCAGCATACAATTATCTGTAATGTTTCAGATATTCCATGACTCCTTATTAATCAGTATATTATGTATATAGTGGTATTTGAATAGTTTTAAATATTTTATTTGTGCCTGATTCCCACATCACAATTATTTAGTTGGTAATTAACTTGGAAAACAATGTAAAAGTCTAATACAGTAACTGAATAATATGACAATTTAGCATAGAGATCCCTTGGAAATAATTATACCTAAAGAATATTCCCTTATATCAGTGCTGGTTGCTATTATTGATTAGTAAACTTCCCGTGTGTTTTTATTTCATTTTATTCAGAAGATCAATATATATATATATATATATATATATATATATATATAAAATAGGTAGCGTGTGTCCGGCACTCTGAAGGATTAATCATCCATAGCTTGCTCTGGTGCCTATCCGAATAGTATGTATAGCAGATGTATGGCGGATGGCACTCGGAGTCTCAGCAACAAAGAAACAAACCCAGAGGCGGTCTGTGTGGTCAACGTTTCAGGGGAATAAGCCCTTTTACTACTGTCTTGATAAAAGGGCTTATTCCCCTGAAACGTTGACCACACAGACCGCCTCTGGGTTCGTTTCTTTGTTGCTGAGACTCCGAGTGCCATCCGCCATACATCTGCTATATATATATATATATATATATATACAGTCAGGTCCATAAATATTGGGACATTGACAGAATTTTCATATTTTGGCCTCTATTCACCACCACAATGGATTTGAAATGTAACAAACAAGATGTGCTTTAACTGCAGACACCTACAGATTTAATTTGAGGGTAATTACATCCAAATCAGGTGAACGGTGTAGGAATTACAACGGTTTCTATATGTGCCTCCCACTTTTTAAGGGGCCAAAAGTAATGGGACTATCAACTCAAAAGCTATTTCATGGACAGGTGTGGGCTATTCCCTCGTTATTTCATTATCAATTAAGCAGGTAAAAGGTCTGGAGTTGATTCTAGGTGTGACATTTGCATTTGGAATCAGTTGCTGTCGACTCTCAATATGAGATCCAAAGAGCTGTCACTATCAGTGAAGCAAGCCATCATTAGGCTGAAAAATCAAAACAATCCCATCAGAGAGATAGCAAAAACATTAGGTGTGGCCAAATCAACCCTTTGGAACATTCTTAAAAAGAAAGAATGCACCGGAGAGCTCAGCAACACCAAAAGACCCGGAAGACCATGGAAAACAACTATTGTGGTTGACAGAAGAATTATTTCCCTGGTGAAGGAAAACCCCTTCACAACAGTTGGCCAAATCAAGAACACTCTCCAGGAGGTAGATGTATATGTGTAAAAGTCAACAATCAAGAGAAGACTTCACAAGAGTGAATATAGAGGGTTCACCACAAGATGTAAACCATTGGTGAGCCACAAAATCAGAAAGAGCAGATTAGAGTTTGCCAAACAACATCTAAAAGAGCCATTACAATTCTGGAACAACATCCTATGGACAGATGAGACAAAGATCAACTTGTACCACAGTGATGGGAAGAGAAGAGTATGGAGAAGGAAAGGAACTGCTCATGATCCAAAACATGCCGCCTCATCAGTGAAGCATGGTGGTGGTAGTGTCATGGCGTGGGCATGTATGGCTGCCAATGGAACTGGTTCCCTTGTATTTATTGATGATGTGACTGCTGACAAAAGCAGCAGAATGAATTCTGAAGTGTTTTGGGCAATATTATATGCTCATATTCAGTCAAATGCTTCAGAACTCATTGGACGGCGCTTCACAGTGCAGATGGACAATGACCCGAAGCATACTGCAAAAGCAACTAAAGAGTTTTTAAGGCTAAAAAGTGGAATGTTATGCAATGGCCAAGTCAATCCCCTGACCTGAATCCGACTGAGCATGCATTTCACTTGATGAAGACAAAACTGAAGGGAAAATGCCCCAAGAACAAGCAGGAACTGAAGACATTTCCAGTAGAGGCCTGGCAGAGCATCACCAGGGATGAAACCCAGCATCTGGTGATGTCTATGAGTTCCAGACTTCAGGCTGTAAATGCCTGAAAAGGATTTGCAACAAAGTATTAAAAAGTGAAAGTTAGATTTAGGATTGTTTAGTTTGTCCCATTACTTTTGGCCCCTTAAAAAGTGGGAAGCACGTATAGAAACCGTTGTATTCCCACACCGTTCACCTGATTTGGATGTAATTACCCTCAAATTAAATCTGTAGGTGTCTGCAGTTAAAGCACATCTTGTTTGTTTCATTTCAAAGCCATTGTGGTGGTGAATAGAGGCCAAAATATGAAAATTCTGTCAATGTCCCAATATTTATGCACCTGACTGTATATACAGTGCTTGGACTGGGGTACCGGGGAATCAGGTAATACCCCGGTGGACCCCACTGCCTTGTGGCCATGCCCCTATCAGCGAGGGAGCGGGGCTTGGCAGGCGGAGAAGGGGGGAATATGCTACAATCAGGTGTATTTAACAATTGGCAGGTGAAGAACCCGAGCCCCCTTTACATTCAGCCCCCAGCAGTCCAAATGTCCTAAGCCCTGCCCCCGGCCAATGAATCCCTGCCTACAGAACCTCCGCCCACTCCCAGGTGAAGGAATTCCCAACCACCCCCCCAAGCCTCCCACCGAGCAAAGGAATGTGCATTGAGACAGGGAAGCTACATGCATCTCCACAGGTCAGAGGTCTGTTTCTGCTCTGAGAATCTGATCTTACCCTGGGGCTGTGAAATATTATATATATCACACACTCGGCTTCACTCAGTGGGCCCCACTATTTCAGAGCCAAGGCCACCAACACCAGTCACCCGCCCACTGCCCATAAAGTATAAATTTGTGCTACACAGCAGGGGTGTCTCTATAATGGGAGCAATGTGTGGTGTGCCCACACACTGCACTACTTGCACCCAATTAAATATACTTACTTCTCTGTCAGCCGGCACTGGCTGCAGAAATCACCAGGAAAATGGCCACTGCTGCCATTTTCCCAGTGATTTGAGCATGCACAGTAAAAATGTCCCTTGGACCGCGGCACGGGTGCTATGTTCCCGGAGATCTGTGCACAATACCAAAGTTTACTGCACCGCCAGGGATTAGGGTGTTTAATCAGAGCCTGCCCCCTGCTCTCTTAAATCACCCCTGCAACACAGAGAACAGAACCAGCGGCAGCCGGCACCATCTTTGGAAGTTCCTTACTTGTGTGTATCTTCAATAACTGATTCCGCACAGTACTATCAGGATGAGTACGGGATCCCAGAGGTCAGAATCCTGAATCAGGCATCCTGACAGGATTAGGATACCAACACCTATCGGTAGGTATCCTAACCCTTCCCCTCTCCCTAATCCTCTGTCCCCTGTGCCTAATTCTAACCTCTCCCCTTAGAGCTTAAACCTAACACTTCCCCTCCCTGCACCCTAAAACGAACTCTCCCCCTCCTCGCACCCTAAACATAACCCTTCCCCTTAGTGCCTAACCCTCCTCCTAGTGCCTAACCCTCCCCCTACCCCTGCACTTACCTTCGGTATTCCAGTGGTGAGGATGCCGGCACTGGAATTCTGACCACCAGAATCCCCGTCATCGACATATTGACCGCCTCCTGTTGCATCTTGGGACTCGGGTGAGTAGAGCCCAAAAGGAGGCGGAAGGAACAGGACAGACACAGGCGGCATAGAAAAACCAGTGTCTCAAGTTTAATTAGAGATGGGAACTAAGAAAATATTTTAGACCTGCTTGGCACATACAAATATTTCAATTTCAATTTCCTCATCCTTGTTATTATTATTGTAATAAGAACTGTCAACACAAAGTATAATTTTGGGTTATTTTGCCATTTATTGCACGTTGAAACTTTTTTTGTGATTCCAAGCAGGCAATTCAGAATTCTTTATACGCAATTCTGCTGTATTTGTTATATTATTGTTATGTTTTAAAATTGACAATAAATATTTTATTAAAAATTGCTTTACTTTATTCAAATATTATAGCTTCACTTTGTTAATATATAGGTACAAACTATCAGGTTTTAGACCCAATATTTGAAATTTCTTATCAATGCTATTTCAGTAATAAGAAATTATTTACAGCGTGAATGTATAAAAAAAAAGGATCCCATACCTGCAATGCCTTAGCAGTTACATGATTGCATTAGCAGTCACCTCACTACTATATCAAGACCCCCGTCATGCTACTGCGCATGTGTGGTAAGGAATCCTCTCCTTGTAAATTTAGCAAATTGTAGCCCATAGATTACAGCAGCTAATACCATCTTCAGATGGCGTCAGCTGCCCAGACCAAACTCCGGAATGGTAAATCTGACAGCCCCCATAGAAACCTACAGGGCTGTCACTGCTGTCGGAACATTAAAGTAGTTGAAGGTAGGCACTAGCTATGCCTCCCATGGAACTAGCCACACCCCATGGCACAAACCACACACCCTTTGCTGACCACACTGATCACGTTCCCACATCACTAGTCATACCCCCTGTAGTGGCACACAATAGGCCACTAATAAGTTTCAGGTCCAGGCACATGTGGACCTTAATCTGGTACTGATCAGGACAACTCTTTCTCTGGCGTTTTGGAGGTCTATCGCTAGCCAACTCCCTGTTCATCTATTTGCACATAATATTGCCACGCCTCTCTATTCACTGGGTACACTCACTTTGGCAGATGGTTACGCCCCTTCAGTGGGCCCTTCATGCCCTAGTATGACACTGTATATATGTATATATATATATATATTTATTTATTTATTTATTTTCAATTCTTTTATTTCTTTATTATTATTGAGGTTCAATTCAGATTTTTTTTGAATATTTATATTACTTCCAGTTTCCTGTAGTAATCAAACTATGGCCCTGATTCAGAGCCGGACGCTCTGACCAGAGCGCTCGCTCTGAATCAGGGCCGTCCTATTTAAATTTGGAGCGGCCTTTTGGACGTTTGCATAGCTGTGGGTTACCACCCACAGCTTATGCGAGCGTCCATGTTGATGGTCGCGATGGTCAAGACCATCGCGACCATCGGGCCTGCGACGAGACCCTGCGGTAGGGTCTCGCTGCCGCAAGCCCTGGAGTGATTTTGGCTCTATCAGAGCCAAAATCACTCCCACTGACATCACTAGTGATGTCAGTGGGGCCGGCCCCAGATGGTAGGCATTCCCATGGGAACGCCTCCGTCTGGCAGCCACACCCCGGCACGCCCACCAAAGGGGGCATGCTGTCAATCACCATCGACAGCACAGCTGTCGCTATCCGGGTCTCGCGCATGCGCACGACGGAGCTCCCTCCATCGTGCACATGCGCATTTGGGTACCATCGACCCACTTGCGAGCGTCCTGCGCTGACGAGCGGGTCTGAATGAGACCCTGTGTTATATGCTTAGCACATTTTGGATGAAGCTACTGTACAACAACTTTGTTAGAGAAGTGTGCCTATTTCTTTTTATATTTTCTCTTTTTAACAGGGCATTGCTACCATTAGGCATATTTGTGTGTTTTGAACCTAGGTAGTAGTTTAGGGCACCAATGATTAGGGGGCTCTGAAACACTGAATGAGAGACATAATGTTTTTTAGTTATATTGTCACAGCAAAGCACCCACTCCCATCTTGAGGATCCAAGGATGCCATCCCATCTCTTGACTGATATGTTAAGAAGGAGGGGCGCAATGCCCAATGACACCTCGTCTGAATGGGGAAGGGTGCTTCCAAGGATCCCCCATGGATTGCACATCTCCTACTTCAGATAACAGGTTGTTTAAGAACATTAGTAATTCATCAATCTGTACAGCCTATCTAAAAAGTAGTAAGCAATATGCTTTCTTATAACCTTACTGTGTTTGCTGGCTACATGAATTCTGCATTCTACTTACATCTGGACCCCCAGTTTTGTTACTATGTTAATCTATTTTAGAAATAATTTATTTTGATACACAATTATGTAACTGGGGATATAAAGACCACACAAATGTCTTTGTTTTGGCATTTGCAGAAAGTCACCATAGACTAATTTCAGTTTTTCATTTTTTTTCTTAATCACTACACTTGAATCACAATACACTATGGCAACAAATAATCTACTTAATGATTCATTTTCTCAGGAGGGATGAGCATAATGATTTCACTCCTCTGTTATTTACCCAGCAGTCCTTCAAGG
This sequence comes from Taudactylus pleione, assembly GCA_031769625.1. Taxonomy (NCBI): domain Eukaryota; kingdom Metazoa; phylum Chordata; class Amphibia; order Anura; family Myobatrachidae; genus Taudactylus; species Taudactylus pleione. The sequence continues at coordinate 6,764,744 of JAUIMM010000092.1, read as the reverse complement.
GCTATTGCAAAGTAATCTTCTCACATCCTTTCTAAGACTCCAATGCTATGAATACATATTGATTGTTTTTGACACTGAAATAAAAAATATCATATTGTATAGCAAAGCGCCTTGCATTTTGCTGTTGGAAAAACAGGACATTTACTTTAAACACTATGGGGCTCTTTTAGAGCTGAATTTGTGCATTTAATGTGCACAGGAAATAACATTGGTGTAAATGTATTTCCATGTTCAGACACATCTCAAGAAACTAGTAGCATGTGCATCAGACATATGCCATATTTAGCAAATCTTTCTTATTGTGGTTTGAGTGATAGTAGCAGTGCTATTTTTCAGCAGGGACACGCATTGTCTATGATATAATGTCCTAGGCCAAAATTTATTTTTCATAAGATATGTTTTAAAGGAATTGGTATAAATCACCGTCGGACCTAAGCCCGGCGGATGAAATACTGACGCCGGAATGCCGGCAGCTGAAGATCCCGACTAAGGTAAGTAACACCCCAAACCCTCCCCTTTCCCCCCTAACCCTCCCTTAGGTATGCCTAATCCTAACTTCCCCCCTGTCAGGATGTGGCCTGGGATCGGCCTCTACTCACCTCTGTACTGGCGTCCTTGGGCTTAGGTGTCCAGACGCTGGGAGTGGAGGTGAGTTGTGACTGAGTATTCTCCCTGGGGTCCACTAGGGCTTCCGTGCGTGTGTCCTGGTTTCCGGGGTGCCAGGCATGGGCGCAGCCATGTTGGTTCATATCACCTGACTAGTCTCTCCCAATGGTAGTCCTGTGGTCACTCAGCTGATCCTTTGATCCAATGATCAGCTACCCAGGGGTATTTAAGTCTGACTCCAGGAACAGGTAACTGCTGTTCAACTTCGCTGTTCCAGTGAATTGTGATTCTCACCAGTGTTGCTCTGTGGTTTTTCCTTCAGAGTGTTGCTTCAGCCCACTTACAGTTCTCAAGAATTCCTACATTAGTTCCATGCTATTTTCAGTCTGAGTCTTAGTTCTCTCCCAGTACTCCTGTTTTTTGTTTCTATTCCTATGTGTCTTGTAATGTGCTGCTAGTTCTATTGCAGTTTCTCTATGTTACTGAAGTATCAGGTTTCCTGCTAATCACTAATTAGCTCCCAGCTGGACATCTAGCAATCCCCAGTAAATGCCTGTGTCCACATCTCCCTGTGTTTTGCTGTGCAAATCAGCACCTGCCAATCTAGCGATCCCCAGTATATGCCTGTGTTTTTCTGTGCAAATCAGCACCTGCATCTCTAAGCATTCCCAGTATATGCCTGTGTCCACTCTGCTCTGTGTTTGTCTGTTCAAATCAGCACCTGGATTTCTCAGTGATTCTCATTTTCCAGTATTCTCATGCAAGCCTGTGATTAGGATCTCTACAGTGTTCTAGCATTTACTTCATTAAATATAGTTCCAGTCTTCTGCTTTCCCCAGGTACCTGTCCAGAGGGCCACGACCTGCTCACTTGGTGCGGCGAAAACCAAATCCCAATTGGAGGGGTCACTGGAGAAAACCACCAAGTGAGTTAGACTCCACGCCTCTGGGCAGGTCTAGCCAAACCTGGGTCCGGCCACAACTAGGAGACCTAGCTACAGTTACTTCCCTAGTCACCCGAATCCCCCGGCTCACCGTCCTCCACAGAGGAGCTCTTGCACCGGATCGTGACACCCCCCTAGTGCCTAACTCTAACCTCCCCCAGGGGTACCATAACCTAACCCCCCTCCCCGCACCCTAAACCTAACCCTCCCGTTGGGGGTGCCTAACCCTAAATCCCCCTGAGAGTCCCTAATCCTAGCCCTCCCCAACCCCATGGCTAAGCACTCCTGATGCCCGGCTTACCTATGATCGGTATGCCAGGCATCAGGATTTTGGCATGGGGCTGATGATAGGCATCAGTATTTAGATGCCTATCATTAGTCCCATGCTGGGATTTCACAGTCAGGAAGCTTCCTGACTACATCCCATTTTAAAGGCCTTTTGGAGTGCCTTCTTTTCCAAATATTATATGTATATTTTAAGACGGTTGTTTTTCCCTTTAGAATGCAAATGTAAATCTTCTTTCATTCCATCATTTAAATGGAAATATTAATGAAGAAGCCCCAACTTTATGTAATATAGCAGCCACTAATGAATTAAGCACTGACAGTAGGCAGGGTAGTGGTGGGAGGATCTAGACACAATCATCTAAACAGAAGGACATAGCTAGTACTGCTGATAGTCATCTTCAAATATTTGCATCGGAGGTCATTTTTAATAGATTTGGAACGATTTAAAATGAATGAAAATCGATCAACATCAATGTTGTGTTTCTGAGTTTAAATCACACATTAACTAACACTTTTTTTAAGTATTTGTAAATGTGTTATTTAGCCCCATATAGAGAAAATCAATGTTGATCGATTTTAAATCGATTAAAATTTACTTTTAGCAAATATGCCCCCAGATCCCCAACCTCTTGAGAGGCGTACCTGCATATGTGTCCACATCTAATTGAGTCACATTTATGCAAACAGAATGGGTATGAAATCACGGCAGTTGGGATGCCTGCTGTCAATATACCGACTGCGGCATCCTGATGCTCAGGATCCCGACAAGGGTCAGGTAAGTATACTTACCCTCCCCCCTTCTCCCCCTAACCCTCTGTTTGTACATCCTAACACTAACCCTCCCCCCACCCTATCATAACCCTAATCCTCCCCATTAGTGCCTAAACCTAACCCTCTCCCCTTGGTGCCTAAACCTAACCCTCCCCTTTTACTGCCTAAACCTAACCCCCTCCCCAGTGGTGCCTAACCCTAACCTCCCCGTTATCTAGGCTAACCCTAACCCCCCCTGTGATGCCTAAACCTAACCTTCCCCCCTATCAAACCCCACTATACTCACGTTTGGCATCCTGGCTGTCAGAAATCCGGCGTCAGGATGTCACCTCCTGTCGGTATAATGGTGCCATTCTTGTAGGCGGGTAGTGGCATTCCGGCGCCAGGATATCTTCAGCTGGTATGCCGCACATCGCTATTATAACTACTGTCCCATGCAAACATATCCTTATTGTATTCAGCCAATGCTTGCCTCCCCTAATCTGCCACTTTAGGCATAAAGAAACAGTCAATAATGATCAAAAGCTATATACATATACATTTTGGAGTATGCATTTTTGGTGCACATGTGAGTACTAAAATCACTAGAACAGACAACAGGCATAGGAAAGCATCCATGTGTAGGGTATCCATACAAAAGTATGCGTGTCCTTAAAAGAGCTAGTAGGTTTGAGAAACCAGTGTAAAAGCTAGGATTTTTGGACCAATTTAATTCCCACCAAAGTACACAAAGTGCCATTGGTATGGCAGGAAAACGCTTGTACCATCGGCACATCAGCAATTTTGCCCTACTGTAATTCTGACTGATGTATGCAACCACACATTACAACCACAGAGGGTTTGGAACTGAATTTTCCCCTATGAATGCTATGTTGAAATCATTATATTTTAGTCCTCTCAAACGCAGATCCATTCTTTAGTCACATAGTCCCGATTTTCCCCCAGGGCTGTGAAATTAACCATAGAGCCCTGGGAGAACCATCTGCATGAAGCAGCACCCAAGGCTTCAAGGAGGGGAAGGATCAGGGTAGTAAGAGTTAACAATTATGTGGTAACGCAGCTGTTAACCTATTTAAATTGAATTCATTAATCTAAGTTTTTGGAAATAAAACTCAAATCATACCAGGAGACCTCGCTGTCTTAATAAGATAGGGCTCAACTATCAGTATCTGTTCAGGGCAAATAGATTATTACATGCCTAATCCAGCATATACCATGCTCATTCAAATGAAAGAGACTCTGCATGAAGTCTCTCCGAACAATGTAAGCAAGAAGGAATTACCAAATGCATATGCCTCTGGAAAATCATAGCTATCTAAAAATTCAGCTCCATTACACATAAAAAAATAGACCCAGTTTTTTCCTACCACTGATTTCCAGAGATGATAACAGGGCATGTCTTACCCTTCACTACTCTTACAATTATCTCTGGAAAAAGCAAAAATATGCACTTGCTTCTAGCTTCATAGTATAACTTTATTGTACAATGTTTTTTTCTTAGGAAGATGTCATATTATTGTAGATACTGTACAGGGCATTGCTTGTTTTTGTGGCATTTAACACTAATGTGAAAAGCAGTTTATTCACAGCTCAGTAGCCACTACAACCTCCAGGATCTTGGATTCTCCTACCTTGGCAGACAGACCCAATGGTTTGTTGGACAGGATCTCTGCTGCTGCTTCCCTGCAGCGGGTGGAAAGGTTGAGGATGGCAGCAGCTGCTGCTATGTGGGTGTCTTCACCACATTGACCATAGCTGTAAGAGCTGGCATGGTAGGGGCTCTGTGTGTGGGCGCTAGGCAGTCGGTTGGAAGATTTCGCTGGACTTGTAAATTGTTTTGCTGTAAAAGAAAGATGTGATTACATGCATGCAACATATGATTTCATTCATGACTGAATACTTGAATATTTACATATAACTATATATATATAATCATTAAAAATAGTTTTGATATGAACAACTACTGTACTGTAGATTGCCAAAATTATTTAATAAAACAATTGCATGGATTTACGTGTTTTTCTTGCAATATATTGCTTATATATTTATGTTACAGAGATGAATAAATGTATCCTGCTGATGTATCCTGTGTGATGTTAGTCATGATGCACACAGAGTAGGACTTTGTACTCGTGTTGACTGACACACTTTAATATTTACACTGTACATGCAGATTTCCTCAGAATTATGTTGAGCTCTTTTTCAACTTTGTAACAACCTATACTAAGTAAACATTGATGGCCTGGTTATGAGGTTGGGATAAATCCAGCTAAATGGACAATTTGCACCTGGACCAACACTTTTTGCAGTGCAATGGGAACAGATGTCATTTTCTTGCACACTGAGAAAATAATGGCTGGTTTTGAATGTACACTAGCACAGTTTTATTTTTAAACTGCATTTAGGGGCCTATTTATCATTCAATATATCATTCAATATTTGCTGCATATCTCCTGAAAAAAACACCCATTTTTGGGAGATGTCTGCAAATATTAATTATCACCCCAATGTATGAAGGAGGGACCGCCGCATCTGCTGTGCTTCCTCTATTTCCAACAGCAGCTGTAGCCCCTTAGAGGGGGATGCAAAGCTGTTAAATTTACCAAGCTTTGGAATGCAAAGATGGTGTTAGCTGCTGTAGCCTATGGGCTACATTCTGCAAAGCTGACCTAGAGAGGGTTCCTCCAGGACCCCTCCCAAGCACTGGCCACCACACATGCTCAGTCAGTGCATGCGTAGTAGTGCTGCGAGGTCCCAAGGAGTAAAATGAACGCTAATGTGATCCCTTCATTTCTAACACATCCCAGGGACGGGTTCCCTTTTTGCTGTACCTATTAGTTTGATTTAGTCGAAATCTGAGGATTAGGTGTATCAAAAAAAATCTGAGGATTAGGTGTATCAAAAAAAATTTGAGGATTAGGTGTATCAAACCTTCTTAAGAGGACTAGTAGAGAATGTGCCATAGCAACCAATCAGCTTGTAGCCATCATTTATCTAGTACAGTCTATTAAATTATGTGTAGAAGCCAGTAGTGTAAGTTCAACCCCAGATGCCCGAAGGCAAGTTATAATTTGGTGAATCACAGCCCCCCCCCCCGTCACAGCCGCTGACACTTTAATGTAGCATTTCGCAAGCAGATACATCCGCAGTTGCACACAGAATATAGGCATGCCATGGAGGAGTGAGACAGAGAGTTGTGGATGAGGGGGGCGCCGGAAATGTCACACTGACACTGAGGATCAGCAACACCAATGAGCAGGGACAGGTTATAGATAGACGAAGGCGGCAGCTGATGGTCTGACACAAAGCACTCCGCTAGTGTATAGTGGCTTCTCAGGAAGAGGTGCCATGTATCGGGTGGCCGTGACGGTACACTCTGGGTACATAGTTATAGCCCTAAGTGAGGTGAATATATTGTGGACAATGGAGGAGGTGCCCCTTCAGTCTTGGAGCCCGGCGGCAGGTGCCTCCATTGTCTCCCATAGTTCTGCCCCTTGTAGAAGCTGCTTGGTTGTTATGGGCAACTTCTCCTCTTTAGAAGGCTTGAAACATCTCCTCCTAAATGAGGCACAACATGATAATTGTGAACTGAATATTAGACTTCAGCAAGCTGTCTAAGAATCCCAACAACATAATTGACAACTGTCACTGATTTTCAGAGACAGTTCCATATGATGCTGGAAATGTTTGCCCCTGGTTTTAATGCTGACAACTTTCCCAGCACTGCTCTTCTGGTGTTGATGCCTGGATTTCATCTTTATATTAGTTCTTTATTTATATATTTTTTAAGTTCATTTACTGTGCATGTTTTAAAAGTGCTTGGATAACCCCAGGCCAGCTACAGAAGACAGCATATGATTATTATATGTGAGGCAATATGTGATGCTCATATCAAATCAAAGATCGGGAAACACTTTGCTACTGTGACTCTGGGCCAATAATGTTAAATGATGCAATCATTTAGGGGTAGTCCCTCCCCTTTAGATAAAGTATGTCCATCATTAAACTGAAATGGGAGTCATAGAGTTTTGCATATACAAATTCTCCTGTCCAACTGGAAAGTGCTTATTGAATTTGTTGTGAAATGTTGGTACATATGCAGGTTTTTTTCATCTGCTAGTGTAGGAAAATTCACAATATCACATGCTGGTATCTTGTTAGCGTATGAACAATTAAAGAAGAACTCCAGTCAGGGAATCCTTTTTTTATAGAGACCCCATGCCTCAAGCTAATGTTCCAGAATAATTTTAATTGTAATCAGTACTCAATGAAGGGGGATGACGGCAGCTATTTGGCTATTATAGCAATAGAAGGCAGGCAGCTCACATACTGAATGGCAGGGGTCTGCACAGACAACACAGGGGCCCTGTCTGAGTATTGTATTTGCCCTACCAGTATCTGTGCTGCTGCCTTCTATTGCTATAATGGCCAATTAGCTTAAACGCTTCTTTACAATGTTAAACATCATTTAAGATTAATTTCATGGTTGTAATTGGTACGGTACACAATTATCTAAAGATGTCTTAAATATAAACTATGGGCCTGATTCTGAGTTGGGAGTAAATCAAAAAAGAGCAAGTATACTGTGCACCTGGACAAACCATGCAGCAATGCAAGAGGTGCAACCAATCTTTTTAATAATATTGGAGAAGCTTGTTGAATGGGACGCAAATCAGTACACATACAGTACTGTACAGTAGTGTAATTTCCGTGTTGTTATGATGGCATAACCGATATATTAACGAGATGCACACACAGCTTTCAATGAGATAGGATGAATTATTATTATTAATTATTATTATTCACTAATGGTGGGGTTATGTGTTTACATGTACTAGTATAATATTTTGAAAGGAAGACACATTTTTATTATTATTATTATTATTATTATTATTATTATTATTATTATTATTATTATTATCCTTCCCTCACTGCGCCCTCTGTAATGGCAGCAGGTGGGTGGAGTGCACAAGGATTCAGTAGATGGATAATGATAATAATAATAATAATAATAATAATAATAATAATAATTAATTAAAATGTGTCTTCCTTTCTAAATATTATACTATAACATGTAAACACAGTACCCGAGCAGTTACCCAAATATTAATTAATTCCGTCTCATTGAAAGCTGTGCGTGCATGTGACCCCTATCTGAGCCCCTGAGACAAAAATATTAAAACATATATTTTTTAAAAAGTACAGGACTCACACACATACTGTACTGTAATGATTTAAAACTTTATTACACATTCTTCTTCCTGATTCCATGACAAAAATGCTGTGCTATAGTGTACCGAATCACAGGTTTTGGCAGCCAATTATTGGGCATTTATACAGAAAATGCATTGGATATCGGATGCATGCGCAGCGTCGTTTAGGAAAAGCGACACCTGGTGGACAAAAAGTTGTATTACATGCTATGACTTTTTCCAGCGTCACGGTACGTTCCATTGCAATTAATACTGAAAGGCGTGACTCAAGGTGCACCATGTGGTGTGAGATGCAGGGTGCGTTACAATAGCGCATGGAGCAACAAACTAGCTGGGCCCATCTGTAAGTCACCTGTGGTCAAGCATGGATATCCCTAAAACCTGGACTGTTAGGGTGCCTTGAGGACTGAGTTTGGGAACCTCTGGTGTAAATTATTGGTTCTCAACTACAGTCTTCAAGTATTGTCAATAGGTCATGTTTTGTGGAATTCTCTATTCATGCACAGGTGAGTTGAGTAAATCTATCTTGCTGAGTCAGTAATTATCCCACTTGCTTCAAAGGATAGAAATCCCCAAAACATGACCTTTTGGGAGTAGGTTATTTGAGGATTGGAGTCATCTAAATAATTGGTAGATAAACAATATCAAGGGTGTTAGAGCAAAATATCAACTGATCATCCACATTCCTTCATTTCTAGTACTTAAAGAATTTTAAAAAAATCTAGTAAATTTAATAAAAATACCATTCACATGCGATTTTGGATAACTTGCTCTAAATGATTGTAAGTAAATTAGTTATAGTTTGTTAATTAGTTGTCAAAATAAGCCACTTTTTTATTTATTGAAGTATATATATATATATATATATATATTCCCCTTACCCCAGATGCTCCCAAGGCTAGGATTGCTTGGGATTATACTGTATGATATGTCTAAATGTGTTACCCTTCCCTCCTATCTATGTCAGTGCTCTCTCGCTTGATCCCCAACTTGAAGCTCATGGCTTAGGTTTTATGTGGGCTTACACGTGTTTCCGGTGTTCTTGGTAGTACTATGTTGCTCCCATTTGCTTATATACAGGCACAACATCATCTCCCCCTTAGTGAACTGGTTACATAGGATGACTAATGGATCAAAATCTCAACTGGGGCTGGTAAGCACCCTAACCATCCCCTTTCCCTAACTCTAACCCTCCCTTAGTGGTGCCTATCCCTAACTTCCCCCCCTAGTGCCTAACCCTAACCTCCCCCCATTGGTGCCTAACCCTCAATCACCTTTCACGCACCCTAAAACTAGGGTGGGTGCCTAACAATTTCCTGTCCCTAGTGGTGCCTAACCCTGCCCCCCTTTCCCTGGCCTAATCCCAACCCTCCCGGGGGGGGGGTGCCTAACCCTATGTTTCCTTGGAGGTTCCTAAACCTAACCCTCCCCGCGGCTACAACCTAAGACATCTGACTTACCTTCGTTCAGTGTGCCGGACGGCCTTAACCTGACTACATCTCGTTTTCGTATTATCGTATTCAACACTGGGTAACTACTGTGTTTAAGGCAAGTGCCCAATACATTTACCCATGTCAGAATTCCTCTGGGAATTTCTCAGGGTAACCCTAGGAGGAACATTTGCTTTTGGTACACCCATTGCCTAAGTGAAGGCTAGAAGGATAAAACTAAATCTCATCTCCTCTGGGAATCTGATCTTTAACTAACTTTCACATCCCAGCATATAATCTATTTATTTAACTAATCACCAATTATCCAAATGTTACAACCCCTTAGAACTAAAGTACTGTATAAAATTCTTCTACTTTACCCCGGTTAAATTGCATACTATATTGCCCACACAATACAAATTCTGCTTGCGTAATTGCTTGGAAGTAGCTGATATTTTCCACAACGATGGATTTGGTGCTGCCCTTTCATTCGTATCTTATAGTGTGCAGTGTTTGACTTGGTCTTTAAAGTTTTAAATGTTAACTTACCCCCTTTTACTGCACTGACATTTCTCCCTGTTTATCCCTCTGATTTTACTAATAAATGTTATATTTTGGGTCACATATTGTTAGCAACTAATACTGTAATTTCTCAGTTTTGAAAGAACTTTCTCCTGTCTCCCCTTTATAAGGTTATTCATAAAATATAGGCCCTCATTCAGAGCCACTCGCTAGCGGCAGTACGCTCGTTCCGAGCGATGTTCGCACATCTGCGCATACGTACGAATCGTTATACGCATGCGCGAACCAGTCAGTGCGGCCGAAATTCATGTGCTCGCAATATAGCGAATGCCTGCTATTTTGAGTGACAGAATGAGGCGTATGTGGGTGGTAACAGGGGAAGGTGCTTGAAAATGGGGAGTGGAGATCCGAACGCAGGCGTGCTTAAAGGTCAAAACGGGCGTTTTATGGGTGTGCATAATTAATACAGCAGCGTCATTGACCACGTCACTGGGTTATTTTATAGCCAGAACTGCTCGCAAGATTGTGGTAGCAAAAACCAACCACAAGAATAGCGAGCAGTTCATACGCTGGTCGATGTATAGCGGACATGACGTATGGTGCGAGCGGCCAGGGGGCGTTTTTAACAAATAAACGAGCGTATGTTTTGCTCGCTCGTTCAGACTTAGAGGTGTGAACAGACTGCAATTTGCGAACGGATCATTTGAATAGCCACCCCTTGTTTTTGAACGAACGACCGCAAATAGCGAACGGCTCTGAATCAGGCCCATAGTTTGCTTTTCTAATGGAAATATTGAATTTTCCCTTTCTCACTGCTGCTACTTCACCATTGATGAAATGGTTTAAGTGGCACAAATTTGTTACAGATGGTGAAAGGGCAGATTTGTTGTTAAAAAGGCCCTCTTTCACCTCTGTTTTCATCCTGCTTTTAAATGTTCTCCTATGTTTTCTTGTTTGTATTTATTGGCCTACTGCCGTACACTTTATGTATTGTTTTCGCTTACCATTATAATTTGTATGAGTACCGTATATACTCGAGTATAAGCCGAGTTTTTCAGCACATTTTTTGTGCTGAAAAAGTACCCCCTCGGCTTATACTCGAGTGAAGTGTAGCGCTGACCGGGCGGAGTTCGGCCAGCGCTACACAGCTCAAACACACAGCCGCCGGAGCCGGCAGCTGCGTGTTTGCTATAATCAGCAGCCGCTGAGAGTCTGTCAGACTCTCAGCGGCTGCTGCTGCTCCCACTGCGGGAGCCATCTTCCGGCTCCCACAGTGGGTAATGATGACGTCTCTCCCATGCAAAGTGGCCGGAGGAGTGGATAACGGCGGGACCAGGAGCGGGAGTTTCAGGTAACTGATTTTTTTTTTTTATTCTTATAACATCTCTGTCACGACCAGGGGTGACAGGCTGCTGAGATCGCGGCGCTTACCGCTCCGGGTGCTGTGGCATGGTGTTTCCAGCAGAGGTGCAGGTTCCTGGAGAATAGCGCTGGGTGCTGTGAGTCTCCACAGACCAAGGGCTTCCATCTGGAGGCAGGTGAGAGGGGCTGAGACTGGCAGAGCTTCCATGCTGTGACCACTGGGCGCGGCCATCTTGGATTTGGGTCACACGTCGTTTCTGGCCAATCAGGTTCAGTCTGGGCTGGGGAGGCTAGCAACCAATCCTGCACTACCTGAGGGTACTAAAGGGCTGTCCAGAGGCTCTTTAGTTGCCAGTGCAACGTCTATCACAGCGTATGCTGTGAGCTAGTTCTCTGTGCTCCTTTGCTTATTTAAAGTGTCAGTACCAGTGTGTTTCTGCAGACTCCCCTCTCAGCCTTGGTGCAGTTTGCTCCTGTTACTACCTGTCTCCTGATCCCGTCTACCTGCTATACCCAGCCTACCCCGGGTCTCTAAGTTCCGCCAGTGTCTCGCAGCCTGGTTCTGATCCCGTCGCGTGCCACTGCTTCATGAGTCATACTCCCCTAAGGCCGGCTGCCTTCAAGTACCAGCAAACAAGTCCTCATTCCTCATCCGACTCCACTCTGGGTCCAAGCGCACGCCAAGCCGTGACAGTTTGCACTGGCCAGATGGATTCGGCCAGTGGACAGGATCTGAGGGCCGACTTGCTCCAGGGTATCGCCAGTCGCCTAGAGGGACTAGAGGCGTCTCAGTGCCAAATGGCTCAGTTCCTGCAGGAAATGTCTCTTCGTCAGGATACGCTGCAAGCTTCCCTGGTTACTGTTAATTTGCCTGCCACCACCAACCAGCCAGTAGCTCCAGCTGTCCCTGTTCCACCTGCACCATCTCATTTGCACCTTCCGACTCCCAATAAGTTTCACGGGAACCCCAAGTTGTGCCGAGGGTTTCTCAACCAGTGTGACGTCCACTTCACACTACAGCCTGTGAACTTTCCATCTCCAAAATCCAAAGTGGCATATATAGTGTCTCTACTGACCAGTTCTGCCCTGGACTGGGTTTCGCCTTTCTGGGAGAGGTCCGACCCGTTACTAGACAACTACTCTGGATTCCTCACGTCCTTCTGGAGGATTTTCGACGAGCCCGGCAGAACAACCTCCGCAACGACGGAAATCCTGCGACTTCGCCAAGGGAACCGACCAGTCAGTCAGTATATCATTCAATTTCAAACGCTGGCTTCGGAACTAAAATGGAATGAAGAAGCCCTGACTTCCACCTTTTGGAATGGATTGACAGATCGCATAAAAGATGACCTCGCCACTCGTGATCCGCCGGCTACCCTCAATGATCTTATCTCCCTTTGCAATAAAGTGGATTTGCGGTACAGAGAACGCCAGAGTGAAAAAACTAGGGGAGATCGCTTTAGGTTCCGGCCGACCACTACTCCAACCCTCCCTCTGTCTGAACCTGCGGGTGACGAACCCATGCAGATTAACCGGGCCCGCCTCACGGTAGAAGAATGGCAAAGACGCCGACGAGAAAATCTATGCATGTACTGCGGGGAGACCAGTCATATGGTTGCAGCCTGCCCACGTCGTCCGGGAAACTCCCGATCCTAATCTGTGCAGGAGACACCAGGTTAGGAGTGATGTCTCCGTCTCCATCAAAAAATGAATCTACCCTCTCCATTACTTTTGAGATCTCCACTGGTTCTAAAACTGTTCTTTCTCTCCTCGATTCAGGGGCCGCTGAAAATTTTATCACCGCTGAACTTGTCCAGAGGCTTCGGCTTCCTGTCTCCTCTCTCGACCACACCATCACTCTATCTGCTGTAGATGGCACTCAGATTACCAACGGAATCGTCTCTCAACGTACCCTTCCTGTGCCAGTTCGTATCGGAGCTCTCTGAAACTATCTGATTCCTAGTAATTCCCAAAGCCTCCCATGAGGTCATCCTTGGATACCCCTGGTTACGCAAGCACTCCCACAATATTGATTGGGGCACCATGCAGATCTTGTCCTGGGGAGAAACTTGTCAAGTATCCTGCCTTCCTCAAATCAAACCCGTCAAAGGTAGTTACATTGCAACCACTACTCCAATTCCCTACCAGTATCGCTCCTTCTCCGATGTCTTCTGTAAGACCGGAGCTGATATTCTGCCTCCTCATCGGGAGTGGGACTGTCCTATTGAATTGATTCCTGGCAAAACTCCTCTGCGAGGTCGTACTTACCCACTCTCCCTACCCAAGACTGAAGCCATGTCAGCATACATCCAGGAGAACCTGCAAAAGGGGTTCATTCGACCATCCTCCTCACTGGCAGGGGCAGGATTCTTTTTTGTGTCTAAGAAGGATGGAGGCCTGCGTCCTTGCATCGATTACAGGGGCTTAAACGATATAACCATCAAAAATCGCTACCCGATACCCCTCATTACCGAACTTTTCGATCGAGTAAAAGGTGCTACTATTTTTACCAAGCTGGATTTAAGAGGGGCCTGCAATCTCATTAGGATACGAGCCAGGGACGTATGGAAAACAGCATTCAATACTCGAGACGGGCATTTTGAATACCTGGTAATGCCTTTTGGTCTCTGTAACGCTCCTGCCCAACCTAAAAACAGGTGACTTAGTATGGCTTTCCACTCGTAATCTTCGCCTTAAAGTGCCGTCTATGAAATTTGCTCCTCGTTTCATCGGTCCTTTTCCCATCGTTCAAGTGATCAATCCAGTAGCCTATAAATTAAAACTTCCGTCCTACCTCAAAATACCAAATTCCTTTCATATTTCCCTGCTGAAACCTCTCATCCTGAATCGCTATCGCAAGACTCTGCCATGCTCCCCCAAAGTCTTGACTGAGAGGGGTGTAGAGTTCGAGATCAAACAGGTCCTGGACTCTCATTTTCGTTATGGGCAACTCCAATATCTACTGGATTGGAAAGGTTACGGTCCCGAAGAACGTTGCTGGGTGAAAGCTGAGGATGTCTACGCTCCTCGCCTAGTGCTTAAGTTTCACTCTGAGAATCCTGGTAAACCGAAGAAGTGTCCAGAGGCCACTCCTAAAGGAGGGGGTACTGTCACGACCAGGGGTGACAGGCTGCTGAGATCGCAGCGCTTACCGCTCCGGGCGCTGTGGCATGGTGTTTCCAGCAGAGGTGCAGGTTCATGGAGAATAGCGCTGGGTGCTGTGAGTCTCTGCAGACCAAGGGCTTCCATCTGGAGGCAGGTGAGAGGGGCTGAGACTGGCAGAGCTTCCATGCTGTAACCACTGGGCACAGCCATCTTGGATTTGGGTCACATGTCGTTTCTGGCCAATCAGGTTCAGTCTGGGCTGGGGAGGCTAGCAACCAATCCTGCACTACCTGAGGGTACTAAAGGGCTGTCCAGAGGCTCTTTAGTTGCCAGTGCAACGTCTATCACAGCGTATGCTGTGAGCTAGTTCTCTGTGCTCCTTTGCTCATTTAAAGTGTCAGTACCAGTGTGTTTCTGCAGACTCCCCTCTCAGCCTTGGTGCAGTTTGCTCCTGTTACTGCCTGTCTCCTGATCCCGTCTACCTGCTATACCCAGCCTACCCCGGGTCTCTAAGTTCCGCCAGTGTCTCGCAGCCTGGTTCTGATCCCGTCGCGTGCCACTGCTTCATGAGTCATACTCCCCTAAGGCCGGCTGCCTTCAATACCAGCAAACAAGTCCTCATTCCTCATCCGACTCCACTCCGGGTCCAAGCGCACGCCAAGCCGTGACAATCTCTCTCTACTGGGGGGGGGACTACAGGGGGCGATTTCTACAGGGGGCGATTACTACAGGGGGCACTACCAGGGGGGATTACTACAGGGGGAACTACCAGGGGGGGGATTACTACAGGGGGCACTACCAGGGGCGGATTACTACTGGAAGCACTGAAAGGGGGGATTACCACTGGGTGCACTACCAGGAGGGATTACTACTGGGGGCACAACCAGGGGGAATTACCAGCTGCTGCCATTTCCCACACTAGGCTTATACTCGAGTCAATAAGTTTTCCCAGTGTTTTTGGGTAAAAGTAGGCACCTCGGCTTATATTCGGTCGGCTTATACTCGAGTATATATGGTATATGTATCTCATACTGTATGCTTTCCATCTTTTTTTTATCTCATTTAATGTTCCAGTTTTTGTATATATATATATATATATATATATATTATTCTTACCTTCGCCATTACTTGTCTCTTGGCTGTGAACAACTGTCGCAATGGTATGTTTCCCAAACACTTGTGCATCAAAGCTGGCATAATCAAATGGAACTTTCCCAAATCTGTCATGTTCTTTAATTATTGTTGCTCGTGTTGTAGTGACCGGTGCAGTCCGATAACTGAACTGTGTAACTTCAACATGCTTTACACATGTCGCTCTGAAAGATGTGACAAAATAGGAAAACAATTTAGTTCTTTTAAAATTTCTGTTAATTAGTCAATGTATACAAGGGTAATATAAATATTTTATCCATTTATATCTTAATTTTTTACTTCATCGGTTATCCCCTTCATGACAAGTCAATGTATTTTATTTTAAATTTAAAGGAGTGATAGGGCTAAATAATATATTATATAATTAGTTTACTTTTTATGTTATTTTTCACAATTTATTTTTCTATTGTCTATTTTAACTCAGAAAGACCTGTTTTTGTTCAATGGGTCTCCATTTTGACTGTAAACTTCGGTCATTTCGAAACTTTCAACACCGTTGATCACCCTCTTCTCCTGAACACCCATTTCCTCCATTGGCCTTTGCAACACAACTTCTCTCTTGGTTCACTTCCGACCCATTGAACCATTCCTTTAGTATCTGCTACCTAAGTTTAACTTGTCTAAAAAAGAAATGATCATTTCCCCACTCCTATAAATTAAAACCTCCCCTAAATGCTCATTACCTTCAATAACACCAACATTTTCTTAGTCTTCCAAGTTCACTGCTTTAGTATCAACCTTGACTCTACCCATTGCATTACAGGTTGAGTCTCCCATATCCAAATATTCCGAAATACGGAATATTCCGAAATACGGAATAATTTTGGCATGACTGAGATAATAAAACCTTTGATTTTTGATGGTTCAATTTACTCAAACTTTGCCTAAGGCACAAATTATTAAAAATATGGTATAAAATTACCTTCAGGCTGTGTGTATAGGGTGTAAATGAAACATAAATTTATTTCATGTATGTACACAAACTTTGCTTGAGCCACAAAATTATTGAAAATATTGTATAAAATGAGCTGCAGGCTATGTGTATAAGGTGTATATAACACATAAATGCATTATGTGTGTATATTGGGGTCCCATTCCCAAGATATTTCATTATGATATGCAATTATTCCAAAATACGGAGTATTCCGTTATCCAAAATACCTCTGGTCCCAAGCATTTTGGATATGGGAGACTCAACCTGTATTCCTCACATCTAGTCTCTCTCATAGCACTGTTGCCTGCACTGTACAAATACTACTAGAATACACACGTTTCTTACCTACTTTGCTACCAAAACTCGACTACTGCAAACTCTTGCAATGCTCCAAGTACCATTATACCTATGTCAGGATTCAGGCACTGTCACTGTCATGTTGACATACTCACTGTGGACATAAGGGCTGATCTCTTTGTATGGACACAAATAGTGAGTTTTAGCATGTAGCACATATGCAAAAGCGAATTTACGCATTTTTGCTTATCTTTGTCAGATTCTTAGTCAGTCAAATCTTTGCTTTATCTCTCTCTGCACGAAATGGGCGTGTATGGGCAGGAACTGGGTGGCAGCAATGCAATTTCACTGAAATGTTCTGTCTTGTGGTAGTTTCATGAGTCTGGCATGTTAGTGTTGTAGACATTTAGCTAGAGAACTGTGCTATTCTGAGCTGTGCATGTGGAGATGGGAAGCCTGTTTCAGACAGATCTCTTGCACCTATAGTACAGTAGTATGGGGCTTCTGCAAGCCTGCAAGTGCCAATACTAATGATGACCATTGCAACTGTAGATGGAAAAACAGTTAGTGGAGCAGCTTCCCACTTGAACGGTACAGATCAGGGGAGTAACTAGGTATTTGAGCCCCATAGCAAAAGTTTGTAAGAGCCCCTACGTACCACCCAGTGGTGAAAAATGTGTATAACACATGTAACTTTGACAAGGAAGATGGCCCCCCTCAGCTCTGGGCTCCATAGCAGCTGCACATCTCGCACCTATGGTAGTTACACCCAAGGCACAGATCCTTGCTTTGACCCTAAGGAAACTCACATTAGCATAAGGTAGTAAAATATGCTTCCTCTGCATCACACAAACGCTTCCTCTTGGAGTTCTATTCAGAATCAGTCACATAGTCCACATTCTGACCGCATCCCCGTTAACAAAGGTCCTGCACATTATTTATTGAGTCCATTTTATTATATATACCTGTGAATAGATTCGAGGTTGGATCCAGTGCTAGAGGAATAGTGTTTATCTTGTGTTTTAGAGAGCTTCTCAGCTGCAGCAATTGGACAACCTGAAAGACTTTAATCAGAACAGAAATGTCATACATTCACAGCAGAACAGAGATAATGTTACAGAATCAAAGTGATGTTTCATAGAGAGTAGTACATATATAATAAAAAAGTAATATAGTAATAGTAACACATTGAATGGAAACAAATGAGAGCAGATTTTAAAACTATACTATGAAGGAAGATAGGAAAAATACTCAAATGGTATTTGTATTGCACGGGATAAGTTTAATATCCTTACAGCGGAGATTCTGGTGGTCACAATGCTGATGCCAGAATCCCGACACTTATCAGAATACCAGCGCCGGCATGCTGACCACCGGAACCCTGAAGGTAAGTAGCGGGGTTGGGGGGAAGGATAGGGTTAGGCACTAGGGTGAGGGTTAGGGTTAGGCACTATGGGAAAACTGGTTATGTTTAGGCACAGGGGAGGGAGGGTTAGGGTAGGGTTAAGGGTTAGGTTAGGAATACCTTGAGCCTTCAGGAAGCTAATCTAGTCGGGATGCCGGTGTCGGGATTCTGACCACAGGGATCCTGAACACCGGCATCCCGTACCCAGCCCATATTGCACATGAATGCTGCTGTATGTAATTATTGTGTGGTGCACAAGTACAAAAACTTACAATGAGCAAACTACTACAGTAAGAATATCAGACTCCAGAAAGATTTCTCAAAACTTGTACTGTACTCCCATACTTTAGCTTAGCAACTTGGCATTGATACTATTAATTTTTCTGTAAATAACAAGTGATGTATATGCTCAGTTGCTTCCGTAAGCACTATTGCTGTACAGGGTATATAGGGCAGAATAAATGTTGCAGGAATTTTACACTGCCTATTATGGACATACAGTATCAGTGCAGGCTACAGTATTTGTGTTGCCCAAATATAATGGATCATTTTCAGCTATGTCAGTAATCCCTTAACCATACCTCTCATCTTTAGTAAGGTATAGGTGGAGACAATTGCCCGATGTGCGTGCATGACATTAGGAGGCATGGCTTAGTGGCAAGGGGCGTTGCATAGCTGCAAGGGGGCTCCTCCATTTTTATCATGCTGGGGGCTTAACACAACAAGTAGTATTAACTACTGTTCCTGGCACTGTGATATACAGTCAGGTGCATAAATATTGGGACATTGACAGAGTTTTCATATTTTGGCCTCTATTCACCACCACAATGGCTTTGACATGAAACAAACAAGATGTGCTTCAACTGCAGACTTTCAGATTTAATTTGAGAGTAATTACATCCAAATCAGGTGAACGGTGTAGGAATTACAACAGTTTCTATATGTGCCTCCCACTTTTTAAGGGGCCAAAAGTAATGTGACTATCAACTCAAAAGCTATTTCATGGACAGGTGTGGGCTATTCCCTCATTATTTCATTATCAATTAAGCAGGTAAAAGGTCTGGAGTTGATTCTAGGTGTGACATTTGCATTTGGAATCAGTTGCTGTCGACTCTCAATATGAGATCCAAAGAGCTGTCACTGTCAGTGAAGCAAGCCATCATCAGGCTGAAAAATCAAAACAAACCCATCAGAGAGATAGCAAAAACATTAGGTGTGGCCAAATCAACTGTTTGGAACATTCTTAAAAAGAAAGAACACACCGGAGAGCTCAGCAACACCAAAAAACCCGGAAGACCACGGAAAACAACTGTGGTGGATGACAGAAGAACTATTTCCCTTGTGGAGAAAAACTCCTTCACAACAGTTGGCCAAATCAAGAACACTCTCCAGTAGGTAGGTGTATATGTGTCAAAGTCAACAATCAAGAGAAGACTTCACAAGAGTGAATATAGAGGGTTCACCACAAGACGTAAACCACTGGTGAGCCTCAAAAACAGGAAGACCAGATTAGAGTTTGCCAAACAACATCTAAAAGAGCCATTACAGTTCTGGAACAACATCCTATGGACAGATGAGACAAAGATCAACTTGTACCAGAGTGATGGGAAGAGAAGAGTATGGAGAAGGAAAGGAACTGCTCATGATCCAAAACATACCGCCTCATCAGCGAAGCATGGTGGTGGTAGTGTCATGGCGTCGGCATGTATGGCTGCCAATGGAACTGGTTCCCTTGTATTTATTGATGATGTGACTGCTGACAAAAGCAGCAGAATGAATTCTGAAGTGTTTTGGGCAATATTATATGCTCATATTCAGTCAAATGCTTCAGAGGTCATTGGATGGCGCTTCACAGTGCAGATGGACAATGACCCGAAGCATACTGTAATAGCAACCAAAGAGATTTTTAAGGCTAAAAAGTGGAATGTTATGCAATGGCCAATTCAATCCCCTGACCTGAATCCGATTGAGCATACATTTCACTTGATGAAGACAAAACTGAAGGGAATATGCCCCAAGAATAAGTAGGAACTGAAGACATTTGCAGTAGAGGCCAGGCAAGAGCATCACCAGGGATGAAACCCAATGTCTGGTAATGTCTATGCGTTCCAGACTTCAGGCTGTAATTGCCTGAAAAGGATTTGCAACAAAGTATTAAAAAGTGAAAGTTAGATTTAGGATTGTTTAGTTTGTCCCATTACTTTTGGCCCCTTAAAAAGTGGGAGGCACATATAGAAACTGTTGTAATTCCTACACCGTTCACCTGATTTGGATGTAATTACCCTCAAATTTAATCTGAAAGTCTGCAGTTAAAGCACATCTTGTTTGTTTCATTTCAAAGCCATTGTGGTGGTGAATAAAGGCCAAAATATAAAAATTCTGTCAATGTCCCAATATTTATGCACCTGACTGTATATGAAAAAGAGAAGGACACTGTGTTAGTACCTGCTGCAGGTGATTAATATGGTCTAGTTAGGACCCATGAGGTCCAGGGATCGCCAAAATCAAAAGTGGTAAATGATTTAATCACCACACTGTGTCTTGAGGGGTCTAGTTACTAAGCAGTGTTAGGAGACAGAGTGAAAAATGATAAGAAGGTGATAATGTACCAACCAATCAGTTCCCAACTGTCATCTCACAGGCTGTGTTTGAAAAATGACAGTTGGGAGCTGATTGGCTGGCACCTTATCACTTTCTTATCACTTTTCACTCTGTCTCCTGACACTGCTTATTAAATAGACCCCTGAGTCTTGAGAAAGTCCCGGCATTCAATAGGATGAAATACGTTGACCATATACCCTCCAGATACCTTTTGTTCCAGATATTTCTCCAGTGGCCTGTGTCCACCCAAGAGGCCTATTGCTAAAAGCCGGGGACGACAGCAACAGCGGCCATGGAATACCGCTCTCATCATCTCCTTACTCCACTGCCAGTCATCATTTCCTGCACGGACACCAGTACTTGGTCCGCAGGAATGACTAACAGCAGCGGCCGACCTATACCACTAACAGTGTCTACCTTGCCCACTGACAGATATTATCTTGCTGCACGGACAAAGATACCCGGTCCGTGGACTGGCCACTCGATCACAGCAGACCGCATATAAATATAAGGTGCAACAAATATCGGCTCATTTTTGGATTAAGGTAACATAACTATTAATAGGTGACTGTGTGGAGAGTGATATTATAACTGGGACACCAGTTTAATCACTTACAGCTGCTAACTACAACAACTGACTTGTTATTTTATGAGAACTCTTGAATAGCAGCATATTAGTTACAAGCTTACTAATTATGTAACAACTGAGCTACGGACTTGTCTATATAACAACATTCCAGTGATATCTGGACTTTGATTGTCAGTACAAAACATTAAGATTTCTAAGAGCTCTTTTTATATAGTGTCTATTTGAATATATTTCTATGTGTATTTTTGATCTATATTGGGACATGATTGTCCTTTAAGAAAAACGCTGCTCTATTAGGGAATGTGGGATTTTATTTTATTCCTATTTTTATTTTTATTATTTTCATTATATATCTGTTTACTAGTTATTGCATGTATTTTTAATCTTTCAGATCTGTATACTCTATTAAACCTATAAATGGTATAACTTTCTATAAAGCCTCCTGTTTCATAATAGAGAGTAAAACCTCCACCAAACGAAATTAACATCTACTGCATTTTTACATATATATTATATATATATATATATATATATATATATATATATATACATATTTCTAATTACCAGCATGGTGATTAAATCCTTTACCACTTTTGATGCTGGGGGCTTGCCTAGTGCTCCAGGAGCTGCTGGACAGCCCCCGCCTCTACTAGAGCTGGCACAGTGTGTGTGTGGATGATGCGCACGTGTACCTCTAACAGTGTCCCCCTTGCCAGCGGACACTGTGGCCCGTGGGTGGAACAATGGGACAATCAGCAGCCGCTTTACATGTAGCAGCCGCTCATTGGCTGGTGCCTCGTGAGAAATTACAGCTGACTTTGGGTATCTGTCATTTCGCGAGGTGTAAGTGTATGCATCTGTCCGGTGTGGTTCGGGTAACTCGTTTATTGGTTTTACCAAGACCCTGGATGCTACCGAGAGCAGCGCCAGGATCTAGGTGAGTATAGATTATTTTTTGCAGGGCCAGGCACACAGATCATACTTGATAAGGAGACAGACACATCTGCAGCAGGTAAGTATGTGTGAATGGGTAAGTGTATGAAGTAAAATTTTACTAGGCCCGGTGTGTGTGTTTTATTTTTATTTAACTATTTATTTTACAGTGGGGGTACAGGTGCCTGCCGTCAGCTGGCACTTGTAGTTCCACAAGTGCCAAAGGGCAGACATCTGGCACCTGTAGTCCCAGTGTAAAATACAATAGTTTCCTATATTACTCACTGTATTACCCTCGTACCCAATGCTCCAGGGGTGCAGGGATGAGCCCCGGGCTTCAGACCAAGCCTGGGATTTCAGGGTACCCCTGGCTTGTCTGATAATGCTTTGGCCACAGCGACAGATTGATCATGTTCAGAGATGAGGGAAGGTGCCTACACTAAACGATATATTGTTCAGTGTAGGCACTGCACAGTTTAATGAATGACTGAATGATAACGATATTGTTATCGTTTAGTCCTTCATCAGTCGCCTAGTGGATGTGTCCCTTAACTCTAACCTCCACTCCTGCATGTCCGTGCAGAATGTCGGCATTTAATTTGAACATGTCGACACGTTCAATGTCGAAATCTTCACAATGTTGACATAATAACTGTCAACATTGGGATGTTGAAATTATAAATACAGATGCTATATTTCAAGTATAGAGTGGTATAACAATACTTAACATAATAATATAATTAATTCTTTAGTAGGAGAGACAATATGGATTAGTATGACCCAAATAAGCAACACATAAAAAACTGTAGCATTACATATATTATGTTTTTTTTCAATGTTTAACTCTTTCAAAGTTTTAAAACACTATTTAAATTGAAAAATATTAGTGGCTTCAGTATATTTGAAAATGCTTCCTAGCCAGCATGCCATCTGCTCAGTCCTGTCACAAGATGGTTCCTTTGTAGCCAGCAGCCCAGCCCTGGATTAACCATGAAGAAAATAAGCACCAAGGGAAGGGGTGCCCACAGAATTTTTTTTCATAGCCATCATGCCATTAACTCTTTTCACTGCCACATTCAATTTCCAAGTAATTTTTTTTGTAATTGTCCTTATCTAATTTAATTTGTCTTTTTTTTAAAATAAAATAAATGTTTTATTTGACATGACAAGTGACTGCAATTTTTGGAATTTGAAGATGTCTTCAGAGACATCACATTTGTTGAGAATTTCATGAATCTGGATAAATCCGAGTCACGGCTCTGATCTCTTGAGGAGATCTGGATAAATCTGAGTCACAGTTCTGATCTTTTTCGCTGTTCGGAATTAGAATTTTAAATACATGCATGCATAAATTATATGATTTTAGGTGTTTTTAAAAACTTTTTATCAGATTTTTATAAAAAAAAAACCCAGATCAAAAACCAAAGCACTTGAGGATGGTTTTTCAAAACCAAAACTCATCAGCTCATTTGTGTCATTGACCCGAAAAGGTCATGAGTAGCCTATTGCTGTATACAAACACTCATTTGTCCTCTCAGTCATAATTCAATTGTACTGTAAATCCAGTAGTCACTAAGGGTACCTTCTGTGTGTGTTGCGGTTACTGTTAACATGTCCTCTTCCTGTACATCCTGGTGTTGGACACTTCAGCACATTTTCATGCATGGCCAAAACTAATTAAAAGAAAAATAAAGGTTGGTTGAGAAATTATTAAAATAAATCAAATCAGGTAAATTATTTAATGAATCACTTCAGTTCACTTCATCGACCAATCATATTCTAGCTATTGTCTTCTAGAAGGTGCTAGTTAAATATTAAGTAGAATCTGATAGGTTGCTATGGGCAACATCACTAAAATTTCTAAAAACTCTCACTTTAGTAAATATACCCCTAAGTATGATTTAGCAGGGAAGCTAGGCCTTAAGTATTCTGTGTACAGCGCTAAGTATAATTATACCCCTAAGTATGATTTAGCAGGGAAGCTAGGCCTAAAGTACAGCGCTAAGTAAAAATGTATGGGCTATATAAAATTAGTGATGAAAAAGGGTGACTTACAGTATATGGAGTGGAGTATAACATTGACTTAATCACTAAAAGTCCAATGCTTCATGTGTTTTATGTGATTATGTTTAGGTGGCACAGGTAATGTATGCATAGGTGCTCTGCATATAATAGTAATAATAATAATAATAATAATAATAATAATAATAATAATAATAATAATAATACTATGATAAATGTGCTTTGCACCAAACTTCTAAAATAGATGTTATAAAGAGAGTGTAAGCATAATTTTTCAGTTTTCATTAATCAATCTACAGTTTTCATTAATCTACATTACAATTTTATGTTATTTTATATCCTTAACTCCATGTATACATTTTGATGTACATTGATTATCAATTATACATACAAATAACATGTTAATTAATTATGTTTGGTGGTTGGAAAACTTGTTATAACAAGCAAGGTTAAATAGTAAATAGAACATTCCATAGATTCATTTTCCATTCCGTGGTCAATAGAAATATGTTATAATCAAATCTGTTTGAGCTGCAGTTTAATTTCAAACCCATTACAAACGTGACAGTTAATGATCAGATATATAGTGAATACAGTCTCACTGACTTTCTAAAGGCACTCGAACTTTGTGAGGACACCCAGACAGGCTGCGATGATGTGGGTATAGTCCAGTAACATGGCCTGTGCCATCACACCCCGGGATAGGGCATTTGGTCTCACGTTTGTCAGGACGCGGAGAGTCTGCAAGAACAAAAGAAAATGATACACAATGTTCTAATCGAAACACAAAAAGTAATTTATAAACACAGTAAAGTGAAGGCTCGCAAGACAAATGCTTTCCTCTTTTGCAATGCTTCTCTGCAGTTGTGCTTAGCTTTAAATGAGAGCTGAATGTGGCATAACGCATTCTACAGCCAAAAGCAAAGATTGAGATTTCATGTTGCTGGGCAAAATATTATAGTGAAATTAATGGGTGGAGTCTGTACATTTAGAGAGTAACCATCCAATACCAGCCATTGCATTCTGTAGGATGCCTCTTTAGCCTTTTAGGTACATATTAAACTCTACAGATTTGACACAAAAAATATGTAAAAATAAGAGAAACGCATGATGTCCGCTTACTCTCATGACCTATTTAAGACTATAAGCGGACTGGCCACACAGTGAGATATTTCACAGTGTATGGTCACCATATCTACGTTTCTTCACATGGGAGGAGACATTGTCTCATTCCTCCCTAGTGAAGGAATAAGGGAAGTGTCAGGAGGTCAGACATGGCAGTGCACATGTTTCCGACATGCTGGGCGATTGTAGCATGTCTGACAGACCGATAATTAGCGGTCATTCACGACAATACACTGCACAATTATCACAATTATGTTGCTGATCTGCTTATTGTAAAGTGTACACCAAATATAAGGGGGAGATGTATCAAGCTTTCTAAAGAGGACATATGAAGAAAACTCCCATAGCAACTAGTCGACTTCTATCTATCATTTTATAGACTGTACTTTATAAATGCTAGCTAAAAGCTGATTGGTTGCTATGGGGAACTTCTTCATTTGTCCTCTTCAGAAGGTTTGATACATCTCCCCCATAGTAACAAGCAATACAGAGCATATACAAAAATATGTTAACTCATTACAATGGCTTACTTTTGCTGCTAAACATTTGCCGGCTAGCTACATCTATTACTTTAGTTTGTCTTCTTTCTCTCGCTAGGTGCTCCAGCAGGAACATGTCAAGTTCTTTGTAGGTGCTGTGAAACATGTGACCTTGCTCAGCTTGTAAAGTTATTGCTTGTTCAAGGAGACTCAAGTTTCCTTTTGTTTTATCCAAATCCACTGACTCTTCTGTAATAATTGAGAGGCATTTATCATCATCCTCGCTCTCAGGAATCTGGTGTTGGCTTCTGTCATCATGTTCTGATATTTCTACTGATGAGTCACTTTCAATCTCCTCTGTTTTCCCTTCTCTATTATCACTTTCACCCTTCTGCTTTATGTCTTGACTGAATCTGTCAGATATAAGGTCCTTTAAATTGGTCTCATCTGAGTAACTGTAAGAACTGTCCCAACCATTTTCAATTATTTCAGAGCTGCCATTATTGTTCTCAGGAGAAAATGCTGGTGGGTCATTTAGTTTGGAGGACTGGATACAATAACTTTCTCCATGGTCTCGGTGAGCTTTTAGCGATTGAATAACACTCCCTGTAGGACTGTTTGTCACTGTATGTAAAACAGTTTTTTTTGTTGACTGTCCCAATACTAATGGATCAGTGATCAGATCTTCATAGCAACACTTTCCTTCTGATGAATGGGTTGTCATACCAGTTGATTGCACAGTTATTGTACCTATAAAAAAAAAATCAAAAATATTGAGCCAGGACTGGACTTAAAAAAAAAGCAGACCTGGCATACAGTAGATAAGTAGATGTGACCAAAGCAAACACCCCCCCCTTCCCCCCCAAAATGATGAAATTTGTGTCTCCATTACATACTGGCTCATGGTTGTGTCTTTCTTTTGGTGCTACCAAGTGTAGAATTTCTTGTTAGAAAGTAATCTCTCACGAGCAGGGACATCTTCCCTAATGTGCATCTCTTTATACTTTCTTCTACTCCTTACTTCCCACAAGGGCACCTGACACTTGACTGCTAACTCCCTGCTGCATATTGTGAGTTTTTCAATCGCTATTGCAGCAATGTGTATCAACCATGTCCTTGTCCTGCACTGTAATGTTCTGTAAGTTACTCGTTTCTTGTTCACTTATTAGTTTATGTACTGTGTAAGGCACTGCAGAACACTTGTGGTGCCATATGAATAAAGGATAATAATAATAATTGTGGATTTCATTTCTGAATAACAATTAATGTACATCTCAAAACACCTTTGTTGTGTGAAGTTCGCCTAAACATGCGCATAGTGGAAACAGTAAAACTTCACTTCATAGGCCAACTTGCTACTGTTCCAGGACATCCCTTTTCCTTAACTTTAAATTTTGCTTTTTTTTCTGCTAAGTATTGCTTGATTTAGCCTCATTTGTATCCTAACTTAATCATGAGTGTGCCTACAAATGTGCATTAACATTTAATGTATGACTGCAAGGTGGAAGGGTGACACTGAAAGTTTAGGGTGAGGCCCAGTCTCATTCAACTTTGAGGAAGTATGAAAACACAGACCTATTGCAGGAAGTACGGCACATTTCTCTTGCTCACCAATAAACTTAGAGTTTGGCTAAATGTTCAGCCATTGCGTAGTCCTAATCTTATTTCCTGCATTGATTTGTATTATACTATAGCTGGATCACTGTCAGTATCCTTGTTTTCTCAACATTTGACTAATGTCAGCTGGGACCTTACATGCAGCCACATTCCCTTCTACAAAGCCCTACAGGATTCTTCTATGTTTTGCATTGATCATAGTATACATGATGCACGCTACTCTACACATGCTATCTACTTCAGTTTGACTTAAATACTTTGATATTGCACTACTGTTTTATTAGTCAAGGCCTTGCATTCACATATTTTTGGAATAGGGAACAAGGTCTAAATTAACTTATTGAAGTAAATTGCTAATATGACCCTAGATTTAAATTAAGTTTTATATGAGTGCTATACAATCATACATACACATACTGTAGGCTTCATATTTGTAACCAGCTTTGAAACAGAGCCCTGTGCCGGCCCTGCCACCTGAACATGTCACAATGTCATGCACAGCAGGTGGGGCCACCAGCATCGGGAACAAGAGCACTGCCTGGAGCATCTTTTTGATGCTCTGAGCAGCTCTCCAGCAGCTCTACTGGCTGCAGGCAGGGGAGTAGTGAGGGTGGTTCCGGTGGAGCATGAGCTCCAGATGCAAAATGGACAGAGGGCGCCATCCAGGATTCTGGAAATTCATGGGACGCTGCAAAGTATGATTGCCGCCTGTTAGTTTTATCTTGGTTTGTTTGCTATATATCCTAATTATATTGCAGTTCTAAGATCCGTTTCTACATTTTATGCTCCCTCAAGCTGCCCAGATTACCTACCCTCCGGCCCTCCTGCCTATGTGATCATTACCACCCCTCTCTGATAGACTCTTTGCCCCTCCCCTCTCCTCTTTGATCCCCTCTGTCCTTCTCTCCTCATTTCATTCATTGTGCTTCAATGGATTTAAAAGTGACACATCTGAGGTAAAGTCCTACACTTCAATTATTAGGTATGAAATTAAACAAAGTGACTGCTTTGCTATTTAAAGTAATAAGGTGTTCCGAGGCATGACCACAAAGTGTTGTTTGAAAGGTCTTTTAGAAAATATTAGGAGAACTGAAATAATAATCAATAAGCATTCTATTCCCCCAATGGGACCTCCATGCCCCAACATGATACTGCCACTGCTGTTTTTCTCTTCACCAAAGTATTCCCCTGCAGGCTTGCCATACCCCACTGGCACAGTTCAGTACAAGGAGGGGGGTGCTAAGACGTGCACTTTCTCTGGGTGCTATGATACCACGCTACTCCTCTGGCTGCAGGGTGTTGTTCCAGGCATTCTGGAAGCAGGTGTCTTGGGGCAACAACTGTGCCAGCCCCAAGGCCCTGTGATTTTAGTGGTGGCACAACTCACATGCCCCTAGTTATAACCGTGTTTGTAACTACCCGGTTTTGCAGCATTTAACATCAGTGCAATGGCTGTATTTGGGTCACGACTCCCAATCCCTTGTTTTTCCGCTTAGTAACAGACTAGATTTAATATAAATCTATTTATTTAAAAAAAAAATCTATTTATTTAAACAGACTCCCATAGAGGGTATGAGGAAGGATCTGGGAAAACTGATTTATAATAATTAATGGTACATGATGAACATGGCAAGTTGACAACAGAATGAGGAGGGGGGGTGTAATAAACCTTCTAAAGAGTGAAGAAGTGTGCAAAAGGCGAAGTTGCCCTTTTCAACCAATCAACTGCTAACTAGCATTTTTATAAGGTTTGATACATCTCCTCTTAACTCACTGTCCCTGTCCATGAGTGTGGACCCATACATATTTGAAATCAGTTCACTGTATGTCACAGTAACAACATAAATGTACCATTTGCCACTATGGGCATGGACTTCAGATTCACTCTATGCTTTTAAAGTTTTATGTCCAACTTTATTTAGTAATTACTGTAGTTTGTCAGCACCATGGCAACTCACTACCTAAATATGTAGAATAAGATTTCACTGTTATTCTTTTCACTCTGGCAAATGACTCAGGGCCTGATTCAGAGATGTGCGTTATAGGATGTATACGCAGTTGAGCGAGCAACAGTAACCGCGCATCTGTCGTACAGTGCATGCTCAAGGTACATTACCGTAGTCACTTGCAGAGACAATTTACTAGCAGTATGACTGACAGTCAGCAAGCATTTGGGGGAGGTATAGGGGCGTGGCAGCAAAGACTCCAGGGATGCTGCAACCTTTTCTGGGGCATGTCCCATCCTGTAACTGCGATCCTATTAGACTGAAATCTGGCTTACTCAGGACTGCCTAATCGAATGACCTGCGTCCGATTCTGCATCTTTGTATGCAGATGCTGCGACATTTTATGCAGATGCATGGATTTGCAAAGTCGCAGGTGGGCGTCTCAATACATCTCCCGGTGGCTGTGACATTTACATACTGTATGTTCACAAGGCAGCTGCGTAGAAAGACGCAGCAGCAGCAATAGTGTACAACTGTGAATTAAGCCCACTGTGTGAAGCAGGAGTTTATGGATTTGTAGGATTATGTAATATGAGCCTAATGTTTATCTTGCAATCGGATTTCTGTATTTTTTTAATACAATTGTCATTGGAAAATGTATTTAGGCACCTAAAAATAACAAAATTACCTCCTATTAACAATCTCTGAGTCATTTCGCAAAAGAGTTCTCCCAAATCACCCTTAACACCTCTAATTTAATTTCTAAATAGTTATTACCAAATATGTAAGATCTCCACCATGGAGGTACAGTACATTTACTAAATGGCAGGTTTTCAAAGCCATCAATAGTCACTAGTTTTTCCCCCTGTATTTAAAATGGCACTAATATTAAATGCAAAACACCTTTTTTTGCATTTGATATTATTACCATTTTAAATTCTGCAGGCAAGTCCGCTAACAATCTGCAGCTTTTCATAGCCACGTTTAGTAGATATACCCCCTGATGTTTACTTTTTTAAAAAATTGATTTAGAAATAAGAATGCCTTATGGCAATATATTAGGTGATTCGATTTTGCATATGATATGCTGAAAATAATTAATGGAGTTTCCAGCATTAAATGTTAAAGGGACATTAAGGTAATTTGCAAAATGTAAACAAAAGATCCTATGTTGCCTTCTGTTCTTTATCACCAATTACCCCACTAATATTACCAGAATTTCTAGTCCTTTCTGCTTCTTTTAGGCAGCAATGGAGACCAAAAACTGCCTCACTCTGATATCATTACAACTAATTTATTTAGTTTGTGACTGGCAGTGAGCCTCAAAGTGTGGTGCGAGAGGTGGTAGGGTAGGTTGGCGCTGCTTTGGAGGTCCAGATTCATCGGGACCAGCCCTGACATGAAGGGGGCAGGGACATGATGGTTGGGCGGCTAATAATCTTGTGTCTAGGGGCAGCCTGACTCCTAAATCCCCCCCTGATGGTACCACTACAAAATGTGTCAAACAAGTAGCACATATATATGTACAATTTTGAAATGCTAGAAATAGTCATACAATAGTTTTAGATCCATATTTGTAACACTTGATTGATGCTTTTTTGTCTGAAAAGAGGATTGTCTGAAAAGAGAAAACCCGTAATCTGAGCCTACACATATCTATGATTCATCAGGTCTAGGTGTATATAATACGAGTATATTACACTGTTCTGAAATTTTAGAAAATGTTACTCTGCATGTTGCAAGCACATAGTTACACTACTATGAACCCCATTTAAATTTAAACATTGACTGCAGAATAGACATAACAGCCAAAATACATGCAACTCTATTGCATATAAAATGTGGAAATGTTAAATAGATATGTGCAGTTCAGTTTTCCTGAAGATCTTAGGGGTTGAATCGACTTGAAACAAGTATCAGTTCGGAATCATTTTCGGGTTCTGAGTAGAACCGAGTGCTGGCTCAGGTCTGCTGTAAGTTCGGAACCCAGATTTTAAAAAAGGACAGGTTTAGGATTGCATAAACAGGTCCAAATTACATGATTTTAGCTGATTTTTTATTGATTTTTATTGATTTTAAATGGAATCCAGAATGAATACGAACCAAAACACTTGAGAGTGGTTTTCCCAAAACCAAAACTTGATGAATTAGATCCAAAACCAAAACATGGAGGTCCGCGCACATCTCTAATGTTAAACCTACAATCAGTGCTACCGTACATGCAGTATTGGCAGCACAATCAGATGTGAATGGGTATAAGTTGTTTAATAATAGTCATAAACAGACATTTTCAAGTTCAGTAGGCAGTTTACCATGACCAACAAGACAATAAGACTCTTAAATGAGATCATGCACTTCTGAGTGCCCTGTACTGTGGCCCCGTCTACCTATTCTAAAATCCATCACTAAAAAATATATAGCTACCAGTAACTTTATGTATGACTTTGTAACGTATCTTCCCCGTGGTTGGATCTGGTTTGGTATCAATATGACACTAAAGGGTTTGTTTAAGTAATATGTGATACTGAACAATAATACAATTCTCTATTCTAACTTCAATTCCGCACTAATAAACCAGGCCTTAAGAAACAGTTAATTCTGTAAAGGGTCTTACATGGCTGAAAAAGAAAACAGTTCTGCATTAATCCCACTGCTTACTGCACTCTTTTATATGGCAATGTCATTTTATAAACATTTGTTTTCATTACATTTCTGTTAAAGTTCCACAGCCAGAAAACTTTAATAAATATCTCTATTTATGTTAATTATCGCATTTCTGTCAAAATGACAATATGAACTAGGAAAAACTGAGAAAAGCAGCAGGTTGTAGAAACCGGATGAGAGGGTATAATGACAGCAGACAATGTGGCTTTTATGCTCCACTGCAAATCCTTATAAACAGTGCCACAGACAAGGGCACTCACAAAAAAAGTCTGCATTATGTATCTTTCTTGTAATTATCCCCCTAAAATCAACACTGGACTGCCAGGATCAAGTAAATATTGTCATAGTAACTAAAAGCATTTTTGGAAGAAGTCACAACACTAGCCCTTTTAATAACTTTGATTATAGATGGCGTTCTTTTGTTTGGATCTATTCACTATAAACCTAAAAAATTTACAATTTTACATAGTGGGAAAAGAGGCTGAATAAAGAGCCATGTATCATTCTGAACAATGGTCTATCATCTCCTGATTTCACATCCAACAAATTCTAGCTTTAAATAATAAATTAAACATAGTCTAAAATGCAAATGAAGTTTTTCTCAATAACACTGCTAGCTATTGAGAGATGGTGTAAAGGGTTATGATAATTTTAAAGTATTATGAACTGGAGAAAACAAATAAAAAGCATTTTCAGTGAATATGCTCAATTCATTGAACTATTCTCTCAATCCACTTAACTACCCACATGTGTACAATAATGATTTATAGACATTATGCCTAATTATGCATATTTGGGCTG
Source organism: Taudactylus pleione (assembly GCA_031769625.1). Classification (NCBI taxonomy): domain Eukaryota; kingdom Metazoa; phylum Chordata; class Amphibia; order Anura; family Myobatrachidae; genus Taudactylus; species Taudactylus pleione. The sequence continues at coordinate 6,731,939 of JAUIMM010000092.1, read as the reverse complement.
TGTTAAAGTGCCTAACAAAAGCTCTAGAAAGCAACAATTACCTCTGTTGCTTAGTTACATAGTTTAAAATATTCCTATTAAGTGCAGATTACAGGGGGGTAGAACCGCACATGTGCGGCCCAATGCATTTCACTTTTCTGGTGCCAAACTGTTAGCATTTTGGGACATTTCCAACTTACCTAATGTTTGGTTCAACTGTTTGTTATGTGTTAAAAGAAAATATTTATTAATTATATTGAAGAAAATAGGATTCATACAGTGAATGATGATTTGGATTTTGTGAAAAGGGGTTTTCGTCAAAGCAAGTAGTTCTCACTTTTTAAAGATATCCTGCTGTTTTACATCCCATGTAAACTGAATACAAAATTTGGCATGCTGATGAAATGAGGGATAACAAACAAGTCCATTTTTTTCAGTCTTCATTTTCTCTTCGGTAACAAAATTGTGGTCTCTCATTAGACTGTATTTTTACATTTATATTCTTCGCTTAAATAAATATTTTTCATATAAAATGATTATACATTTTGACACGCATACATAATTATATTTACATAATGTAATATAGGGTCTCTTGAAAGGAATTTAATTTGTAATGTTAGGATGTCCCTTAGATAAGATTTCAGTGCCGAGTTTTAAATCTAAAGTTCTTCTGGGCCTGTTCCTTAGTTAGTATTTTGTAGTATTAAATTGACTGGTCCTAGCCCATTGTAATTTATAGAACCTTTTATCTTGCCTAAGATGCATATTATAGTATTGAAATCCATTGCTATAGAAAATGTACAATCATGCATTTATATATCTATCTGACATCTATCATTGAATGTGGTATATTATGTTGACATGAGAATGTCAATATGGTTCATTCATAATGTTGGCATTACCCGTAATATTGGCATTACCCATTACGAATGTCTACTCTGATGTAATGTTGACATTGTTGAAATGTTGTCAAACTGTAATTTGTAGCCGACAGTAACCCTAACCCTAACAGTAATGGAAATGTAGACATTATGACATTGTTGACATTTCTGAACTCAACTTGCTGTCAATATTGACATTTTGCAGGTGTTGACATTAATTATGTTGACATTTTAATCATGTTGACCTTCTGCAGTCGACATTGTGAATGATGACATTATGATCGGCTACTTTTTGATTGCATACCATATCATTTTCTGGTTCTGATATTAATCTCCTTATAAATGTTGGGTCTATTTTTGTGTAAACGTAATGTGGTCTGGGTGGAACAATGCATCACCGGTCCCCATAGTAAAATTTGTGTAGGATTCCATAGTAGCCTCTTAGGCCCCTTGCTAACTTCTGGGCATGCACCCACCACTTATGCAGCGGCTCACAAGAAACCTCTGCTCTGTTTTTTTAAAGTATTGGTAAATGGGGACCATGGTTGGGGGTAACCCAACATTTCTGGGCCCTGTAGTGTTGTCCAAAAATATGAGAAATAGTGATCTATCTATTACTAAACTCACATCCTTTGGGACACATGGTGGATAGCTTCTGAGTTAAACATATAATGGGCATGACACATTTCCCAGCATTTTTTTCTACTTTGGTTTAGTCGCGCATTCTATTTTAACATTTTCTGAGGCTGTGGAGAAATATGGTTTGGCTGGTTATCCCCTGGCCTTCCTACAGGCTAAATATTACATTAGTAAATTAATCCATGTATTCTCAGATAATTTGGCAAAATCCAGTTGATACCCTTTTGACTCCTGTTCTCAAAAAAAGCTATCTATTACTATTATCAATTTTTCAAGGAAAACATAGACCATTCAACCTCTTCTACTGGACTGGCAAAATGGTCAGGGCAATTTCCTGCACCCACAGTTGATGACCTATTCAATTCACTTAACACATCTCGTAAACTTCTTTCGTCAGCTATGTACACAGTAGACTTCTAAAACATTTTCCATAGAGCATACTTGTCTCCACATAGAAGTTTTCATATGGGACACTCTCCCTCACATTCTTGTAACAGATGTGGTGAAGCCAATGCAGACTTATATAATTGCTTTTGGATGTGCCCGTTGGTCAGAGATTTTGGCTTCAAGTTAACTAGTATGCGAGGCTCATTTGCTTAATTATGTCCCATTTGTGGAAGAATGGGCCATATTTGGTGTTGTTCCCAATAACTTGTGGATGAACAGAGGGGGAAAACGTTTGCTGTTAGCTCTTAGTGCAGCAGCTCGCAAAACAATTTGCAAGAATGGTAATCACCATTTCCCCTACCAATGTCCCAATTTTGATCTAAGCATTTTCACTTGTTCCGTATGGATTGAGTGGAAGCTAGGCTAGAGAAAGAGTCTAAGGTGGAACAATTTTTAACATGTGGGAAAGTTACATATCCACATTATGTATTGATATGAGACTTTAGATCCATAATTGTTTAAAGAATACGTCTTGCTATCTAATAAGGTTCATTGACAGCAACCCACCCATAGATGTTAACACTCCTACTACATTAAAAAAATACTCATTAAAGGAGACGTTCTGGAGCTTCTATGGGGGAGGGGGAGGAAAGGTAATATTTCTTCTTATGTTATTTTTCATTATTTATGTTCATATATTCTTAATTGAATTCAGTTTTTTTCTATTTATTGTGTAAAATGAAATGTGTTTGTCTTTTCTATAATTATTACAGCACTGAACAGATTACAGTCAAGGCAAAAGGGCAGCTTTTTTGTGCACTGGATAGTCTGTTCCAATATACTGAAAGATGTTGTCATTTTGGTTACACGCACTCTACACCTTTCAGGGGATGATGGACAAAATTCGAAGGCCCCATAGACAGTATGCTGCTTATCTTGTTGATTTAGTCATCTATAGTCCTGATTGGCAGTCTTGCTTACCCTGGGTACAAGCAGTGTTGGACTCCTTCTGTGAGGCAGGGTTGGCAGCTCACCCAAATAAATGTAGCTTAGGGATAGAAGAGGTGGAGTATCTTGGATACACCATAGGCAGAAGTTTGATGCAGCCCCAACTTAATAAAATTGAGGCAATCCAAGGTAAATCCTGTTCACCTCTTTGTTAATGACTGATGTCAGGTCCTTTGTGTTATGTAGTAATTTTGAGATTTCTTGAAAATTTTCTGGCAAAAATGTGTATGTCTGTCACTGAGGCAGTGATGTGCTGCTTTTTTGTGAGCATTGTCTCTGTGAGAGATGTTATTGTTTACACTTGAGGAGTGATACAGCTCAAATCAGGCTTAAAGGTGTACGGTCATCGAGAAACAATGCACGGTCATGTGATCTAGTGTTTCCAACCATGTTGGTGAGATCTATCTCAATATACCACACCATTTTTTAAAATAAATAAATAAACTTTAAAATCCAATAACAATAACCATATTGCAGTCTGCTCAATATTAAGTGCCCAACATCAATGGGCTTATGAAAAGAAAAGGAAATTTAAGGTTGCACTGCTCTTTGTGTACCAAACCCTCAATTTCCTCATGTGTTAACCATGATCATATTTATCATATTAATTATTGTTAATTTTGTTATGCAATGTACAGTATGCTTTTACAATATGCAAATATTTACACACATCAGCTATCACATACCTGTAGTAGTGCAACATTTTTTTGTCATGAACTTAAAGCTCACAAACTCAGATTTATCCTCATTGTCTTCTTCAAGTTCCTCACTGGGATTATAGTGCTGGGGTTTCATTAACAGTGATTTTCTTTTGTTGACGGGAGCCGTGGAACCCAGTTCTTGAAATTTCCTTTTCTTTGACATAGTGCAATTGTAAGCACTAGAAAGGAAGAGTTAAGAGACATAATTGACATATCAAGTGCTTAAAATGTTAAAGATGGGACTGTTCCATATTTTTGCCCTGTGTTTTATTGTGATTTGATCTACAGAGAAATATATTTTTTACCTCTAACACAGAGTAATTAAAATAAAACAAATTTGAAACTCAAATGCCCAATCTCAACTATGAACTTACTAATCCATGATATTCAACATTGAGCCAAGAACATACAGGATAAGAAAAGAAAAATGTGTTCATTTGTATACAGAGCAAATCAAGGACTAGAGATGTTTATTTCATTTCAATCAGCTGTAATACAAAAATGTATATTAAACAGATTGGTATCATATGTTAGGAAAATGATATACTGTACAGTTTTGCCACCCTACCGACCTATATTACATAGGTGCTGGGTGAAGTAATACTTTTCCATGGAACTGAGGCAAAATATTAAAAAGTAAATTTTTTTGACAGCTACCAATGTTATAAATCATATATACAGGAGACTACATGTAAATTTGTTTTAATATGTTGCAAGTTAATGGATTTTTCCTGAATAAAGGCAGCATAATTTCATTAACCACCACTTAAGTATGTTACACTGTTAAACAGTTGCATACGATTTGATATTTGTACATGTATAAGTCCCAATGGGTAAAATATACCATAATATACAATTACAGATGTGTCCTCATGCACTGTGACTTCAGTCACACCAAACAGTCCCTCTCATTGCGCCAGATCCCAGGGCAACTCAATGGTGGCCAGCGTCTTTCTCGCTCAAAATGTGTCTTATTTGCATAAATAAAACAGCTTTTCTAGATTACGCTGATCAATTTGATGTGTGAGATTTGTACATCTGTGTGTGAATGAGTATGATCTGTGTATGAAGTGCCCCGATGCAGCGGACAAGGCTTTTTTGTTATGCCAAGTTCCGTTATGCTTCATCTGTGACTATGTACATGTGTGTAAAACCAATTTCTGTGTGGTTAAAATCATAGCCCTGCGTCTCAAGTACACCTTGAGTGATGTTTTTCTGCGTCTGTGATGCGAATATAACAGAAAATGTAAAGAAACACACAGTACGCTATACCACACGGAGCATCTCAGTCGCGCCGGACGCCACACGCTGTATGGCGTATTGACGCTAGGTGCATGAGAACACATCTGTAACTATGGATTACCCTACCTTCTATTCATGAATGTGGTTGTATATAAATTACCACTATTTATGTAGACATTAAGGGCCTGATTCATTACAGATCGCAACTGCGAATGCAATAGCGATTACGCACGCAGTTCAACTGCGATAGTATGCTAATTCATTGCAATCACAATGCTGCCGCAACACTACATAAGGACGCCCACTTTTCCTTATACATATCCGTAATGTTTAGCAAGACTGCAAAACCATCGGTACAATCGAGTACCATCACATCCTTATGCACCCTTGCACAAGCTCTGACCTTACTCAGAAATTGCTAACTTCATTGCACACTATCAGGCCTCAGGCTGCGTAGGGAATCGCTTTCAAACGAACTGGCACGCCTGCGTTCGGCCGACCACCCCCGTTACCACCCACAAATGGCACTTCCTGTCAATCACTCTGCGATGGGTCTGCATAGTCACTGCGATCGCAGTCCCGAGCGCAGTGGCCGATTTGCGCATGCGCACTGCGATGCATATGCATGCGCACTGCAATACATACGCATGCGCAATACGCAACAATCGGCCGATTGCGTACGTATTAGCAACTAGGTTCCTTGCTGAATCAGGCCCTAAGTTCATTACTGTGTATATACTGTGACTATGATTTAAGAGCCCTGTTTGTGTTGGGAAGAATCACTGATTGCGCTTATATCTATCTGGAAGCTCCAGGTTACTTAGTTACAGTGAGTGTTACATATTGCACTCTTTCAGTAGGTGGACAGATTAAACTCCTGCCTCTTCAGACCAAATAAAATGTGTAGCTTCTAGCCAAGGAGGCAACAACTTTTGTGCCTAAAAGGCAGACATATGGGTTCCAATAAAAGGACACAATTACATTATAAGCAGCATACTATGTTAAATGCGCCTGAATGATTAGCATGTGTGATCCCTTATGTGCTTTTCCTTCCCTCACTTATTCTATCATCTCCTCCCCACTGCCTACAGCGGCACCTAACCCTTGGGTTCTGCTGCCCTGCTGCTTATTTGGGTATAATGACTGCAGATGCAGCAATATTTATAAACCTTGTCCATGTCCTGCAATGTTCTGTACTCTAGGTCACTGTTTTCTTATTTTGTTTGCACTGTTTGTTTATGTGATTTGTAAGGTGCTGCGGACCACTTGTGGCGCCATATAAAAGATAAAAATAATGATAATAATAATACACATATTAAGATGCTATTGAAATACCAGAAAGCATCAACATGAATGCTTGTGTCAGCCTTGTAGCACAGACAGTTGTATATGTAATCCAGGTCTGACTCATCACCATTACTGTACTGTGCCTAGGCTTGTCCACCCCTTACCTTGCTGTGCCCGTCTCTAAGCCAAGGGTATGCCATGTGACTAGGCATCTGAATTTGGATATTGATTCGATTTTTGCAAAAACTTGTCTTTGGCTCTGTATGTCCTCCTCAGTATCAGGCCCATAGGGGGTTCATAAGAATCAGAACCACATTGACTCATTCAACAGGCTCATCATATGCATATTTTAGCATTTAGCTACAATGTTACAAAATGTAGGGCTTAACCCTGCTAGACTAAATTAAACAGCTCACAGACAAGCTAAAAGGAAACAGTGTCAGCTGGCAAGGAAACTCAGGTCAGGAGTAATAGGGGAAATGCATCTTCAATGCCAGGTCTGCACTTGACCACCAACAGCAAGGGCCATTGCCGGCTATTCCATGCTTTGCGTGACCAATTAATGGAACTGCACTTCAAAGAAATATTTAAAATAATATAGGTTTATACTATAGGCATAGTCTCAGTATGCATCTAATAATATTTATTTTTTAAATAATAGACATCAGCACAGTTTGCAGAGTGCTTTATAATTTATTGAGCAGACTAAGGGCCTGATTAAGCCGTTGACGCTGCTTCTGCATCAATTGCCGCTGTCACAACTGAATATTTATGCTAATACCGTGGGCGATGGTTTTCCTGCTGAGATACCCACCGGCTGCGATGCAAATCCATCGCTGTGTGTATGAGGACAAGCTATTGGTCACACCATCAATGATTGCACCAGCCCTATGGAGGTGCAGATTTGCCATCTGAACATAGACACCTGTGTCAGTGCAACTGCATCTTTAGACACAGTGGCTGACCACAACACGCCCGTGACATGCCTGCATCTGGCTAGCCAACATCCAGAAATGCCCACCAAAATTGCATCTCTCTGCTTGCAATTTTGATCTGTGTCTTAGAGCTGTAACCATCGGGATGTGTAATACTACCAACATCAGCCAAATGCGTGAATACTGGCATAAATGTTGATTTTAAATAATAAATCTATCTGCATGTTGATCTGGTAATCCCCCGATTGGTAGCTATGGAATCCAAGTCCACTGAGAACATCATGTTTGCAAATCCTGGAGGACTAGGTCAGACATGCTCTATAGCCTACTTAGAAGACAGATACAGAACTGTATGTACCGTTTTGCTAACCCATAATGATTTAGATTTATTGTTGTCATTAACATTTGTTTAAATTTATAAAATGGTTACAAATATGTAGAGTATGTTGGGTTACTCACTGCTTTAACATAATATACAAAGAAAAATTAGATATGAGCAATAAATGTTCAGAGAAATATTTGCCTTGTCACATATCACTGCCATATGTTACATGTTTTGCTGGTAGAATTTGGACATGTGTTCCCCATCCTATACCATCCACACCACAATGCAGGATGACGGTCTTCATCTCAACTCCATACTTAAGGTGTATATCCACTAGCAGATAGTGCAACAACAGTACCATTACAACATTGTAATCGTACAGTCGTTCCTCTTCCCCTGCAGTGCCTACACTGAATGATATGTCGTTCAGTTTAGTCACCCTCCCTCATCCCTGAACATGGTCAATCTGTCATTATCGGTACATTGACCAGCATGTTCAGGTGATGATTGATGTCGGAAACGACCAGCACGACCGCACAAAGCTGGTCGTTTCTGACATTTTCATGCCCGATTTGTGCACGATTAATGAGCAATTGAACGATAACTATATCATTATTGTTCAATCACTCATTTTAATACCTGCCTTTAGACCATATATGGAGTTTTGTCATAACTTCTAAAGAGTACAAGTGGAGATGATGTCCACAGCTACCAATTAGATGCTAGCTTTCATGTATCTACTATAGTACATTCTATACAATGAAAGGAGTAATCTGATTGGTTCCAATCAGCAACACCTTAATTTATCCTCTTTAGCAGATTTTTTAATTCTTCCACATAGTGCTGAATGGCAAAAAAGTGGAATTCCAAGATTTAATCACTGGAATGTCACACCTCTGTGTATTGGCAACTGTTGCCACAATACTGGATTTTCATTAAATGTTGCCACAACGTCACTCATCTCTAAATAAAACAGTAAACGGTAATCCTCTGCAACAGATTTCTGTACTATGAGGGAGGTATCTAACTAATAAAGCAGACAGCGACTGACAGTTCGGCAGACTTGCGTTGCAGAAACACACTTGTTGATTGGTTGCTTCATACAACGATCCAAGATCCCATCAGGACACAGGCCTAAAGATGTGTGAGGATTTGCAGCTGTCTGTAATGTAAAGGAGTGGGAAGGTAATACATTACATCAGAGGAAGATCAAGTCAGCAGTGAATAATGTATTTTACCTTTAGGGTTCATACTTGTTTTGTACCCTTATAAAAACTTAAATGTGGTCAAAATTTGTTGTTTTTTATTTTTGTATGGTTTTTTTCCTATTTATATAGTTTACTTTCAAAGGTGACAGATCTTTTCTAACTTACGTAAACTGCAGCAATAAATAGTAACTAATAACTAGGCTTAAGCTGGCCACACACTAGACCAACTTACATCCAACCAGCCAACTTGTTGATTGGTTGGAATGAAAATCTGGTAACGTATGGGAGTAAATGATGATCAGCAATTTGCTCCTAAATGCCAGAAAACAGATGAAAATGGTCGTTCAGACATTTTTGTTAAATGTTTGATCTAAACTATTTGTTCAAACAACAGTTTTGGTCCATTTTCCAGCGTTTGGAAGCAAATTGCTGATAGTATTCCTTACCAGATTTTCATTCCAACCAATCAACTAGTTGGCTGGTTGGACAGATAATCTTTAGATGTGTGTCCAGCTTTACTTTAGATGACTTTGGGCCAGATTCAGAGATTGCCGGAACTGCAGAGCAGCACAAAAGCGGCTGTGCAATTCCAACCATCTCAAATGCAAATGCAGTAGGAGGTATCTTTAGGAGACAGACATCTCCTTGCTGCATCTGTGTGATCCCAACACTCAGCGCCGGATTAAGGCTTGTGGGGGCCCTGGGGAAACTAAATTGTGGGGGCCCCATATGCTAAATTTCCAGCAACTACTATACCCCTTAAGCTTAGTACACAGTTAACGATGTGTATCCAGCCGATCTATTGTGCGGTGGGACCTGGCGGAGGTCCCGGCATAGGAAAGTGCAAACACACTTGCAAATGACGGGAGGGCCGGTGCGACGTGGGGGCCAAGGTGCATTTGGCAGCATGGCCCCCTGCTGACGATATCGCCTTTTGGACCTGTCCGACGGACTATATCGCTGGCAATGCAAGGTAGCGTGCTTTGTCAGCGACACAGCTTTTACACAATGGCTGATGCGGACATATCGTCTAGTGTGTACCCGGCTTTACCTTGCCTCTGGACTCTCCACTGATTGGCAAGGTGGTAGCATACTTTATCATGTACGCAACACTGTTTGGAACTGACTGCTGGCAGCATAGCAGACATGATCTAATACACTGCCAGGGGCAAAAGCAGGATTTTGAGTGGGAGATATATAGATAGATAAGATATATATATATATATATATATATATATATATATATTGAGATAGATAGATAGCTATATTTATAGATAGAGATATATAGATAGAAATAAAGATGTATTAATATATATATACACATCTTTATTTTTATCTATATATCTCTATCTATAAATATATCTATCTATATCTAAAGATATATATATATATATATATATATATATATAAAAAATCTATCATATATATATATATATATATATATATATATGAGCTAGGGGGGAGGGGAAGTGTGAGAGAGTAAGGAAGGGAGAGAGTGACAGAGGGAGGGGGGAGGGACAGGAAGTGAGATAGAGGAGAGTGGGAGGAAGTGGAGAGAGAAAGGGAGTTAGGGAGAGAGATAATGAGAGAGAGAGAGAGAGAGAGAGAGAGAGAGAGAGAGAGACTCATAAAGCACAGTATCTGTTGCAGCTGCAGCAACAGCTTTCTGATGGGGCGGTCACTTCCGGCATTAGGCCCTGCCCCCTACTCATACACCAGCAAATCGCTGCATTATGTCAGGGAGGGGGCGTGGCTTTCATAGTCAGCAACCACGGCATATCTATCAGTGAGTGTGCTGTGAGCCTGTGAGTGATGCTGCTGGGAGCCAGCCAGGGAGAGTCCCGAGTGGCCAGGTTCTGGCCAAAATTTTCAGCAGTGTGGGGGCCCCAAGGTGTGAGAGTCCCGAGTGGCCAGGTTCCGGCCAAAATTTTCAGCAGTGTAGGGGCACTGGGGTGACCGCCCAATCTGCCCCTCCTATAATCCGGCCCTGCCAACACTACTGCCTCTCAATCAGGCAGATGCTTAGGCGAACTCCGTGAGGGATTGCAGGACCTGTTCTGCACATGAGCAGATCCGGTCCTGTGCATGCGCAGAGTAGAAAACATTGGAGTAATGTTCTAACCATCGGGATAGTGTACATCTCTGAATCAGGCTCATTTCACAAAGTCATGCATGATCATCATCGTGTTATGGTGCATAGAATAGCTACAGCATAATAATTTTGGACTTATCTATTTTTTTGTTTTACACTTTAAACTAACTTGCTGCTGGCTAGTGCAAGACAAGAACTCACACAACTAGTAGTTACAAGAATAAAACCCTACACCATAGAATAATGGCAAGAGAAACGCAAATGACCAAATCTGTGCTTAGAAAACATCAAACATTGAATTTTTTTCACTTACACTAGTGCTCATTGACAGACAATAATATAAAGTGTGTGCACAAATGTGCCTGTGAACTATATTGGGGCCCATAGCTGTTGACAGATTGTCCAAAGGACCTGTACCTCAAAATAGTTTAAACACTATGGGCTATATTTATTTCCCAGTGGGTTGGAGCTGAAAATTTAAAGCAGCACTAACATTCAGTGTAAAGCACGTCAGGCTTTACACTGTGCTTTACACTGAATGTTAGTGCCATTTTAATTGGTCAGCTCCAACCCATCGAGATGCAGCAGCTTACAAATGCTGCTGCTTCGTGAAATATAGCCCTATGGCTCTAAAATTATATAAATATACGTTTGTAATTGATTAATGAAGCATCACTTATGACATATTGGACACTACTAATCTGGAATATAATAGTCATTGCAGCTGGAGCATTATACAATATCTTGCCATTATTCTTCTTTGGATAAAACTCGCCATATTTAGATATTTAACATTTAATTCACAAGTCTATAGCATGTGCTTTGCATGTTTTGTTGACTTAAATCTTCAACTTGTAAAGTTTACTATATCAAAAGCATTAATGATAAGTTTAGCACATGAATGAAAAATAAATAAATAACTAACTGTATTTTTTTCCATTATCCTAACTTAAATTCTTTAATGCGATACACGTATAGAGTAGGGGTGAGCGGGTTCGGTTTTACTCGGATTTACTCGGATCTTTAAACAGCATTTTATTGGCTATCGCTTATCATGTGTTTTGGGTAGCCAATATAATAAATCCAAATTTGCTGTAAAGTGGCGATAAGAACCGAGTAAATCCGAGTAAAACCGAGCCTGCACATCCCTAGTATAGAGCCCATATGTATTTTTATCTTATAACCTGGCTATCATTATACAGTAACTTACATTTTGCACAAGTAATAATTAAAAAGCATTTAATAATTATATTTTGGTATCAGATACAAATTGATCTTGTAGATAGAGACTTAAGGCGCACATCCACTAGCAGATATTAATGGACGACTGAATGATAATGTTATCGTTCAGTCGTCCATTAATCGTACATGAATCGGGCGCTAAAATGTTGGAAATGAACAGCGATGCATGCTCTCGCTGGTTGTTTCCGACATCAATCATCACCCAAACATGCCGGTCAATCTGCCGATAACGACAGATTGACCATGTTCAGGGATGATGGAGGGTGCCTACACTGAATGACTAATCATTCAGTGTAGGCACCGCAGGGGATGGGGAACAACAGTAAGATTACAATGTTGTAATCATACTGTCTTCCCTGGGTCGCGTAGTGTATGTGCCCCGTTAGAGGCATATTTTGCATATACAGAGGTATCCTCTACTGTATAACTATCCTTTTGTGCCTTATTGAGCAATATGTCTCATGCAATGTACCGTAGATACTTTTGCCACAGGCAGTAATTCTTGGAAGGAGGATGATGGAGGAGAGGATGTGGCTGTGGTGTGAAGTGAGGATAATTATGGAGGAGAGGATGTGGCTGGGGTGTGAGGAAAGGAGGATGATGGAGGAGAGGATTTGGCTGGATTGTGAAGAAAGGAGGGTAATACAGGAGACAATAGGGCCAGTGTGTGAGGGAAGGAAGATGATGGAGGAGAGGATGTGGCTTGGGTTTGAGGGAAGGATGATGATGGAGGAGAGGATGTGGCCGGGGTGTAAGGTAAGGAGGAAGATGGAGGAGAGGATGTGATTGGATTGTAAGGGTATGAGGGTAATACAGGTTAAGATGGGGTCGGTGTGTGACAGATGGAGGTTGATGGAGGAGAGGATGTGGCTGGAGTGTGAGGGTGGCAGGGTAATACAGGAGAGGATTAGGCCAGGGTGTGAAAGAAGGAGGAGGATGAGACTGACATATGAGGAAAGGAGTTTAATAGAGAAGATGAAGGGTCTGGGGTGTGAGGTAAGGTGGAAGGTGATGAAAAAGAGGATGTGGCTGGCGTGTGAGAAATGGAGCAGGGTGATGGTGGAGAGGATGGCTGGGGTGTAAGGGAAGGGTGGTAATAAAGGAGAGGATGTGACTGGGGGCTAAGGGAAGGAGGATGCTGTAGAGGATGCAGCCAGGGTGTAAGGGTATGAGGCTGATGGAGAGGATGCGGCCAGGGTTTTGAGGGAAATAGGAAGATGGACAATAGGATGTAGCTAGGGTTTAAGGGAAGGAGGATGATGATGGAGGAAAGGATGTGGCAGGAGTGTGAGGGAAGATGAGTAATACAGGAGAGGATGGTGCAGGGGTGTGAGGGAAAGAGGAGGGTGATGGAGTAGAGGATATGACTGAGGTGTGAGGGAAAGAAGATAAAAGAGGAGAAGATGGTGTGAAGGAAGGAGGATGCTTGAGAACAGAATGGGTCCATACTGTGAGGGAAGGATCAGGGTGATAGAAGAGAGGTTGTGGCTGGAGTGTAAAGGAAGAAAAGTTATAAATGTGAGGAGGGGACTGGGGTGTGAGCGATGGATAAGAGTGATAAAGTAGAGGATGTTGATAGGGTGTGAGGGAAGGAGGATGATGGAGGAAAGGAGGGGCTAAGGTGTAAGGAAAAGAGGATGATGGAGGAGAGGATGTGAATGGAGTGTGAGGGAAGAAGAGCAGTGCAGGAGAGGATGTGGCTATGGTATGAGGGAAGCGGAGAGTAATGGTGGAGAGGATGTTACTGGAGTGTGAGGGAAAGAGGATGATGGAGAAGAAAATAGGGGTCTGAAAAGTGAGGGAAGGAGGGTGATGTAGGAGAGAATGTGGATGTCGTTGGATTATAAGGGAAGGAGGGTAATACAGTAGAAGATGCGGCTAGGGCGTGAGGGAAGGAGAATGATGGAGGAGAGGATGTGGCTGGAATGTGAGGGAAGCAGGGTAATACAGAAGAGGATGTGGCCATGGTGTGAGGGAAAGTGGAGAGTGATGGAGAAGAGGATGTGACTGGGGTGTGAAGGAAGGAGGATGATGGAGGTCAAGGATGATGGAGGATGATGTCAAGGAAGGAGCAGGGTGATGGAGGAGAGGATGTGGCTGGGGTGTAAGGGAAGGAGGGTAATCAGTAACTTATCTACCATTAGGCAGAAAAGCTGCGGCCTAGGGTCCAAGTATTTGGGGCATTGCCTGAGCAATCTTGGACAACTTTGAGATGCACTCATCTCCTCCCAGTACTTTCAGCATCATGACACTGCTACATTGGCAGATGTCAGTGTAGATGAGCTAGGAGGGAACAGTCACCCTGACTGTAAAAAAAAATGCAGAGCATATACTGTAGGATAGAGTATTAAAAAAGTAGTTAATACTAATTATAATTAGTATGGTACTGCATTTTTTTTGAGAGCTGATGTTTTGGGGTAGATGGGTGGGGGTACATGGGTCTTAGACTATAGGCCTCTCACATTAGCATTATGCTGGCTACGTATAGCAGGAGACCATGGCCCTGATTCAGAGCCAGACGCTCTGAAACAGTGCTCGCTCTACATCTGGGCATTTTTTCTTTTGTGCGGCCTTCTGGTCGCTCGCATGGCTGTGGGCAAACCACCCACAGCTATTGCGAGTGGCCAGGATGATGGTCGTGATGGCCAAGACCATCATGACCATCGGGCTTGCGACGAGACCCTTGTGGTAGGGTCTCGTGGCCGCAAGCCCCAGAGAGCTTCTGGCTCTAATAGAGCCGGAAGCTCTCTCACTGACATCACTGGTGTTGTCAGTCAGGCCGCCCACAAACGGCAGGCATTTACTTTTGAACGCCTCCGTTTGTGAAGCCACCCCCCCGCCATGCCTACAAAACGGGGCGAGCTGTCGATCAACATCGACAGCCGCCCCTTTTGTAGTGAGCCACGGAGCGAGAGATTGGGGCTTGCGCACGCGCAGTGCGGCCGCTGCACATGTGCAGAGCACAACATCAACCCGCTCGTGAGTGCTCAAGCGCTTGCAAGAGCGTCAGTATCAGGCCCAATGTATGGATGCATCCTCATACACATAGCCCCAATATTCCATATCTATGTCGCTCTAAGAGGTGTAGTGTGCCATATTTTTCTTTAAATTTTGTGTCTTATTTGCATTACAGACACAGCTACATACCACTCAAAGTACTACAGATCCTGGGCTGTGACTTTAACACACAGGAATTAGTTTTAAATGCATACAAAGTCAAAGATGAAGCACAACTTGAACTTTGCATAAGAGAAAAACACTATACAGATTCATGATGGATTCGCATACAGACTGATTCACAAAAATTGATCAGAGCAATCTAGCAAAGTAGTTTTGTTGCTTTCAGTTGTTTTACTTATGAAAAGAAGATGCACATAAGTAAGAAAGATGCTCAACACGCCCAAGTCACCCAGGTCCTAGTGCCAACAGGGGCTGTGTGGTTCAACTGAAGCCACAGTGCATGAGGATATGTACATTTGTAACAGTGAAGTGAACATATCTTTGTTAGCAATTCAAATTTGATGGAAGGTGAAGGGCGCAGAGTACCATTGAGTGACAGTGTCTTTGTGAGTAATTAAATCAAAGCGGGAAATCAGAATGTTGACCACAAAGCAGTGCATTTTATACACATTGGAGGAGGCATAGTCCTTATACCACCTCTGGCTTTATTAGTGATGAATAATAATTTATTACCCTTCTAACACACAATTTATGCCCCAGCACATAGAGTCATCGTTCTATGTCATCTTTGTTCGACAACTCCTCCACTACAGATGGTAAGCTCTCACAGGCAGTGCCATCTTCCATCATGTACTCGTTATTTGCTTACCTGCACCATTATCTCCTTCTCTTAGTACCCTTGTGCATTCAGCGGCTTTCAACTCAGGTTGGTGTCTTTCCCTCCTCCTGTCTCCCTTTTTAACACATTTGTTCTTATATGCTACTAAATCCATCCATATGCCCCAATATGCCATTAGACTCCTTCATATGTCCTTATATGCCATCACACTCTTCCACTCATCTAGATGCCCCATATTTGCCATCAGGTGCCATCCCCTCCACAGACTTCACCTCACATTTAGGGCTACTAAATCTCCCAAGCTGTTTTTTGATCCTAATCTGTCTGTTTTTTGGCATTTTCTATTAGTATTTTTTCACAAAAGGAAAAGGTATAAAGTTGGAGTGATACGAGGCACAATGCCTGGTGCTGCTCACTTGTATCTGTCCTCCATATTTGCCTTTTTCCCCTAGTTAGCATCTACTGTAAACTGCATACAGCAGCTGCATGCAATGACAGAGCCATTATCTAGGGTACCTGTGCATTGTCATTTTCATGGTGTGGTGTGGTGTGTCCATGGTGTTCCAAACAGGCTGTTTGGCAAGATTTCAAAATAGATGTATGAGAATACATCTGTATTGGTATTGAGTGAATCTAGAGTACAGCATGCACCAGTATTCCTCATATAGGACTTTTATAGACAATAACCCTACTATGGTTTTTTCAAAGGACTATATTTTCTAAAATTTATCATTTTAGTTAGTATTTTATATAAAAAAAATATCTTTATGCTCTTCCAATACACTAATGCACAGGTTCTCAAACTCGGTTCTCAGGACCTCAAACAGTGCATGTTCTCCAGGTGAAATAATTAGCTCTACCTGTGGATCTTTTAAAATGTGTCAGTGAGTAATGAATACACCTGTGCACCTGTTATGGTGACCTAGAAAATGTGAACTGTGTGGGGTCCTGAGGACCAAGTTTGAGTACCACTGCACTAATGTGTATAATTGCTTTATAATTTACAGACAGCAATTTATGTAATTATAATGTAATTGTGTATCTCTGACCACATGTGCTTTGTCAGTATGAACTACTACAGTATGTTGTCTCAAATACCTTAACACTGTAACACCATTGTAAAAAGCAAACTTGGTGCCAAATGTAATAGCCCACACTTTGCGAAGCTAGGTTGGTTTTTGCATTTAAATAAATTGTCGCTTGAATGAATGACTGACTATCTCGCCAGAATCGTGCCAATTCCCACAAATCGCAAGCTGTTACATTTGACCCTTGGTGTTATCTGTAACAATTAGAATTACTATATTTCACAATTAACAATACTGTGTCATTATAAAATGGTTAAAATATATTGTTTTTATTTTTTAGTGTGTTTACCTGAGTTCTTGTGCTAGCGAGTCTTCTTCCACTGTTGAATAAACAGAGATGAGAGTAAGTCTAAGTACATATCAAAGTCTGTGGTTTATGTGATACTTCTAAGACATAAATCACTGCAGAACACTTGAAGAAAACAATTAGAGTTTGCTATTAAAGCTCATTCTTATTAGAAATGCAACATTTTCTTTGTTAATTGTCTGCAATCTTTCTTTTTCTGAGGATGTGATTAGAAAGCTTTGCTCTTGTTAACATTAAAATGATCTGCAAAGGATGAAAGCTGGTGTTTATCAATACCTGCCCACACAAGGCTACACAACATATTGACAGAGCCAACAGGTGGTTTCAAAATTATTCATGTTGTTGTAACAGCATCACTTGCAGAAATACACTCAGATAATAAATGAGCAAGCCAGTTTCATTTTAACCCCCAACTGTAACACAGCATAAAGATTATACAAACTAACAATGGTATAATAGGCTTCAGACATTTAAGTATCATTATGTACACTTATGTAGAATTTACTATTATATTTACTGAAAAATCAAGAGATGATACACATAAATGACCAGGCTTATTTAAAAAATGATTTTAACGCTAGTGCATTACCACAGAAATATCTAAACATTTTTAATATTATTTATTTACAGGGCCGCTTATCTGCTAGGTAAGTTCAAGAAATTATTTGGGAGGAGCAATTCAAGGCTGCAAAGATTATTTATGAACATTCAAAATATGGCCTCCAACAGTTCTTTTAGCATTTGCGCAAATGCATCCATTTTCACAGGGAAGCACATAGAAATCAGTATTATCTGCTGATGGGAAGTGTAGGGCAGATGGAGATGTTTGTTTCTGAGTGTAAGGCGAGTGTTATGGGCTTAAATATAAAAATCCGTCAGCCTACTTCTGAGTATTCCCTACTAACATAATAATACTATGGAGTGGGTAGCATTAGTGAAACATGATCTGGCATGACTTTCCTTAATATTATTATTATTATTTTTTATTATTATTATTATTATTATTATTATTATTATTATTATTATTATTCTTTATTTATATGGTGCCACAAGGGGTCTGCAGCACCTTATTACATAAACAGAAACAGTATGAACAAAACAAGAAAAAAGTTACTTACAGTACAGAACACAGCAGGGCATGGACATGGTTTTTAAACATTGCTACATCAGTGGTCATTATATTCAAATAAGCAGGAGGGCGGCAGAAACCCAGGGTTGAGTGCCATTGTAGGCAGTAGAGCGTAAATAATGGTATAAGTAAGGGAAGGAAAAGCACATGAGGGAAGAGGGCCCTGCTTGTGAGAGCTTACATTCTAAAGGGGAGGAGCACACAGACAGGGGTGACACAGATGGGGAGACAGTGAGCAAGGAGCATGGGGCAGTGGGTTAGGATGAAAGTTGGAAGGGTTTGATAAAGAAGTGGGTGTTGAGAGCCCATTTGAAGTTTTGTAGTGAAGTGGAGAGTCTGATAGGAAGAGGGAGAGAGTTCCAGAGGTAGGGGGCAATATCTGTAAGTCCTTGTTAGAATACTTTAAGTTCAGGTACTTTGTAAATGAGGACAGGTGGATCCATTTGGAAAATGAGAATGTAGTTGTATTCATTGTATACAGGATAACAATTAAGCATGATTCGTCTGTCATATATCCAAAATGATTACCAACAAGGAGCATAACACTGGAGCAGGGAGGAGGAAATATAGGTTTCATAATGCATAGTGGCTACTTTCCCTTCTGTAGTAGCCGTGATTCAGTATGTCATCAATTATTAACGCTTTAACTGTTGTAATCGCAACTCTTCTTACTTCTGGAGATGCTGCACTACATCAACAATCCCATTACATATTAATTAACCTTTAAATGAAATTTAAATATTTATATATAGCATAATGTATACTTTGAATGTATTAGAAAAAGGTTAATCTTTTCAAATACAATCAAGCTGATCTAAAACACTTGATACCTGGTGAAAAACTACAGTAACTTACCCTTAATTTCTTTTGAGAGTATGCATAGATGTGTATCTTCTCCATTTACAGCCATCTATATTACAATATATAAAAGGCACAATTACAAATATTTCAACTTTGTGTCTATTACATGAAGTGTAACTTAAGTACCACTAAACGTTAAATACAAGATGTCTAAAAATACTAATAATAGAGAATATTAGCTTGATCCTATCTCTATGGTAACATTTTTTTTAATAAAATTCATAAGGTAAATAGAGTCCATTGTGGATTGGGCAAGCTGCAGCTGTCATCCAATCAGTTATAATGGCAATGTTTCAATGGACAGAGTTTACTTTTCAGGCTATTATATATTTTATCTTTCATTTCACAGGTATTACCAGATTGTGTACACTTTCTGATACAGTCCTGGCAACATACATAGTAAATTTTCACCACAAATTGTTTTAGCTTTACACAACTATAAATTGTAGTCAACATGTTGTCAACATGAAATATAAAAGGTAACATCAGCTAAACTACTGACCAGTAGAAAGTACAGTTTAATTTTTAGTGATAGCATGACAGTAAATATCTCAATGTACATATAACTTTTCTGTATGGTCTCTATATTTTTTTATTTCAGAAGAAAATACTGCAATTTGTTTTACTAGTGTTTAAATGTAACAATGGTCAAGTGGTTGAACTGGGAAACAGATTAAGTTGAGTATTGAGTACAGTAAATTGAGTATTAATGTGTGTTTTATGGCAAAAAATGTAGACTGGAATCTATACAGTAAAAATATGACATTTTAAAATAATGTTTCCAATGGAAAATATTCTACTAATTTTAGTGAAAATTTAGCCTCTATGTGGCTCTCATCTATATTAATCTATGCATGATATAAAACTTGAAGCCAACTGAGTGAAAAATTGGGCAGTTTACAATGATAAATAATATGACAAGATACATTTTGATTAAGAAAAAATGTGACCAAATAGGTTTACTCAAGATCTATAGAAAAGGAAAACCATTTATTAACAAGTTATTTTTTAAATTATAAGAACATAAAATATACATTTATGAAACACATGTGTGAAGAAACGTGTTGAAAAATAAGGGCAGCAAGAAATAATGGGTGAAAACGGCACTACATTTATAAAAATGGCATTGACAAAACTGGTCTATTGAGCAACATATTTTCAAATGATTTAATTTGCAAACTACCTTCATAAACGATCTCCAGTGGAAGGACGGCATTAAAATATTTAATGTATTCTGTCTCCTTAAGATACGATAAAATAGAGAATAAAAATAGTTTTGTTTTTGAACAGCATATGAAAAATGTTTAGTATCCACTGTCGGACAATGTGGTGTAATTGTTAAAATTATCTTTTGTTTGTATGTAATGCGGCATGTTATAGAGTTGTGAGCACACTGAAGATGTGAAACTGAGTGTCCTCTTTGTGAAAGCAATTGTAATAGGAAACATGATCAATTCTGTGCTGCTGAGTTGTGATTGAAGGCACTGACCTGCCATAGACTTATAATAGGGGAGCAGGTGTGGCAATGATGGACTTTAATTTCCTTTAATAAACCTTTTATGTGCCACACTTTTACTGCCATTCTACGCTCTCCAAGGTCCTGCACATAATAGGTTCATTACTTTTGATTACTATAGTCTATTGAGATAAACAACTCCTGAACATTGTATATATTATGCACAGATATACTATTTATCTATTGTGTTTTTTATGGCAAGCAACTCCACAGACAAAATTAAAAGCAGTCTGTGCCTCAATTCTGAAAAGAATTACTACTTGTCCAAACCCAAGTAAATGCCAAGAAATTATTTTATTGAAATATCTGCTTATTTCATTGTTCTTCTAGACATCCATTATGGACACAATATTCATAATTGTTCAGTATTTCATGTAGTTTGTCTTATTTCTGCAAATGACCTACATTTAGGGACACATATAAAACCTCTGCCATAAAGGATCTGAAATGCTATGTAACCTATTTTAATAATGTTGTTTACTTTCCAATGTACAAACCAATGCTCATCCATAATGCTATTTACACAGAATTTTCTTAAAATATTTATTTACCAGGCAACTACTGCTAAAATGATTATAAGCCCTTAGGTATTACATTTAGGATTTTTTGTTATTTATGTGATGATCTATGTATATTGCCTTGTTGACAGTAAAAAAAATAGTTATTTTTAAGTAGAGATGAGCGCTTCGATTATACAGAAATACGAATCCACCCGAACATCATGAATCTGGACAGATCCGAGTCACGGTTCTAATTTACTGAGGAGATCCGGATAAATCCCGGTTGCGGATCTGATCTTCCAGCGGTTTGGAATTTGAATTTTAAATCAAAATTTCAGGTTTTGGATTGCAAAAATTACATGATTTTAGCTGTTTTTAATAACTTTTTACAATAAAAAAAAAATACAGAACCAAAACTTGAGAGTGTTTTTATCAAAACCAAAACCAAAACACAAAGATGAATCCAGATCCAAAACCATAAGCAACACACTGGGGTCAGAGCACATCACTATTTATAAGGCTGCATCAAAACCCAGCTTGGGTGCATTACACACTGGCTCCAAAGGACAAATAGTCTCTAGCGATATTTCCAGTGCTTCAGAACATTAACACTCAAACGCCATCAATAATGATCACACTGGTACTTTGAAATGTAACCGTGTTGGTGGTCTGAAGTGGTGTGGCGATATGACAAGAGACAGGTTGCTATTTTGAGGTCTAATAAGATATCCCACCTTCCACCATTTTTCACAAGGAACACCAGCAATGTTAACTCACTTCCATCATAAATTGAAATACCAAAATATATATAATGGGACGGGCAGGCAAAACTCCCATTTATGGAAGTTTTTTCACATGGGAATGTTGTTTCTTCCCCTAAAATTAAGTTAACTAATTCAATTCAATATAATTGGTGCTTTCTTCGTTATGTACATAGTGGCTTATTTGTGAACACATATAGAATGCACACACTTACAAGGGATCCATTACTTGGCAACTTTTTTAGTCTAAACCTGTGTGGTTCTTATTATGTCCTTTGGTATACTGAGCAGTGTAAGTTGTGTAGATGGATATGATAATTTGTGCATGTGGGATCAATTAGTGGTTCGGTCATAGCTGACTTTGAGGCAAAGAAATTATGCTCTAATAATTCCCACTGATGGATCTATGGCTCTCCTGTAATCTGTATAACTATAAACCAGGTACTGCAATATAGTTTTCTCTGTATTATATATAAGTAACCAGTGTAACTATATTTTATACTAAATTTTATCCACAGCACAGTCTGGGTTTATTCTTTTTAGCCGCTCTTTCCTCCTCTCTCTCTTCAGTGCTCCTCCCCTCACTCTTTTTCTCCTCCTCTCTCTCCCCCTCTTAATCCATCTCTCTCATCCCTCGTCTGTCTATTGTTTGTATGAGGACTTGATTTTATTATATAGATCCTCCCTGGCATTAACGTTTTTCTTTTCATCTTTCTTTTCATTGTATTTTTTGGGTCATCCTCACCTTTTTTCCTCTACAGGGTGTTTTTGCTATCTATACATGGATGGTGCATTTCTGTGGACTTTTTTCCTTTCTTCTATACTGCTATAGGTTTTTGGTTGTGGATAATGTCATGATGTTGTTATTGTTTGATTTTCTTTATGAGGTACTGTAGTATGTGATATGTTCATACCAACTGTCATTAACTACCAACATGATTACAGACTTTTTATTACTTATTACTTAGGTTAGTTATGTGTGTGTAATCTGTATAACTACAGTATATATGAGGTAATATAATACATACTTGCCTACTTTCCTGGAAGTTGCAAGAGGCTCCCAATTTTTCGGGTAGCCCCCCGCATCCCCAGAAGAGTGTCAGGATCTCCCACATCCTGCCTATTTCCTAGAATGGGGGCAATAAAAAGGAATAATCGGTCCTTTTGGAGGGAATGCATCATTTAGCCCCACCCCCTCTTGACAGACCAGTGAATAATGGCATTTTTCCGTGATGAGTGCAGGACCTAATTATGCCAGAGCCTGGCCTGGCCCCCCAAAATAGCCAGCAGCATCTCCTCTACAGGCTTCTCCCAGAGATGAGATGCTAAAAGTAGGTAAGTACTGTATGCTGGAAAGATTCCTGGACTGCACACCCTGAATATATATAAAGGGAGGTGCTACCTGATGAGACTAATTGCAGACACAGAAACAGACAAATCTCAGGTGCACAACTCCAAATTACTGATAATATATAAATGCAATAACATTTTGCAATCAATAGAGGTTTTTAACATAATCATGGCCAAGGTTATGGGCCTACCCACCCTATCCAGGTAACCTCTGTAGGGTAGGTCACTACCATACTAGGGTTCAAATCCAGAGCGCAGGACACCCCCAAACTAGCCCAGCTAAGCCACCCCAGGGCACCGCCATAGTAAGAAAAGTGCAGTGTAAAATAGATAGTTAAGAGCAGCCACTGCTGCATATAAAGAATGAAAATAAAAAAGTGAAGTACATGTATAATAAACAAACAGTGAAGGGTTAAAATGTGTTATAAAAGAAAAATGTGTTATAATGCGGTGCCCTGAAACAGCTCAACCAAAGCAATCCAGGGAGACCCATGCCCCAAAAATTAAACAAAGTTGCACTACAGTATATAACTTGTAGGACTTACCCAGAATTGTGCCTAATTCTGATGTGCATATACATTACCAGACTCCATGCTTTTAAACCAATAAGGAATGAGTGCTAATCCAGACAGAGGGTGTCTCCTTTCCCTCAGGTTTGCAACAAAGCACATTAAATGGAGTACTGTATGCCATTATATAGTTTCAACTACACTATATGTAAGTTAACTGTATAACTGGAGTATATATATACTGTATATACACACAATATATATATATATATATATATATATATATGATATCCTGATTGCAGGGTTATCAAGGAGGGCACCCGACGCTGGTGTTTCGATTACATGGAGTGCTGCCTTTCGATGAACTATGTATATGTATATATATATATATATATATATATATATATAAAAAATCTGTATAACTATACATGACTTACTGTAATAGAGTTTTAGCTTAATTTGGTGTCATTGACAAGTTGACATTGACAAGTTACCTTAGAGAGAGAGAGAGGCACGGCGTTACTAAGATTTTTTGTAATCCTGGTAGTGCCGCGCTTCTCTCTAGTCATTGTACTAGTGAGGCGAATCTGTCCATAACATAACAAAAGCACACTGGTGGATATTTATTTATTTATTACTAGTTATTTATATAGTGCACATATATTCTGCAGCGCTTTACAGAGAGTATTTGGCCATTCACATCAGTCCCTGCCCCAGTGGAGCTTACACTCTATATTCCATATCACATGCGCACATGCATAAAAACTAGGGGTAATTTGTGTTGGGAGCCAATTAACCTACCAGTATACTTTTGGAGGACCGTGTTGGGAATCGAACCCATGACCTCAGTGCTGTTCTTAAAAGCTGGAGAGTGTCGGATTGTTGCTAAAGTATATGTAGATGTGTATATATATATATATATATATATATTTAAAGTTGTGTAAGTAGCATGTTAATATACAAATACCATGAATACTGTACTGAAGCAAATTGTAAATATTACCTTTCCTTACAATCTAGCATATGTTTATACTAGGGGTGTGCACCGGCCACTTTTCGTGTTTTGTGTTTTGGTTTTGGATCTGGATCTTTCTTCGTGTTTTGGATCTGGATTGGTTTTGCCAAAACCACCCTTCCGTGTTTTGGGTTCTGGGTTTTGTGTTTTGGATCTGTATTTTTTTTTAAAAAAGCATAAAAACAGCTAAAATCACAGAATTTGTAGGTTTTTCTGCTCCTATGCTATTATTAACCTCAATAACCTTAATTTCCACTCATTTCCAGTCTATTCTGAACACCTCACACCTCACAATAGTGTTTTTATGTCCAAAACGTTGCACCGAGGTAGCTGGATGACTATGCTAAGCGACACGAGTGGGCGGCACAAACACGTGACCCATCTAGGCGTGAAACTGCAGTGGCAGACAGGATGGCAGTTTGAAAAACTAGGCCCCAAACTGTACATAATGCAAAGAAAAAAAAGAGGTGCAAGATGGAATTGTCCTTGGGCCCTCCCACCCACCCTTATGTTGTATAAACAGGACATGCACACTTTAACAAACCAATCATTTCAGCGCCAGGGTCTGCCACACAACTGTGGCTGAAATGATTGGTTCGTTTGGGCCCCCACAAAACAAGCTGGCAATTAATGTGTCCCTGCACAAACTGGCTCTATGGAGGCAAGATGTCATCCTCATCCTCCTCATCCACCGATTCCTCACCCTCTTCAGTGTGTACATCCTCATCCTCACAAAGTATTAACTCGTCCCCACTTGAATCCACCACCACAGGTCCCTCTGTACCTTCTGGAGGCTGGTCTCCCTGGAAGAGCTGATAATTCATTTTGATGAACATCATCTTCTCCACATTCTGTGGAAGCAACCTCCTACGCCTTTCGCTGACAAGGTTCCCGGCTGCACTAAACACTCTTTCGGAGTACACACTGGAGGGGGGGCAACTCAGGTAAAATAGAGCCAGTTTGTACAGGGGCCTCCAAATTGCCTCTTTTTCCTGCCAGTACAGGTATGGACTGTCTGCCATGCCTACTTGGATGCTGTCACCGATGTAATCCTCCACCATTCTGTCAATGGTGAGAGTATCATATGCAGTGACAGTAGACATGTCAGAAATTGTTGCCAGGTCCTTCAGTCCGGACCAGATGTCCAAACTTGGTCCTGCCTGCCCTGCATCACCGCCAGCGGGTTGCTTAGGATACCTAAGTTTTTTCCTGGCAGCCCCAGTTGCAGGAGAAAATGAAGAAGGAGCCGTTGACGTGTCACGTTCCGCTTCAGCTGACAGTGTGTTCACCAGCAGGTCTTTGCACCTCTGCAGGCTTGTGTTGGCCAGAAAGAGAGCCACCACATAGGCTTTAAACCTAGGATCGAGCACGGTGGCCAAAACGTAGTGGTCTGATTTCAACAGATTGACCACCCTGGAATCCTGGCAAAGCGAATGAAGGGCTTCATCCACAAGTCCCACATGCCGAGCGGAATCGCTCCGTCTTAGCTCCTCCTTCACTTTCTCCAGCTGCTTCTGCAAAAGCCTGATGAGGGGAATGACCTGACTCAAGCTGGCAGTGTCTGAACTGACTTCACGTGTGGCAAGTTCGAAGGGCTGGAGAACCTTGCACAACACGGAAATCATTCTCCACTGCGCTTGAGTCAGGTGCATACCCCCTCCTTTGCCTATGTCATAGGTGGATGTATAGGCTTGTATGGCCTTTTGCTGCTCCTCCATCCTCTGAAGCATATAGAGGGTTGAGTTCCACCGCGTCACAACCTCTTGCTTCAGGTGATGGCGGGGCAGGTTCAAGAGTGTTTGCTGGCGCTCCAGTCTTCGGCACGCAGTCGCTGAATGGCGAAAGTGGCCAGAAATTTTTCGGGCCACCCAAAGCGTCTCCTGCACGCCCCTGTCGCTTTTCAGAAAATTCTGCACCACCAAGTTTATTGTGTGAGCAAAACATGGGACGTGCTGGAATTTGCCCAGATGTAATGCCCGCACAATATTGGTGGCGTTGTCAGATATCACAAATCCCCAGGAGAGTCTAAGTGGGGTAAGCCACTGGGCGATGATTTCCCTCAGTTTCTCTAAGAGGTTGTCGGCGGTGTGCCTCTTACTGAAACCGGTGATACACAGCATAGCCTGCCTTGTAACGAGCTGGCATTTCTGAGATGCTGCTACTGGTGACGCTGCTGCTGTTGCTGCGTAAGGTGATACATCTACCCAGTGGGCTGTCACAGTCATATAGTCCTTAGTCTGCCCTGTTCCACTTGTCCACATGTCCGTGGTTAAGTGGACATTGTGTACAACGGCATTTTTCAGGACACTGAGGACACTTTTTCTGACGTTTCTGTACAGTCTCGGTATCGCCTGCCTAGTGAAGTGGAATCTAGACGGGATTTGGAACCGGGGACACACTACCTCCATCAATTGTCTAAATCCCACTGCACTAATGGCGGATACCGGACGCACGTCTAACACCAACATAGCAGTCAAGGCCTCAGTTATACGTTTTGCTTCAGGATGACTGCTGTCGTACTTCATCCTCCTCGCTAAGGACTGTTGGAGGGTCAATTGTTTAGTAAAAGTAGTGGTGTTCCTACTTCCTCTCTGGGATGATGAACGACTCCCAGCAGCAGCAACAGCAGCAGCGGCAGCAGTAGGCGTAGCAATGCAGGATCCTCCAGAGGAATCCCGGATAGGAGAGTCAGTCATGCCAGTGACATGGCCTGCAGGACTACTTCCGATCCTGACTAAGGAGGAAATTGACGAGGAGGGAGTTGACGGTGTGGTTTGCAGGCGCTTGGATACAACAGGACAACGGGATTTAGGTGTCCCTGGACTGCTTACGGTCTTAGCCAAAGTTTCTGAACTTGACAGTAACTTTTTATGAACGCGCTGCAGGTGCCGTATAAGGGAGGATGTTCCTAGGTGGTTGACGTCCCTACCCCTACTTATTTCACCTTTACATATGGTACATATGGCAAGACAGTTGTTGTCCGGATTTGGATAGAAATATTGCCAGACCAAAGAGGTGGAATGTTTGGTCTTCTGCCCAGGCATGACCGTGATGGGCTTTTTCATCCCACGGACAACAACTGTCTCCCCCGGAGCCTGATTTAAACAAACCACATCACCATCAGAATCCTCCTCGCCAACTTCCTCCTCAGCGCCAGCTACACCAGTATCCTCATCCTGTTGTACTTCAACAGTGACATCTTCAATTTGCATATCAGCAAGTGGACTGTGGGTGCTCCTTTCAGCACTTGCAGGGGGCGTGCAAATGGTGGAAAGAGCCACCTCTTCCCGTCCAGTGCTGGGAAGGTCAGGCATCGCAACCACCACCACACTTGGACTCTCCTTGGGGATTTGTGATATCTTCTTAGAAAGCACAGTTCTTCGCTGTGCTTTTGCCAGCTTAACTCTTTTGATTTTTTTAGTGGGAGGAGGGCTTCCATCGTCATGTGAAGCTGAACCACTAGTCATGAACATACTAGGGATCGACCTTAGCCGTTCCTTGCCACTCCGTGTCGTAAATGGCATATTGGCAAGTTTACGTTTCTCTTCAGCTGATTTAAATGTCTTTTTCAAGGTCATTTTCCTGAACTTTGCCATTTGGGATTGTATGTGCCCTCTACTATGACATTGGGCATCGGCCTTGGCAGATGACGTTGATGGCATGTTATCGTCTATGTCATGACTAGTGGCAGCAGCTTCAGCACTAGGAGGAAGTGGTTCTTGATCTTTCTCTATTTTATTTTTATCGGAGAAAGTTTGGTCCTCCATATATGTTATATCGATTTGATATATACGTGCGGCTAAACACAGAAAATAATTTTTTTTTTGGTTTGGACTGGAGTGTACTTTGTGGGTTACAGCACCCTTTAACGGTCAAGCCAGCCGGCCCTTTACTTATGACACAGGCGCACGCTTGGCACTACTTTGTTGATGCACGTGCGGCTACTGCGCACACAATTCACAAACACAGAAAATAATTTTTTTTTTGGTTTGGACTGGAGTGTACTTTCGGGGGTTACAGCACCCTTAACGGTCAAGCCAGCCGGCCCTTTACTTATGACACAGGCGCACGCTTGGCACTACTTTGTTGATGCACGTGCGGCTACTGCGCACACAATTCACAAACACAGAAAATAATTTTTTTTTGGTTTGGACTGGAGTGTACTTTCGGGGGTTACAGCACCCTTTAACGGTCAAGCCAGCCGGCCCTTTACTTATGACACAGGCGCACGCTTGGCACTACTTTGTTGATGCACGTGCGGCTACTGCGCACACAATTCACAAACACAGAAAATAATTTTTTTTGGGTTTGGACTGGAGTGTACTTTCGGGGGTTACAGCACCCTTTAATGGTCAAGCCAGCCGGCCCTTTACTTATGACACAGGCGCACGCTTGGCACTACTTTGTTGATGCACGTGCGGCTACTGCGCACACAATTCACAAACACAGAAAATAATTTTTTTTTGGTTTGGACTGGAGTGTACTTTCGGGGGTTACAGCACCCTTTAACGGTCAAGCCAGCCGGCCCTTTACTTATGACACAGGCGCACGCTTGGCACTACTTTGTTGATGCACGTGCGGCTACTGCGCACACAATTCACAAACACAGAAAATAATTTTTTTTTTGGTTTGGACTGGAGTGTACTTTGGGGGTTACAGCACCCTTTAACGGTCAAGCCAGCTGGCTCTTTACTTATGACACAGGCGCACGCTTGGCACTACTTTGTTGATGCACGTGCGGCTACTGCGCACACAATTCACAAACACAGAAAATAATTTTTTTTTTGGTTTGGACTGGAGTGTACTTTCGGGGGTTACAGCACCCTTAACGGTCAAGCCAGCCGGCCCTTTACTTATGACACAGGTGCACGCTTGGCACTACTTTGTTGATGCACGTGCGGCTACTGCGCACACAATTCACAAACACAGAAAATAATTTTTTTTTGGTTTGGACTGGAGTGTACTTTCGGGGGTTACAGCACCCTTTAACGGTCAAGCCAGCCGGCCCTTTACTTATGACACAGGCGCACGCTTGGCACTACTTTGTTGATGCACGTGCGGCTACTGCGCACACAATTCACAAACACAGAAAATAATTTTTTTTTTGGTTTGGACTGGAGTGTACTTTGGGGGTTACAGCACCCTTTAACGGTCAAGCCAGCCGGCCCTTTACTTATGACACAGGCGCACGCTTGGCACTACTTTGTTGATGCACGTGCGGCTACTGCGCACACAATTCACAAACACAGAAAATAATTTTTTTTTTGGTTTGGACTGGAGTGTACTTTCGGGGGTTACAGCACCCTTAACGGTCAAGCCAGCCGGCCCTTTACTTATGACACAGGTGCACGCTTGGCACTACTTTGTTGATGCACGTGCGGCTACTGCGCACACAATTCACAAACACAGAAAATATTTTTTTTTTGGTTTGGACTGGAGTGTACTTTCGGGGGTTACAGCACCCTTTAACGGTCAAGCCAGCCGGCCCTTTACTTATGACACAGGCGCACGCTTGGCACTACTTTGTTGATGCACGTGCGGCTACTGCGCACACAATTCACAAACACAGAAAATATTTTTTTTTTGGTTTGGACTGGAGTGTACTTTCGGGGGTTACAGCACCCTTTAACGGTCAAGCCAGCCGGCCCTTTACTTATGACACAGGCGCACGCTTGGCACTACTTTGTTGATGCACGTGCGGCTACTGCGCACACAATTCACAAACACAGAAAATAATTTTTTTTTTGGTTTGGACTGGAGTGTACTTTGGGGGTTACAGCACCCTTTAACGGTCAAGCCAGCCGGCCCTTTACTTATGACACAGGCGCACGCTTGGCACTACTTTGTTGATGCACGTGCGGCTACTGCGCACACAATTCACAAACACAGAAAATAATTTTTTTTTTGGTTTGGACTGGAGTGTACTTTCGGGGGTTACAGCACCCTTAACGGTCAAGCCAGCCGGCCCTTTACTTATGACACAGGTGCACGCTTGGCACTACTTTGTTGATGCACGTGCGGCTACTGCGCACACAATTCACAAACACAGAAAATAATTTTTTTTTGGTTTGGACTGGAGTGTAATTTCGGGGGTTACAGCACCCTTTAACGGTCAAGCCAGCCGGCCCTTTACTTATGACACAGGCGCACGCTTGGCACTACTTTGTTGATGCACGTGCGGCTACTGCGCACACAATTCACAAACACAGAAAATAATTTTTTTTTTGGTTTGGACTGGAGTGTACTTTCGGGGGTTACAGCACCCTTAACGGTCAAGCCAGCCGGCCCTTTACTTATGACACAGGTGCACGCTTGGCACTACTTTGTTGATGCACGTGCGGCTACTGCGCACACAATTCACAAACACAGAAAATAATTTTTTTTTTGGTTTGGACTGGAGTGTACTTTCGGGGGTTACAGCACCCTTAACGGTCAAGCCAGCCGGCCCTTTACTTATGACACAGGCGCACGCTTGGCACTACTTTGTTGATGCACGTGCGGCTACTGCGCACACAATTCACAAACACAGAAAATAATTTTTTTTTGGTTTGGACTGGAGTGTACTTTCGGGGGTTACAGCACCCTTTAACGGTCAAGCCAGCCGGCCCTTTACTTATGACACAGGCGCACGCTTGGCACTACTTTGTTGATGCACGTGCGGCTACTGCGCACACAATTCACAAACACAGAAAATATATTATTTTTTTAGCACTTTGGGGGAGCACCCCTGATGGACAGAGCACCCCCTGGACAACACTACAGCACTCCTTTAGGACTGGGACACTGCACAGGACTTTGGAGTGGACACAGCCCCTATGGAGAACTGACTGCACAACACAGTCCAGCCAGCCCCTATGGACTTTGAAGTAGTGGACACAGCCCCTATTAACAACAGCAGCACAGCACAACACAGCCAGCCCCTATGGACTTTGAAGTAGTGGACAACAGCAGCACTACACTACACTACACTACACTACACAGCCCTAACTCCCACCCTCCCTCTTCACTGTCCACAGCCGAGTGAGAAAATGGCGCCGACGCGGGTACCTTATATAGGATCCAAAACCCGCGAGACTCGGAAGGCGGGATGATGACGTTTTGCCTCGATTTCAGATCCGAGTCAGGCGGGAAAAGTCGAGCCTGACTCGGATCGGACTCGGATCGGGGGGGCTCGGGGGGGTTCGGATTTCAGAAATCCGAACCCGCTCACCCCTAGTTTATACCAATATAAAATTTTGATATTTCAACCTTTTATTTTCTAAATAAGCAAATGAAAATGTATAACACTTATTGAAATGTAATTAAATAGTTCCTTTTCAATATTCTATCGGCATGTATAGGAGAGAGCCATGTGATCAGCTCACATGCTACCCTCAGATGCCGTCTTTGACCATGTCCTGCTAGCTGCTGCTGAGTACACCAATTGAAATGGGATTTCTATCCACTGCTTTTATATATTATATTCATATATTGTAATATTTGTTTACTGGGAACTGGGATGTTCAATGGAACAAGGTGGGCACCATTAAGCTGGCTATGCTATAACAATGTTACTCTGTTTTTAAAACATTACTGAAGGAGGACAATCCATTTAGGTATGAGTCGTGTCCTGCGAACTGTTCCCAGAGGAAACTCGCACTGCAAATTACAATGTGCACTTTTTTGCGAAGTAGGTGAAAAAATAGGGAAAATCTTTATTTTAAAGTAAAAGAAGAGCAGCTCTAATAATGGGTGTAAATGATGTGGGGCAGGTATCAGGTATGTGGAGATGTAAATTATGTGGGACAGGTATGTACAGGTGTAAATGACATGGGACAGGTATGTGGAGGTGTAAATGATGTGGGATGGGTATATGGAGGTGCAAATGATGTGGGACAGTACTGTGGAGGTGTAAATAATGTGGGACAGGTATGTAGAGTTGTAAATGCTGTGGGACTGGTATGTGGAGGTGTAAATGATGTGGGACTGGTATGTGGAGGTGTAAATGACATGGGACAGGTATGTGGAGGTGTAAATGATGTGGGATGGGTATATGGAGGTGTGTATGATGTGGGACAGGTACGTGGAGGTGTAAATGATGTGGGACAGGTACGTGGAGGTGCAAATGATGTGGGACAGTACTGTGGAGGTGTAAATGCTGTGGGACTGGTATGTGGAGGTGTAAATTATGTGGGGAAAAAAATAGGGAAAATCATTATTTTAAAGTAAAAGAAGAGCAGCTCTGCTATTTTGTTGTCACATCCTCAGATGGTGTCACTCAGTGCCAATGAGTAATCATGTACTTAAAGGGTTTTAAATAGCATATTTTTGCCAATTACATTTTTCAGGCGATTTTTCCTAAAAAACTTAATAATGGGTGTAAATGATGTGGGGCAGGTTTTCAGGTATGTGGAGAAATAAATTATGTGGGACAGGTATGTACAGGTGTAAATGATGTGGGACAGGTATGTGGAGGTGTAAATTATGTGGGGCAGGTATGTGGAGATGTAAATTATGTGAGACAGGTATGTGGAGGTGTAAATTATGTGGGACACGTATGTGAAGTTGAAAATGATGTAGGACAGGTACTTGGAGATGTAAATGATGTGGGATAGGTATGTGGAGGTGTAAATAATGTGAGACAGGTATGTAGAGGTGTAAATGATGTGGGACAAGTATGTGAAGGTGTAATTGATGTGGGACAGGTATGTGGAGGTGTAAATGATGTGGGACAGGTATGTGGAGGTGTAAATGATGTGTGACAGGTAAGTGGAGGTATAAATGATGTGGGGCAGGTATATGGAGTTGTAAATGATGTGGGACAGGTACTTGGAGGAGTAAATGCTGTGGGACAGGTATGAGGAGGTGTAAATTATTTGGGACAGGTATGTGGAGGTGTAAATGCTGTGGGACAGGTATGTGGAGTTGTAAATGATGTGGGGCAGGTTTGTGGAGTTGTAAATGATGTGGGACAGGTATGTGGAAGTGTAAATGAGGTGGGACAATACTGTGGAGGTGTAAATGATGTGGAACAGGTATGTGGAGGTGTAAATGATGTGGGACAGGTATGTGGAGGTGTAAATAATGTGGGACAAGTATGTGGAGGTGTAAATGATGTGGGGCAGGTATGTGGAAGTGTAAATGATGTGGGACAGGTATGTGGAGGTGTAAATGATGTGGGACAGGTATGTGGAGGTGTAAATATTGTGGGACAGGTATGTGGAGGTATAAATGCTGTGGGGCAGGTATGTGGAGTTGTAAATGATGTGGGACAGGTATGTGGAGTTGTAAATGATTAGGGACAATACTGTGGAGGTGAAAATGATGTGGAACACGTATGTGGAGGTGTAAATGATGTGGGGCAAGTAGGTGGAGATGTAAATGATGTGGTACAGTACTTTGGAGGTGTTTTTTTTTAGATGCAGGACAGGTACTTGGAGTTGTAAATGATGTAGGATATGTATGTGGAGGTGTAAATGATGTGAGACAGGTATGTAGAGGTGTAAATTATGTGGGACAAGTATGTGAAGGTGTAATTGATGTGGGACAGGTATGTGGAGGTGTAAATGATGTGGGACAGGTATGTGAAGGTGTAAATGATGTGTGGACAAAAGTATGTGGAGATGTAATTATGTTGGGCAGGTATGTACAGGTGTAAATCATGTGGGACAGGTATGTACAGGTGTAAATCATATGGGACAGGTATGTGAAGGTGTAATTGATGTGGGACAGGTATGTAGAGGTGTAAATGATGTGGGACAGGTATGTTGAGGTGTAAATGATGTGTGGACAAAAGTATTTGGAGATGTAATGATGTGGGACAGGTACTTGAAGGTGTGAATGATGTGGGACAGGTACTTGAAGGTGTAAATGATGTGGGATAGGTATGTGGAGATGATGCATGATGGGAGAGGGTTTTTTGAATGTTCAGATGAGAGGTAGAAATGTTTATTTCAACCTTTTAAAAACTTGTATAATAACACTGAAAAATTACTATACAGACATTTTATGTACCCCAAAATGATGTAACTTTAATTTGATGAAAAACTCCTGCTTGTTATCATTTTTCAATCATTAATGAAAACTGCAAAAAAATCATCCATTTGAAACCTTTTAAAAACCTCCCGTACTTTCTTTATGGTCACTAACAGCCTTCTATATGGTCCTGCTATCTCTGCTGTCAATTTTTTGTGTACAGGATGGTTTCCCCACTTTTTCATGCACTTTTCCTAGGTCACATTTTGTAGAAAAGTTGCACAACCTCACTGCAAATTGGCATTTCTAATTGAAAACTGCATTTCTAATTGACCCCAAAGTTAGAAAAGCAGGTAGAATCCCTGCTTTAGAATCCTAAAGAATATGGTAGCAGCCAGAGCAGAACACAATAATAAACATGATAGATGGGACTTTATTATAGTGCTTCTTTTCTACCATTTACTATATAAACACATAGTTGTTGCCTAGACTGCAGCAAGCCCAAATACTGTAGGTGCAAACTTTGCTGTAATTTATCAGCTGACATCAGTCTCCGAATGCAGCACCTTTCTGGTTGCAGCAAACCAGTGACTTTAAGTGCTTGTCTAATTGAAGTCACTTGTTTCTGTCATCATATTGGTGTTAACTACCAATAATTGAGATTATGAACTAATGTAAACTGTTTCCTAAGTACAGTTATCTGATTGGTTGGAGGCTCTATAAAGCTACCACTTGTAGTTATTATTAGAGATGTGTGGGTCCGGTTCTAAGAGAACCGACAACAACCGAATTTAGGGGTTTCTAGCAGGGGCATCAGAATGAATTTATGATGGGGGGCAACATAAAATCATTCCGACGCCCTTGCACCCACCCCACCACCCTCCCTACCTCTCTCTTACCTGTTGCTGAGTGGCCGCGGACGGTCAGGGGCTGTTCTTCATAGCAATAGGCTGCATAGCCCCTGCACTGCACGGAGGAGAAGGTGTAATGTGTGGTCTTTTAACTTAGGAACAGTACATTACAACTCCTTCTCTGTACTGTTCAGGTGCTGTGCAGCCTATTGCTATAAAGCACAGCCCCTGACCATCTGCAGTCATCATGCCTTTCAAATGTTTGCAAGCCCATGGTAAGTGTATGCATTATGTTTCTATATGTAACTGCTCCAGGAAAAGGGCTCAAAGGCACATTTAAACAGTATGTACCTCATCTACATTTCTTATACTAAGACAAATACAATTACTTTTAATAAATGAGTACAAGCCAAGGAGTCAAAACCTGATTTATACTGTCCACTTTGCATAACATGCCAGTAGGTTCATACAAAATTAATACACATAAAACTATTATTTATTTAAATGGCTTAGAGAGCAAGACCCAGCATTACATGTAATACTTATACAGAGGTATAATGTATATTTATTAAATACAAGTACATTCATATTAAATAATGAATTCTACCATGGCATTGCTTGGACCATCTAAGGGTTGTAGCACTACAAAGAGGTTCCATCTGTTGAGGAAATTAAACCATTACTTCAAAGGGATTCTGACAAATAAGTTTATCCCAGTTCCTGATATTCAACTCTCTATATAGACATTGTATAGACAGTGGATAGCTAGAGCATAGATAGCTTAAATGTGGAAATTATTTCCACAGCCATTTACACTCTACAGCTTCCAAGCAACTTTGCACAACTGGCAGAGCTGAATGTAAAACAAAACCATATGTTTATGTTCTTTTGCCAAACGACTTCTGCAAATAATTCTATTATTCCCCCAGGTAACAAATGTGTGCCAAGTATTTCTATTAGAGTTTTTCACGAAGGCATTAGAGGGCAGAGACTCAGGCGAGTCAGTCGCTAGATAAACATACTAGCATAGAGTTTGAAAAATTGTAGCACTAAGATAAATGGTCTAAGTTATAAAGAAATAATTTCATGTTTTGTAAACATAAATTTGCGTTTAAGTACACACTGTCACACACATTCAGACATGCAAAAAGGCTTTCTGATATTGAAGTAGTGTAAAATAGCTCACCATTTTCCCCTCAAATAAAATGATGTGTTAGGATAATATGGTCAGCAGGGTTATGTTCCAGGTGCGGATTTAGTAGATAATTCTGTTTTTCATTCTCTATGGGAGAGAAAATAGATACCAATTAATCAGCAAGACTAGAAGAATGTTTAGCATTAATTTGTTACAAAATAATATTATTTTCTAATATTCAGATAGTCAAGTTTACAAATGCACCAAGCATAGCTAGGGAAGTATGTTGTGCTAAGTATCAAAGTTTACTAGTTTAGAAAAATAGAAAACAGATATGTTTGACATTTTTCTAGTGCAAATAGTTATTACGATTGTTATTATAGAGAACACATTTTTCAATGTAATTATCACTGTATACAATAAGAAAATAAATCACTTAGTAATGGTCAGTAATATAATGAGTAGTACATGGGAAATTATTACCACAAATACCTGTGCATAGTATTACAGCTGTATTTCTGTATATGCATTCTGCAGGGTTATTTACGATGTACTACTATGGGATACTACAGTAGGTAGAAAATGGTAGATATATAGTAACCCACACTAACCAATAAGCAATAAGCTTAGCAAGTGCATCTTCAATGATAAAAGGTAGTGTCTGAATGGCTGGTTTTGGTATTGGCCTTTTTTGCACATATTTAGTACTGTAAATTTCCTGTTGTGTTTACAAAGAACACATTTTTGTTTGAAGGAAGAATTGTAAATGTACACTGCTTTGTCCTAACACTGGTGCTAAACAATACATGGAATAATAGAATAAAGTTGACTACAATTCTTTTTCACAGGCAAAAAATGCTTATTGACACCTCTGACCCATTTGGAGAAAACCCTAAAGACTACATTGTGTGGGGCATTTTAGTGCACAAATTCAACCATGGACACCTGGAGCTCCATAAAAGTCACAAGTGTGTACAAATTTGGCACCTAAAACACAGTTAGTAAATGAGCCCTAATGCTAGTAAATGAGTACTACTGATGCATACTGTAGCTACTGACTGTAAAATGTGCAGTGTCCTATGGATCATTACTTCCCATGGTTAACAGCAGCTAACCTCTCAAACTAAAATTGTGTTGCTAATGTTAATGTAAAAAGTTCTACTTTTGATCAGACCCTAATGTTAAATGGAAACCTAGGTTACATTGTATGAGAAAAAAAATCCTTATATGTATGGTATATTTTTTAAATATTTATTTTCAAATATCTTGGAATTCTATTTTCAGTGCTACAGAACAGTTATGTTTCCAAAAACGTTTACCATTCCTGCAATGTAAATCTGTGTACACCATTTAGTTGGATTGTGATGAAATTCAAAGCACATCTGTATTTGTAAAAGGAGATCCCTGTGATGTAATCAGAGGTCTTATGTAAAGCTTTACTGATATCATACCAAATTAACTGAATAGTAATTGGTCTACTAGTGACTCATTGCTAATTTGCATTTTAACGCTAATAGTCCTGAAAATAATGGAGACCTAAGTGACTCCTTAATGTCTTACTTGGTTAAACAACCACCAGAAAAATTGAGGATGAAAAAGTAAAAATCATAATTATGATATGCAATATATATATATATATATATATATATATATATATATATATATATATATATATATATATATTATACAATATATCACCATTCTAAGATGAACATTTTGTGGTGACTACAAAACAGCAATTCTATTAAGAATTAAGAAAAAGTTGCTTTGTCATTTTGTTGATTTTTTCCCCTGAATATTTGTAATTCCGTTTCCTGAAAACAGAACTGTTGACCTAGTCTCATCTGTAGGTATATTTAACATCATCTATGTTTGTGTTATTGACTGTTCATTATTCATGATATTTCTAATGATCGTCTCTCATCATATATTATTGACATATTTGTGCTGCTGATACTTTGTATTTTTATACATATATTAGAGATGATATTTCATTTATTTTTACAAAGATTGTCAATAAATGAACTAAATCACATAAGGGACTAGTAAGACTCCTGCACAGATCCCTGATGCCAAACTGATTAGCATCCAAATAAACACACAGCAGCACATCATCTGCACAATGCAATTTTTTTTTACTATTTTAATAGTGTTTCTCAAAGGGCTTGTTTTCAACTTTCTTCAGTGGCAAGTTGGTTCTCAGGGGGAAGAGTCGCTTCCTAATGCTCACAGCTTCTACCCAGTGTAAAGGAACCGTTTGCTGTCATATGCATCAACCCTCTGCCCTAATCCCATCTGCTGTCTATTTCATCCCAAGAGACTGAGAGTTAAGACAACACAGCTGAGATCCACTTAGAAAAGTACATATAGGCTGTATAAAGGAAACAAGCCACTTATTTTGTAAAAATCTAGCTATTCTGGTCCCTATAGTGTAACATATTTCAAAATACAATTGCTGTTATTTATTTTTACACTATGTATTAGACCCACATGATACATACTGTAGTCATGCAAAGTCATTTATGAAGTTGGTCTTTAGATAGGCATTACATTCAGTGTGTATTGATACAGTACCTGATATAAACCAGTTATCGTGTATTTGACTCAATAAAAGTATTGATCTTGGTCCATCAGTAGCACATGTTGGGGAGTATTTTCTTTTGAAAACTTTTATTTTATTGGCGTGGAAAATAAACTTAACAGGAAAAATAAAATGCACGTCCAACAGAGAAAATAACATAAGGGCACATTACAATTGCAATACAGAAAAAAGTTACAACTTACATGTCACCGAGTACAATACAGAAAAGATGAGGTAAATCTAACTAAGGGGTGAAAGAACTAAAAGTCAGATGCATTAGAACATATGTAGTGCACAGCTATGTTAAAGACAAAACAGCAATAACACAAGAACATAAAGTTCATTGTGGCTGATCGCACCACAAATGTGCGCACGCATCGTACTATGCACCACGGTACGCTATGGCGCATCCCCGATCATGGGAGTGCAACTCCATTCAAACCTATGGAGACGCTAATGTGCGTCTCCATTCGCAGGAGCGCGTCTCCCATTCAATCCCATGAAGACACTGCGCTACGGACAAGGATGTAGCTGGGAATATCTGTAATATACCTGCAAAGAAGAGAAAAATATCACTCTTCAGGTGGGTGTACATCAACAGCGGTAATGTACTTTTGAGTGTAATGTGATTGGTAAATGATCAATAAAACTTTGCCATACAGTAAAAAAAAAAGAGTTTCTTTATGCAAAAATGCCTCCGCTCTATGACAACCATAAAATGAAGTTTAGATATAAATTAGATATAAATTGGCTAATAGTCAGGGTGGAAGGGGGGGTGCTCCTGAAGCAATAACTACCTAGATACATTTTCTCACCCTCTGCAGAAAGTATAAATTGTAAGTGAAAAAAGTCATTTACCATGAGTAATATGAAAAGATGATCAATCCCCTCTAAAATGGCCGTCTCCTGGGAAAGCCACGCAAAATTCAACAAACAAACAGTAACATTTAATTGTAATTGTCTCCAAAAATGTCATGCAAATCTCATACAGTGTGTAGTGGAATAAAAGATGCATTCCACTGTCCACACTTTAAACATGCGGTAGAGTCCATACTGTAGCATAGCAGCGTTGGGGGAATAGCTAGCCACTATTAGGTATATATAGAGGAACATGTCCCAATGTGAGTTAGCTGTCAGGACAGAGGCCCTGATTCAGAGCCGGACGCTCTGACAGAGCGCTCGCTCTGAATCAGGGCCGCCCTTCCTAATTTTTAGAGCGGCCTCCTGGCCGCTCGTGTAGCTGAGGGTGACCACCCACAGCTATAGCAAGCGGCCAGGAAGATGGTCGCGATGGTCAAGACCATCGTGACCATCGGGCTTGCGATGAGACCTTTGTGGTAGGGTCTCGTTGCCACAAGCCCTAGAGTGCTTTCGGCTCTAACCAAG
Source organism: Taudactylus pleione (assembly GCA_031769625.1). Taxonomy (NCBI): domain Eukaryota; kingdom Metazoa; phylum Chordata; class Amphibia; order Anura; family Myobatrachidae; genus Taudactylus; species Taudactylus pleione. The sequence continues at coordinate 6,691,271 of JAUIMM010000092.1, read as the reverse complement.
CCGAAAGCACTCTGGCCCTAGACGGTAGGTGTTCCCATGGGAACGCCTCCATCTGGGCAGCCACGCCCCCGGCCCGCCCACCAAAGGGAGTGTGCTGTCACACAACATCGACAGCACGCCCCCTTTGGTATGAGACCCGGAGCGACGGTTTGCCCGTCGCTATCTGGGTCTTGCGCATGCGCACGACGGAGCCGGCTCTGTCGTGCACATGCGCACTGGGCCAACATGGACCCGCTTGCGAGCGCTCAGCGCTCGCGAGCAGGTCTGAATCAGGCCCAGAGCACACACAAAAGAGGGCCTTAACATTTTTTCACAATGAAAGGTTTAAGAATACATCTAGCCAATGTGAAAGGCCAGTTCTCACCGAAGAGTAATTAACAGATGAACAAAGGTGTTTATAAAGTAGCGAAATACCCCGTCCGCATGACAGGATTGAATAACATTGTATCCAAACAACTGAACTGGTCGGAAGTAGATAGAGTAAGCAACAAACTAAACATAGAGAATAGCATGGTGAGTCACAAACACGTGTGTGGGGTGAATATTATATGTATCATCTTTTTCAATCACTCGAGGTTGCTTTCTAGACAGAATCATCAAGGATCTCAAGTTAGTGAAAGCTTTACATCTCCAGGATTTGACGCTGCCCCATTTTGGAATTCTGCTGAGTATTTTTCAAATACAGTAAATGAAAGAATGCAATTTATAGTTGTAGGGATTTTATTGTCTTAGGGGTGCTAAGCCTTGGAGAGAGATAAAGAGTATGGAGATAAAGTACCAAGCAAATCTCCTGTCATTTTTCAAACACTGCCTGTAAAGTGACAGTTAGGAGCTGATTGGCTAATACTTTATCTCCATCCACTTTGTCTCTCTCCAAGGCTTAGTACATAGACACCTTAGAATGAAATTTACTAAAGTGTGATTTATTATATGGCTAGCAAACCAACACTTATCACCTTGGTGGTTTTCAGATCCAGACTACAGGGTTTATCATCTGATGTGTTTGCAATACCTTAAATAGGCTTGGCACCAACCACAAGCTAAAACTGGATGATGTTATATTGCATAAATCCCCTATCACCCAGTCTACTCAGCAAAGTCCTATAGGGCTGGGCAGCTGAAAAGTAATCTGGTCCACACATCTAGAGAATGCAGCAGCATTAGTCTCGTCGCAAGCCAGATGGTCGTGATGCTCTTGACCATCGCGACCATCTTTTTGGCCGCTCGTATAAGCTGTGGGTGACCAGGAGGCTGCTCCATTTTTAGGTAGGAGGGCCCTGATTCAGAGAGAGCGCTCTGGTCAGAGCATCCGGCTCTGAATCAGGCCCTAAGTTCCCTGTAGGCCACATATCCACTGGTGTTAGCGCTACTAAAAGCTTATAAATGTATGTAGAAAAGGAACAAGTTGGCTACAATGACCCCATTCTCCATTCCCACTTATACTTTATGTTGGAAGCTACGGCAACTTTCATATTCATTGTATATTCACTGCAAACCAGTCAATTACAGTCTAGAAAATGTAAAAAAATACTGGAAACTTTAGACTATGATTTATATCAAATTGACTTTCTGAACTTTTAATGAAAATCCCTGTTGGCTACCAGACATCACATCATCATACTTTAGTACCAGGATCAGTGATATTACAGTACTTAATAAAAACAATCCAAAAAAACCCAAACACCTACATGATAAAATTTATATTCCATAAATCCTTTGTGCTACTGTAGCTAGTCTGGTTAATTAGGATTACTAGGAGGATAACAGAGCATTTGCCCTACCCCATATTAATGCTAACAGGAGTTTTCAAAACAATATATACATTTAAAACAAAATAAACAATGTTCTTGGTCATCATCTTGATCTAGCATAGTTCAATAACAAATACAGATGTACTGTACCTTTAACTATGCCACTAACTTATTCTATAGGAAAAGCGTTCAATAGCAGGAATGCCAACTAATCACATACTGTATATGACAGAGATAAACATCAGTTGCTCCAACCAATTAGAAGGAAGGCTTATAATCCCCTGGTTATAATTGTTTAGTATCAGGTGGTGCTATTGAACGTCTGGGAAACTTTCAATCCTTTTTTTATTCATTAAGATCACTGATCAGGCTAAATATCAGTCAGCAATTGGACTATGTTTAAATTTTTTCTAATTATTTTATTTCATAATTCATTTTTTGGAATAAGGGTGGATGGAAATTATTTGTATTTTGTTCAAGTATTATAAAGCAGTATAAAAACTAAATGTGACTTAGAGAATTCTTGTTTATTATACAACTATCCTATGGGTGAAGGTCTTGTGTATTATAATAAACAGTCATACTTAATTTGAATGGTTTATATACCCATACCATAAATCATCAACTGTAAGTCCTTATGGTGTAACTCACTGATAGTGACAGTATCAGTGATGGATAATTGTTGTTTATTTTATTGTGCCGACAGTGTCAATAACTGATATTATTGCTCTTTTAATTATTTTTCAGAGGAAATAGAAGTGGTTTAGTGTTCCAAAGGGATATTCTCTACTTAGAGACCACCATCCTCCAACAAACATTGCTAAAGGGAAAGTTCCAGTACATCTGCAGGTGCAAAGAAATTGTTGAACCTTATTTTAAGGGAACCTCTAGGCTAATAAAGCCACAGACTTTGGGAATGTTGTAAAGTTGTTGATAAAATAATCAGTAATTACTCTAATAAAGAGAGCACAGAAAAATTGTTCTTGCTTCATTCGCATATGTTGCCTGTTTAGTATAAGTCATCATCAGTTTGTACTAGCACCTACACTGTATGTTTGCATACTGTCTTCAGAGCCATAACTAGCGGTGTGCGAGTGGTGTGGTCACCCAGGGTGCAGGAACCTGGAGACGGCACCGTCACTGATCCACGGTACATGCATTTGGCTTGCAGGGTGACTGGAATCACACCCTGTATCGCTGCTGCAGAGCAGCTGGGAGCATCTTTTGGTGCTGGGCATGAATCTTGCAGCCTTGATAACCACCCAGAGCTTCCTAAGGATGCTCCAGCCAGTGTAGTACTGCCTGATGCCTGTGTCCCCCAGGGCTGGATTAAGGCCCACATTGGCCTGGAGCTGAAAATTATCAAGGGCCTATACTGAGAAGGGGAAGAGCTGTGATCAGTGCTGTGTGGGTGTGGTCAGTCACCTTGGTGTATACACCCCCTTAACTATAACCATAATGTCACCCTAACTATATAGAAATAGAAAGATTGCAAAATGTTATTTTTGGGGGGGGGGGTTTTTGGGGGGGGACTAGAAAAACTATTTAAATACTTAAAATGTATGGCCAGTTAGGCAGCTGGTAATCATTCTGTCATGTTGATGGGCCTATTGTTATGTGGAGGCATGGAGCTGTAGCTCCATCCGCCCCATTGTTAATCTGGTGTCCACACCCCTCAACATGACATCATGAAGTCACATGTTTAAGGGGTGGGGGGACAGCAGATGCAAAATCTCCTTGCCCCGGCATTGACCCCTCTTACCTCCCTCGATCTAGCTCCCCAGTCATAGGCAGTAATACTTAGATCATTATAACAGATGTGTGTAGATATGCATTTGTGCATACACAGACCGAAATCATGCAAGGTACACTACACAAACTGGTGTAGTTCCCATATTCAATGAGGGGGTGAAATCATACTTACAGCATATTGAATTTAAAACTGATTACCATATACATAATATATCCAAAAGTGTGAATAAAAATAACAATAATATTTTTGTAATTTTAAATATTCAGGATACAGGACTATATATATGAGATGGTACAGTGTGCTAATTGAGTGTTTTTAGGTGGATAGCCCAATACTATTCAGCTATAAGAGTTCAGTGTATTATACTTGCTCATATTATACTAGTTGAATTGTTAAAAAATGTATGAGTTTCATCACATTGTATTTAAGAGGAGATTATCACCTTATTACAAGTAATATATGTCACACAGAGCATGTTAAGAGGCTTTTCATGACATGTCACTGGGATTAAAAAGCTGACTACAGCATGTACTGTACAGTAATTGAATCTCCCATTGTTGATATATCTTGTATCGAATCCATATGCATTAGAATATTTACATTGCATCATGTGATGGATATTTTAGAAAATATTAAATATCTTATATATATATTCTGGAACATTATATTTTTGTTCCTCTGAAAGTCTGCACTTCCTATATTTGTGTGAATCATGACCTACAGTATGTCTTTTCTTCGTTCAAAGGCATAGAAGAGTTGACTTATTCATGCGGAGATGGATTGCCCATGCAATCTAGGACATGGACTCTATGGGCAATAAAGTGCTGAGATTACAGTAACCCATTTTTTCTGTTTTTAGATAAAATGAGGGGAGAACGGTGCCCAAACAATCTTGCCTAGGGCCAAATGGAGTCTTAATTGGACTCATCATACATGGGTTAGATTAGTCCAAACTCTTTACTTATAATTTACCTTTTACTTTCCTTTGACATGTATAACTTGTGTTACTTTAAAAATTAGTTTTATTTTTTGTTGTTATAAAAGCAAATATAATTTATATCCTGACACATAGAATCAGGAATAATCTAAATTAACTAGAACCCCGAGTGTGGCTCATTATCTGAAGATTTATATTTTCCTGAAATTAATTCCAGCCTATCATTCTTTGGGCCATATCCAATTAGATGCGAAAAGCCGCAATTTTGTGATAACTTTTCACATGTACGTACTTTTTGAGCAAAATGCATATCGCGCTATCCAATTGCTGTACTTTTTGCACCTGTGAAATCTCCATAGACAAAAACCAGCTAACTGTTTTCACCATCTCAGAGCAGGTGAATACTTTATCAAAATCCCTATTTTGGGCTAAAAATGTGGGGACTTGGTGCAGAACCCTTTAGACACCCCCCTCTAATGACAAATTAGCCAAATATATTTTTTGAATTAGCTTTATTTGGCCAATAATGACATGTGAATTTTTTGGGGAAGAAAATAAAAGTGATGAAGAATGGTTTTCAAGTAGTGGATCTGTTTTTTTGGGGCGCTATATGGATGCGACATGTGTTTGCAGGTGGCTGCAGCAGGTGTATTTTTAACATTTTTAAAGGTGCATTTTTATGACTCAAAAATATATTTGCACACATTTTAATGTACCCCCAAATTAACTATAGCATTTATTATCCCAAATTCCTTTGATTATGGTTACTAATACACTTCTACGCTATTACTCTATCTTAGTTTGGCTTATTTGAGGGTACAGACAGTTTTCCACAATTTCAGCTGCACTTTTCGCTTATAACACATTGAGAATTTTTTGGGCAAATGCCACTTCAAATCTTTTGCAATAGGATTGCACGAAAAAGAACACACGTGATAGCAGCGAAAAGTGGCACACCGACAAAAAGGGGCACATTCGGGCGAAGGGTGCAAAAAAATTGCACATGCGAAAATTTACTGTTTTTGCACCTAATTCGATATGGCCTTTTAACAAGTGGTTACATTATTCACTTTTAGTGGAATTTCTAATTTTGTCTGTGTTGTTAATAAGTCTTACTTGTTACTTGTCTTACTGGTTCCCATTAAGCATGGACATAACATGCAGTCACTGGACGCCATAACAAATACTTTTGGTGGAGATCTGCTCTTATGTATCTATCCACTCTGGAGACCCCCTTTCCACTCTCATGAGGATGCCTGAACATACGTATGCAGTGAATGGGTGTCATGTACTCCCGGAGTGGACTGACCGGTGTCATTGCTGGGCTCATAGCAACCACATTGACTACTCCACTGGTAGTTATGCCACTGCCACAATGCCTGTGGACTGCACTGTCCATGACTTTCCTTGGATACCAGGCACTAATTTTCCATGGTTGGGAAGGCTCATAGGCCATCATGAAATAGGGGCAATCAATGTATAAACTGCTTACTATGCAGAACCAGCCCCAGGTCTGCTAGCACCATATGCAATAACCCCCTCCTCTTCCACACACCCCATTGGCACACGTTTCCACATAGTAACAAATAAACACACGCATTGCCCCCACAGGGAAAAATACACACACTCCCACAGGGACAAAAATCATGTGGCAAGATTGTGTGTTCTAAAAGCTATTAAAATCCAAGGTTAGCTGGTGGCTGATCTGTGCAATTTACTTACTATTTCTCTGTCACCTTCCAGCAGAAGGACATCTAATTTCACTATTCTCTAAAAATTGCTTAGGGAATAGTGAATTTTGATTTCCTTACTATGAGATTTCCTTACTCAGGGGAGAGGCTGATTATAAGGGGGGAAGGGGGCAGATTTTAAAAGGGGACATTGTATAAAGAGGTGAGATCAGCATATTATATATGAGGAAGGGGCAGATTATAAAGGGGAGTAGATTTTGTAAACTCCACAGTATGATGGTTTTATAGTTAGTTGTATCCTCTTACAAGGAACAAAGTTGCAGATATTTATAACATTGCCCCTTAATCTTGATATCTGCATTAGGAAAATAATTGTAAGTAGCTGAGTATGTATGTGTGTGTGTTGGTTGGCAGCTAGGGGAAACACCTGTGTGTATATTGTGGTTATGTCCTTCAGGCAGTATTGTAAGTGCAGATGAGACAGGAGACTTACCAGTTTGGTGCAAGAAGGCAGTGCTGGTCTCCTCTAACACTGCCCTTCCTACTAACCGTCACTGGTCCCAGTAGCAGGGAGGGCAGTTCGGGCCAGTCATCAGTCCTGCCAGGAGTCACTGCAAGGGCTGGCCTGGTGGACAGAGGCAGTGACTCATAATAGCAGCGTCACTGCTTGGGGGCATGGCCACAGGAGGATGCGTTCACCACCACTATGGGGAGACACCATTGTGCAGCTGCTCCACTTGAATGGCCCTTGAACCTGCCCTGTAAATAAGGGACCATATGAGGGAGGGAGGAGGATTTCCCACTGTACTGTTGTTCTCAGATATTCTATTTATATGAGAAGGTACACTGACTTTACACTGGCAAGAGTTCCTGATTATTGTTAAACTTAGATATTGACTCTGGAATCCTAACTTTCACTATGCTTCCACACTATCCACTTACGGGCAACATCTTGAACACTAAACATGCCTCTAGAGTGATAACAATAGACAGTCCCCTTCACAACCTTAATATAGCACCATTAACCTTATACATTATCTTCAGTGATATTTGAAAAATGGTAACACATCAGGGTCCAAGATTACTCTGGTACACTTACTGTATTTTGTGTGATCCTCATGTCTATGTGTGTTTCACCTTCACTGAAAGTTAAATGTTCCTTCATAGGACACTTTCAGAATAAGACATGCTGTTGGTTGAGGCTTGCCTCTTAAGTGTAAGTCTTCATCTTAAGTGTGAAGATGGGTACGCATTACAGGACCTGTGTACCCAGCCAATGGCAAATGCGATGAACGGCATATTGTGTGGTCCGTACACACCACACGATTTAGTGAATGACCGCATGATATGTTGTTCCACCGCCGCACCCAAATGCATGGGATTGTCAGTCACATTGAGCAGCATATACGGCAGATCTGAAGATAAGATTGAAGACCCCCTGTGGGTGCGCAAAGTGCATACACACTGGACGATTAGAACGATTTGTCATTCCGATCCGTTGGAAAATGACAAATCATTTAAAAAATTGTCTAGTGTGTACCCAGCTTAAGTCTGCATCTTAAGTGTAAGCAGACAGATTTGGGAAAATGCAAAAAGTATTTCTTCACTTTGGCAACGAACAACTAAAATATCTAAAGCATATTACCACACCTCTACTTAAAACTAGACAAAAAGTCATATTCATTTAAGGATCTTTTCAATCTTGCCAAGGTGGCATCAACTTATTGAATAGGTCAGTACAAAATGTTAGCTGTTCCCACACTAAAAGAACCTCAAAACAGTTAGGGGTACTTTACGAAAGGGTTTAGACAATATGGTGTAATGTAATGTAACCATTAACTTCTATGAATTTGTGTGTATGGGAGCAAAATTCTAGGTGGATTAGCCCCTTCTTGTCCACCCCGTAGTAGAACTATTCTTGAGTTCCTGTTGTTCTTACTATATTCCAAGTGCTTTATCGTTCCATGAATCAGTATGGAGTTTACATGAATTACTTTATTGCACATAAATCTCACTGAGCTGTTTTATTCCACATTGAATAAGAAATCAAATCAGTGCTTGGTATATTAGAGATGTGCACTGACACTCGTGTTTTGGTTTTGGATCTGGATTCATCTTCGTGTTTGGTTTTGGTTTTGCAAAATCAGTCACCCTCATGTGTTTTTGTTTTAGCGCTGTATTTTTTTTTTTTTAAATAGATAAAAAGTTTTTAAAAACAGCTAAAATCATGTAATTTATGCAATCCAAAACCCGATCTTCAGAATTAAAATCCGAATTCCAAACCGTGAAAAGATCAAAACCGCAACTAGGATTTACTCGGATTCATGAAATTCGGGTGGATTCGGATCTCTGTAGAACCGAACCGTAGATCTCTAGTATATAGTAAATATGTTTGTTTTGAGTCACATTGCAGACATTTTTATTATACTTGTATGTGTTAAAACAAACACAGTATTAAAAAACCTTCTACAACAGGCAAATAAAGGTTTCAAAGACTAAATGACTAATTCTGACAGTTGAAGATCAGTCATGCTCACTCAGGTTTCAATTGTCTGCTATGCAGACTTGTGTGTTAACATTTCTTAAAATGCAGCAGTAGTTTCAATGATATGTGCAAGATCCTTTGCTGGGTTTAACTTTCACCTGATTTACTTCACAAAGCATCTTTCAGAGAGCCAGAGGCTTCACTGTAATTACCATAACCGCATTCACAGGCCATTCACTGCTGATAATGCCAACACCTTGCAAAAGAAAAAAGTGCCCTGCTGTACCCACTCTATAACAAATTCAAGTGAGCTTGAGCACAATCTGCCATACTTTTTTTTCTGCCTAAACCATGGGACAGTGAAATAGTTAACACAAATGGATTTATAATTTGCTTTGGGGGGGACAGTTTCTTCTCCTTATTTATTAGCCCAGCTGATGGGGCAGATTTGATGAGGCACTTCTGGAATAATTGAGTCATCACACAAAGAAGGCTGCTAGCATTCAGAGTGGTTTTATCAGCAGCAAGCAGGCCTGATTACTGACAATTACACTCTGATCCGGTGATGGAGGAGAAAGAGCCAACGAGTGGGAAATGTCCATGTTTCTATCCAGGAATAATTTCTACATTCATTTTACATGCTAAGTGTTTCCTATCTCTGCATAATAAACTGTAAACAGGAATAGATGGTACAATGTCCCTTAATATTTCCTGGTAATGAAGACACAAATGTACAGTGAGAGCTGATAAATATAGATGAAACATAAGCTATTCTCCTAGTCGGTATTGTTACCTTTAAAATAAATGTATGAAACATAATCAAAGCTAATGCACAAAAACTGACATGAGATTGAAGCTGTCCTTGTAACTACATGGAAAGTTAGTAAAAGTCCTGTTTATCACTGCTGCAATATAGAGGTACACACTGAAGGTGACATCCCCAAAAAGGAAATCATTTTCCCCTGAAATAATCAACTGGACAAGTACTGCTTTGATTAAACAAATATATGAAAGCAACAATGGTGACCACTGTTGACATCTCTGTAAGACGAACACAGCTCAATGTTGAAATGAAAAGCAAGACAGCTGGCATTGAACGATTTCATTAGGATGAATTATTCTCTCCTTTCATTCTTTCAAAGGAGAGGCTTTCTTTCTACAGTTAGTGCAACATAAAAATTGCAGTAATTGTTATGAGTTCTATCACACAGCACGAACTCTTATGTGGCTTAGAATGCACTGCGGCTTTATCGTCAATTTTTCCTTTTAATACTTTATTGCTATATTGAAATGCTTACAATGATTTTTGTTTGTGTGTTGGCACTGTACAATGGAAAAATCTAATGTCTCTTAATTTTGTTTTGAAACCTTAGTCCACACCACCCTTCTTTTATTTCTTTGTTTTTGTTATGTTTGTTTTATGCTGGTTTAAATGACCTGTAAGCCACTCTGCTACACACACACACACACGCACACACACACACACACACACACACACTTTGCAGCTACTGTTGGCATGCCATAGAATACAGTAGTTGTAACTTCTATCAGTACTTTAATCAAACAAAGAAATGACTGCTTTGTTTGTAACTAAATTCAATATAGTACGGTACTTGCAACTTGATAATGTTTCAGTGAAAATAATATTTGTATTGTTTATTTGTTTTAGTAAAAAGAAACTGTCACCATGAATTAACATTTTTTCATTATTATAAAAAAAAAAAATCATATTCTGTGTTTGCTGTTAATATTGTAAATACTTAAGTCCCGATTCAATTAAGGGCAATGTGCTGTCAAACAAACAGCACCGCAATGTTCGGCTGCTCTCATACTCGCCAATTTTGCTCAACATTGCTACTTAAAAAAAAAAAAATGCAATGTTAACAAGGGAAGTTGCAGATTAAAGGGGCGGATTTGGAGTTGAATTTGAACCTGAAGGTTTGCGTACAACTTTGATGTTTGCAGACTGGTGCATGTGCAGGATCTATACTGCACATGTGCCGATCTCTATCTGTGACGACGGTCACAGTGCCCCCTAAGCTGCAGCATAATCAACGTGCTGTGGCTGTTTGGGGGTGGGGACAGGGTGACAATGGGCTGCATTCTTGAAAATGGGGACATGTTGGCCAGGGTCTGCTTCTTTCGATGCAGATTTCCTGGCCTCTGCAGTGTGATTACACAAATCACGCTGAACAGCCTGAGTGACCTGAGGTTTGGAGTAACAAGGACTTCACGTGTTTTACACACTGTAGGGATGTCCCTGTGCTGTTCCAATCATGGTGCATACGGTACTGTAGGTGAATGATAGCTGCCCATGGTTCATGGTTCTTAAATTATTTTAAAATGTTCTGAATATTGCTTGCCATGATATTTGAAATACCTAACAGGTTCTTTTAAGGATTGTCTTTGTGCTCTGGTCAGTTGGGAGCTTCCAATCCATCCCCATCTAAGATAATATGCCTAATTAGATTATTTTGATGATGAGTTGTCCTGGGAACACCAATTGGGAGCACAAAATAATTTGGGGAATAGGGGAATGCTGACATTACCTTATGTGTAAAATTATCTTGTGATAGTAAAGCGTTTTAACCAATGAATTCCATTTTGCAGGAGAATATAAACATAATTAGTAATAGTACAGGTGTAAAGTTGTTTTCTGTGATGGATTGTGGATTTAATCTTGTAGAAGACTCCAGAGGATAGACAGGGTTAAAAAACTAACAGGACTATCATTCAGAGTCAAAAGTGTTAACATTCAGAATAGTCATTATCCAAATCCAAAGGATCAAGAGCCAGAATTGTAGTCATAAACCAAAAGATGAAAACAAAGTTAAACAATCCAAGAGCACCTGCAGCACCGTTGAGAAAATGGTTCAAAGAGGCCAGTTCAACCAGTGCAGTGATTTGCTCATAGGATGCTCTATATATAGGCCTGAAGTTGGGCTATGAGCATCAGGTGTTTACAGGCCATTGCTGGCAGCTGGTCATAAACAGTCTGCCATCATGGTGCTTGATGAAGCCAGTTGTTGGAAAATAAAATAGGCTTAATGTTTGATTTATTAGTCCTGTAAGTTTTGAAGAGAGGTCTCTTTATATAGTGCATATCACACGAGGGCTTTCAAAATGATGTAGTTGTTGGAGACTTTCCAATGCCCATTTAGGTGTGGCTAATATGGGGTAAAGTTTAATCTAAACAGCTATTACTGCTTTTGATGTTTCTGGCACTGTTGAGCACTAACCTACAGTATATATAAAAAACATGTAGGTGGGTTGTACTTAGCTCTGCACCTCTGTTGTGTCCTTGTCTGGAAAGGTATGTGAAATATGCAGTGAACCAATGATAAGTGATACAATGAAATAGTGGATTAGAACTAAATGGTTTGAGCCTGATGATGTGCACAGAAAGTAAAATTTTTGCTGATTTACAATGGGAGACACAATGCTCTGTATATGACAAATTAGATGGGGTGGGTAAAAGTAAATGATATGGTATTTGGTGTGATTCTGTTCACCTGCTATACTCCAATATGGTGAATTGCTGCCTTAGATGTGAGTTGGATCCTTTAGATTGCCTCTTTGCATAATATACTTTGTATCTACATCTCCTATACACATGTGACAACATGTGACAACTGCAGTGGTGGAGTGGTTACCTGGTATGTCAGGAGGCTCTTTTAGGGTGCACCTTTCCATATGATACATGGTACCATATGTCTCACTCTCATTATTACTGCAGCACCAAGGGTGAGCAAAAGAGTTGAGTGTCTATGGGGGTGCAGTAGTAGCATCCTGCACTGCTAAATCCTGCTGGTAAGGATTGCAGGGTACACTGGCTCTGTGAGCTCCTGCAATAACAGACTAGTCTGCTCCTCATCTGAGACTCAGTGGTGGTGTCAAGTGGTGAGATAGGAACCCCACACACCTATGTAGAGATAAGAGTTTAGTTCAGTTTTCCAGTTGTCCTTTTAGGTCTCCTTTCTGTGAAGATTTCTTACTAGTGAATTGAATTTCCTATAAGTATCCTTTTATTTGACCTGTAGACAAACATTGCACAAGGGCTATAAACATATAGCAAAATAACAAAACAAAGGCCCTGATTCAGAGCCGTTCATTAACAGCAGTACGCTCGTTGTGTTCCGATGTTGAGTAACCACGCATGCGTCGGTGTTACACTGCGCATGTGCGTACGGCAGATTGCAATTTTTTTTTGTCTCGTTCGTCAAATAGCGTACAGGAAGTGACATGTCAAATGTGATTGACAGAACGGGGTGTTTTTGGGTGTTGACGGGGGAGGAGATGGAAAAACACAGGCGTGGTGAGGCGTTTTTGGGGCGTACATACATTACCAAATGCGAACGTCAAATGTGTTCGTACCAACTCATACGTCACTGGATGATCCTCTTTCCCTTCAAAATGCTCGCACAGTTTAGGGGCTGGATAACTCGACCACAGTGGCGATGGCCTTCTCCTCCGTCCCGGCACTCCACGATGTTGCCTCGATTAATCACGGCTTGTCAGAAAATCAATTAGTGTTGGATTGAAAACCGGCTTGGTATGTGTTTGGAAAGCAGTTTTTTTGGATAGCACAAAACCGAACGCAGGTGGAAATCATAGCTGCTAATGTCTGGATTACACAATCAATTAGCGTACATTTGTGGGGGTGTATTTTGGCTGCAATGTGTTCTTTTTGGACTATTGTAACAATAATGTCATCATGTTTAGGTTTTGTGCCTCATTTTGTGTTTGCAAGGTGATTTTTCCTCCTTAGGTAATGTTTTAAACGTTCCTTAACGAGCCCTTTTTTTTCAATGTGTAATTTTTTAGGTTGAAAGTAGTTGGCTTGTGGGCCCGGATTAAATGTAACCCATTTTTACAATAATGTCAGAATACAAAGTCGTCCATTTGTGGAAAATTTATTGGTATCCCACAAAAAATAAATACACATATTTAACTCAAACATTTTTGGCAGTGTTCATTCCACAATATTTATTAATTGTGCAAACAATAATTTTTGGGTAAACGTAAATGCAAAAATTAAAAACAATTCACAAGAAAGGAATATGAGGCAAGCACAGAAGGAGTGTGGGAAAAGTAGCCAATGGTGTCACCGTTTTTTCGGCCGTTTGGCTGGGGGAGGGAGGGCGCCAGACCGGGTCCGGGATGTCATCGGGCTGGCCTGTCCAGAGGCAGATGTTGTGGCCTCTGGACTAGCCACAGGGCTAGGAACATTTGGAGGATTGGCTGATGTTGTGCCAGAGGTGGAGGATCCTGATGTTCCGGCAGGAAGGGAGGTCGGCTCCACCATGTGCTGGCGAACGAGCTGCTCCAGGGCAATGGCGATGCGGATGTTGGCCCTGGTATTTTCCGCCAGGGCCTGACCAATGGTCATGTTGGCCGCAGCATTTTGCTCCAGGGCCTCAGCCACCCGTACCAGACTGGCGTCCATCCTCTGCAGAATCTCCGTATGGAAATCCGATTTAAAATTGAGTTCTGTGAGGAGGGACACTGCCTGTGAGGGGGATTGCCCTGGACTGGCTTCTGCAGGGTCCTCAGCCAGATGTACTGGTTCCTCCCCTGCAGAGCCAGCAGAAATTCTGCGGCCAAGGCTCCCCTCTGGAGCAGACTCATCCGCCTGTGTCTCTGTTGGAAAAATGAGAAAAGACTCACATTAGAATCTACATATTGGCACAATAACATTTCAGAGTTGGTGACATCACAACATTTACCTGGGACCACATGAGGAGCCGCAAAGTCTGGCATGTCCGTATCCATGTTGGACATGCCAAACACCTCCACAGCCTGCACACACCCCTGTGCCAGCTCTTCTAAATCAGTCAACTCCAATGACACAGGAGTGGGACCTCCACCTGTCCCCCTTGCATGCCTAGCCCTGTCCGCCATTTTTTGTTTCAGGCGATATTTGAAGTCTTGCCATCTGTGGGTGAAAAAGGAACCATTACTTTTTATTTGATTTTGTTTTTGATTTTAGGGTGGTCAAGTGTTTACTTACCGCCGTTTGACATCCCGGGCTAGACGGACATAATCTCCCCCACCTATTGACCTCAACGGCTACCTCTTCCCACATTCTCCACTTCTGGCTTGAACTCATATTCCTGTCTGCCTGTGGCAGGATGTCCTCACACTTCTGAATCAAAACCTCCATCTCCTTTCTTGTGAATTGTGGCTGCCTTTTCTTTTTGGCAGCTTTGCCCAGAATACTGGGCCCAGCAGCCTCTTCCATGTCATCCTCCTCACCTATTTGTGTAAATTTGCAGAATTCTCAACTTCACAACTTGCACAATATTATGTTTCTAATTAATCATTGAGTCAAAATGCATGAAATACTTACCGCCTGACTGTTGTCCATTGTTTCCCTGGTCTGTAGCCATATCTGAGCTCCAAACAAGAAATACACCAGAATTGTGTTTTTGTCTCGTGACGTATTTATACATGCGTCCTTATTTTGTGGCCGCATCATTGATTGTGCGTTCCTATGATCCCTCCTTAATTTGTGCGGGAAACGAAACACTATTTATGGCTTGGGGCGTCTCGATTCGAGGTGGCGTTTTTTGAATGTTGGAGGTTACGTTGGTTGGAGTTGATTGTTGGCTCGTGTAGGAGTTAGCGTTTTTCAAGTAGTTTTTTTGGATTTATTCTTTTTTTGATTTCCGTTCGTTTTTTTCCCCTTTTAATTTTTTTGGTCGTTTCCAGTTTTGGTAAGTTTGTGGAAGTCTAACTTTGGGTCAATTTGTCTCTCATTCTGGTGACAATTTTTCTGCCCCAAAGACATTTTGATCCGGATTCTTATATATTATCTCTTGGTAAGTTCATTTGTTAAACTGTTTTGGAAATAATCTTGTTTGTCTTTACGCAACTTTGGTTGGCCTTACACATGTAACGTTTGTTTTTGCAAATCCGAAATCTGTGTTTTTTTTTTTTTTATTTACGCGGCGTTGTTGTAACTTGTATTTGCAAACTAATTAGCGCATTTTTACTACTTACTATTGTGACTTGTATTTGCGAACTAATTAGCGCATTTTTACTACTTACTATTGTGACTTGTATTTGCGAACTAATTAGCGCATTTTTACTACTTACTATTGTGACTTGTATTTGCGAACTAATTAGCGCATTTTTACTACTTACTATTGTGACTTGTATTTGTGAACTAATTAGCGCTTTGTGAAATGTTTATTCATCCCTTAAAATTGTTTGTGTTTTTTCGGTAGCATTTGTTGCTTACATTTGGCCTCAATTTGACGTAGTGTGCGCAACGTCGTTTTGCTCTTTGCCCAAATGTGTGTGTGTCCCCTTTTCTGTTTTTTCTTGCTTAAATTTTTGAAAATGACATGGCCAGCATAAAATGATGTATATTTATGTTGTGATTATTTCCAGTTTCAACATATCATGACAATACCCCGGCATGTAAGCATCAATGGATGGTATTTTCAAGCTAAGTAAAAATGTTTTTTTTTGGGTGGGGTAAAAAGCCTGACATTCCAATCTTGCCATTTCAGGTAGATATGGGTCGGATTGTTCTGGCCCTGCTCCCGGAAGCCGACCATCCTCAATCTCGTCCCAAGCGTAGGCATCGTAGGCGTGCAAGGCCCCAGATATTTTGAACACGTGTCACCCTTTTTGGAATGCCCGATGATGAGGTTTTAAGACGCTACCGTCTTCCTCCAAAAATCATCATAGACACTCTCTCATTAATAGAGAGTGATCTTGAGCGGCAAATTGACAGTCCTACAGCAATACCACCATTTACGCAATTTATGGCGGTGTTACATTTCTGTGCCTCAGGATCGTTCCAAACAATGGTGGGAATAGTGGCGGGCATCTCACAATCCTCCTTTTCCCGGATCCTGAGGGCAGTGATGGAGGCACTTTTCAAGCACCTCCATCATTTTATTCAAATGCCTTTGGATATGGGTGCCCTTAGTGTGGCCAAGGCCAATTTTTACCAAATAGCTGGCTTCCCACACATCATAGGGGTTGTGGATGGTACTCACATACCACTTCAGCCTCCAGCACGGCTTGAGGCAATATTTAGAAACCGGAAACACTATCACTCCCTCAATGTAATGGTGGTATGTGATGCCTCCCTCCAGATCCTGTCCCTGAATGTAAAATTACCAGGAAGTGCACATGACTCCTTCGTCATCCGACAATCAGGGATATGGCACAAATTAACCAACCTACAAGCTGGTGATGCGTGGCTTCTGGGTAAGTGGAGACCTTTAGTACATAATAATGTTAAGCTTCATACAGAGTGAGCCTGGTGTTGACTATTCTTTTTCACAGGAGACAGTGGCTACCCTTGCATGCCCTGGCTGCTCACTCCTTATTTGGCTCCCACAACAGGGCCACAAAGTGAGTTTAATGCCGCACTTACAGCCACCAGGCAAGTGGTGGAGCGCTGTATCGGCCTTTTAAAAGGCAGATTCAGATGCCTCCACCGCTCTGGTGGCGAGCTCATGTATTTGCCGTATATGGTTTCGAAAATTGTGGTCCTGTGTGGGATATTTCACAACATCGCCATAAGGAGTGGTGTCCCAATGCAGCCAGAGGATGCCTTACCTGAGGATGGCCCCCCCGAGGTTGGTCGGAGGTCAGTATGTGGGGGGGCCATACGCGATGATGTGGTGGCCAGATTTTTTAGGTAATTATTGACAAAACAACAGTGTTGATACCTAATGTGGTCGGGTTTGTTTGAGAACATCTAATTATTATTATTTTTTTTCTCCATCTTCTGTTTTTTCACATAATCTTTGGCACTCCAACGATGACTACTTCCTGCTACCCTTGCAAAACCTGTATGTGGACATTTTGGGGATGTATTCTGGAACCCATATTGCAACGCCATATTTGTGGAATCATGTTGGCATGGTCCTTCGTCAACCAGTTCTTGATTTTTTGTTTTTTGATTTGGTTTTGTTGGTATGTGTTGTATTTGAGATCATCACTGTGTGTTTTGTTTGTGAGTGACCACTTTGATTTTTCAGTTATGTTGTGAATAAATGTTTTGAGAGTGAAATTTTGTATCTTTTTTGGAACGTTACCAGCAAGTGTTACCAGGTTCACACACGTTACATTTGACTAAGGGGTAATCCAGTACTGACGCCAGTTGAGCTAAAATGTAATCTGTTTTCAGGGTCCAAATCAACACCAAAAGGAAGCCTGTACAATCATTTGGCTTCGTAACATTGGCCTAAGCAGCTTGCACACCAACTAGGAACCTTTAAAATGTAGAAATATCTAATTGTGACTACACCAAAAAAGGGAAATGAGATTGTTACTGTTAGGTGTTTCTTGTGGCTGTTTTACATAAAAATACAACACACAATCTTAGTGTCAAAAAATGGAAATCCTTGCAGGAACAGTCTACTTATGTCTGGGTAAACAATCTGTGATTTTGAAAAAACAAATGAGCCAATTCGTTACTTCAAAAATAACAATTTATTTAGATAATGGGACAAAAAAAAAAAACTAATCCCTAAGGAGGACCGACATACGGTCAAGGACCACCAGCACCCCGATTATATTGTGGTGCATCCGGGCCACACAGGCGGATAATTCGGCCCGACGCCTCTGTTCCTCTGTGGGTGAGAAAAGTGTGGGGATTAATACAACAATAGTGAAACCACATTAAAAAACAAGCTAAAACCAAACTCCAAAAAAAAAAAAAAACAGCATTAAAACACATCAAACTATAATGGTGTAGGCCAAAAATACAAGGCCTATGTACAAATTCCGACAGGTGTGATATGTGTATGTGGAAAACAGTAGTAACAGGTAAAGGCAATCGCCCAAATCCCCAAAAGTGTAGCCAAAATCCCCCAAAAAAGGAACCACACATGATTACATACAAACAGTTTGTGTCGATAAAAAACCGCAAAGAAAAACATACCGGAAGATCCAACGCCAGCTACGGAAGGCCCTCCATCGTCCTCCTCGGAGGTGGCTCCATTCCCCAAAGATCGGGGCGGGGTAATGACCGACTCTGGGGAGGGGGTAATTCTAAGAGGGGTGGTTGGAGGAGAGGGGGAATTGGGACGGAGGGGAAGGAGGCCCGAAATTTCAGGCTGAGGGTCTAGGAAGGCTGGGGAGGAGCGAGGAATAGGGGAATTACTGGAGTTGGAGTGTTGGCTGGGGGTTGGGGAGAGTGGCCGTGAGCGCCGTCTGGCCAGACGCTGACGGCGTAGTCTTCGCTGGGCCCCTAAAAGATGTGAAACAAATTGTGGTTAGTTTCAACACAAATCCGCGCCAAAAAACAATTTTGAATCCCCCCCCAAAAAAAAACAAAAATGCAGATATGAGGACAATGAATAAATATGAAATACAGGGAAAACATGGCCATGCAGATATGAGGAGAATGAATAAATATGAAATACAGGGAAAACATGGCCATGCAGATATGAGGAGAATGAATAAATATGAAATACAGGGAAAACATGGCCATGCAGATATGAGGACAATGAATAAATATGAAATACAGGGAAAACATGGCCATGCAGATATGAGGACAATGAATAAATATGAAATACAGGGAAAACATGGCCATGCAGATATGAGGAGAATGAATAAATATGAAATACAGGGAAAACATGGCCATGCAGATACGAGGACAATGAATAAATATGAAATACAGGGAAAACATGGCCATGCAGATACGAGGAGAATGAATAAATATGAAATACAGGAAAAACATGGCCATGCAGATATGAGGAGAATGAATAAATATGAAATACAGGGAAAACATGGCTAAGCAGATATGAGGACAATGAATAAATAAGAAATACAGGGAAAACATGGCCATGCAGATATGAGGACAATGAATAAATATGAAATACAGGGAAAACATGGCCATGCAGATATGAGGAGAATGAATAAATATGAAATACAGGGAAAACATGGCCATGCAGATATGAGGAGAATGAATAAATATGAAATACAGGGAAAACATGGCCATGCACATATGAGGACAATGAATAAATATGAAATACAGGGAAAACATGGCCATGCAGATATGAGGACAATGAATAAATATGAAATACAGGGAAAACATGGCCATGCAGATATGAGGACAATGAATAAATATGAAATACAGGGAAAACATGCACACGCAGTTAGGGCCACAAAGACAAACATGAAAACCACAATCCATAAAACTTACTTTCTGCGATCTGCATGCGAAAGCATGCCAGCAAGCGGGGCGTCCGCCGTTGCAGGTCCGACCACCTGCGCTCCAGCTGCCCGATCTGGCGGCGTGAGCCGAAGGAGCGCAGGCGGGCCCGTACCTCTGCATATGCAGAACGCTTCTCGCGGTTGGTGATGGGTGGAGGCTGGCTGGTGATCCGCCTATCCATCACCTCCGTAAGCACCAGCAGCTCGCGCCTGGTGAATGCGGAGGCTCTCATGATGGCAATGGTGTTTTTCTTAAAAATCATTTTTGATAAAGTGCACCAAAATTTTATGATTGGCTAATGTATTTGGGTAATTAACAGGAGCAATTCTATTGGTTAGTGTATGAGTCATGTGTTCGACAGGGCCAGAAATCTGTTGAGACTTATGATAGGCTTGATGCAGTGACATGCGTAAGCAAATTTACATACAGAAAAGAACTCCGGGAAATATGCGGGCTGAAAAACAAATAGAACAATTATTTAATTGAGGCTAACATGTATTTTGACAATTAAAAGCGAATGTTTAAGCCGTACGTATTCTGCGGGTAAACACAAACACGGACATGAATAAAGTTTATTGCATTGTGTTAAAAAAAAAAAAAAACAATTTAGCGAATTGATATATTGATTGGCATGATACGATTGAGGGAGGTAGGCAGAATAAACGAGCAGTTAATCGAAATCTGACAGTCCAACTTCCGGGTAGTACTAGTGCGTGCGTTCCCTTCGAGCCACTTCGGGGATGTACGGTCGCTATTTGGCACGCTCGTTAGTTAGAGGAGGGGTCGCTTGAGTTTGGGGAGGATGTTTGTCTGCGTGTGAAAATACGAGCGTGTGCTTGAATTTAAATAATTTTTTACGTACGCCGAACGTACGAACGGTCACTTGCGTCCGGGTCTGAATGAGGGCCAAAGTCCACCCAAATAAGAGAAAACTTATAAGAAAGTGGAGCACTGAGTAAGCCCACAGCATGACAAGAATGGGGACGTGACACACGGTTATGCCTCCAAAACATTACATATCAGGGGGTGCGGCACCCATAGTGACAACACTGATTCCACTTGCTTCACCTCTAGCCTAGAGAAAAATTCCCAATTCAATTTCTCTAGGCTCTTCCTAGTATAACAACTTTTCTATTTTAAATGTATTGTGGAGACCTTGCCACTTCATATCACCTACTATTGTGCTATCTACTGTACTTTGGGCCTGATTCAGAGCCGGATGCAATTAGCGCTCGCTCGTCCAGAAAATAGGGGTGGCTATTCAAATTAACCGTTCGCTCTTTGCGGTCTGTTCACGCCTCTAGGTCTGAACAAGCGAACAAAACTTGCGGTCGTTTTTTGGAAAAATACACCCCCTGGCCGCTCGCATCCTACGTCATGTCCGCTATTTATTAGATTAATCGAATACATCGACCAGCGTATGAACTGCTCGCTATTCTTGTGGTTGGTTTTTGCTACCACAATCTTGTGAGCAGTTCTGGCTATAAAATAACCCAGTGACGTGGTTAATGACACTGCTGTTTTAATTATGCACACCCATAAAACGCCCGTTTTGACCTTTAAGCACGCCTGCGTTTGGATCTCCACTCCCCGTTTTCAAGCACCTTCCCCTGTTACCACCCACATACGCCTCTTTCTGTCACTCAAATTTTCAGGCATTCGCTATTTTGCGAACACATGAATTTCGACCGCACTGGTTCACGCATGCGTATAACGATCCGTACGCATGCGCAGTTGGGCAAACATCGCTCGGAGCGAACGAGCGGCTGCTTACGAGCGGCTCTGAATTAGGCCCTTTGTGGCCAGTTTTTCTTCTTCTCTGAACTATTGTTGAGAGAAAATCCCAATCTCTCCTACCATTAATTGACAGTCAGTGCGTCCACAATATGACCATATCGGAATTATGAATTCATTGTGATTTCCTTCACCCTTCATCTTAGCATACTTCAATTATATTTTGAGTACCTCCTCAAACATGTCCTTTCAGTCCACAACAACGTAATTAGAAAAATGTGCTTGACATTGGATCCTGTAAAGTTTTATGTTATCCTACTTTGGGCTGAGATCTAAATGCAACTCAAACACATCTTGACTTTGCTAATTATTATTTAAAAACAATAATAGCAGCATATATAGTGTAACAACGCTGGATAAACTCATTCTTGTGATTTGTTAAAAAAAAAATATCTCGGTAGAGAAATAATATGCCATTGGAGACAGGAAACTTTGAGTCATCAACTGAGCATTGGAAGCACTGTGGCGTTTGTTAGGAGTAATAAATATTTCCAGTCACTATTTACAGCTAACATAAAACTGTGCAAACTCTCCAAAAAAACACAATATTTAAGCCATAACAATCTTGTTGGACAATTTTTTTGATTTGTTTATCTGCGGTCTTCCCTACCTGGTTCCAACAACGTTACAGCAGATGTCTCTTGTTTGACAAGACAAAGCACAGGATGAACCCTAAAGCACAGGTAAAATTCTAACACATTGTTGACCTGTCCTGGATTATTATTATTATCGTCATTATTATAATGCTTTATTTATATGGCACCATAAGGGGTCTGCAGTATCTTAAATAGTCCATAAATAGAACCAGTGCAACCAAAACAAGAAAAAAATAGCAAAATACATGGAAGTAAATTTACTTGCGAGAGATTGCAATCACTGGAGTAATTTGCCATTTTTACATACACAGGAATTTATTAATGCAAAAATGGGTGTATTTTCTGTATTTTGTAGAGGTGAACATGTCTGAATTCGAAGTTAAAATGCACCCGTAAATACCAATAGAAATGAATACAACATCGTCTGAACACGGCAGTACTTTCCATAGACAGGAATATAATATGGAAATTTACCAAGAATCGTGATTATAATCACAGGTGTAATTTAAGCAAACACGGTTATAAAATAGAAGTTTCAAATAGACCCCCTCCTTATCAGTGTGATCTGCGTATGTTCCTGCTGCAATTATTAAAAGAAAGGGTTAATTTAAAAAAAAAATTATGTGTGGTTCCCCTCCCAAAGCATGACCAGGCCCGGGCTCCTGAGCCACTCCTGGTTGTAAAAATATTGGGGACAAAACATGTAGGGGTCCTCCGTATTTAATGAATCAGCACTGGGCTCTGAGAGCCAGTTCTGGTTTTAAAAATATGGGGTAAAATGGCGTGGTGGTTCCAATATTTTTAAAAACCAGCACTGGACTTAAACTAGCCTGGGTGTAATGCCACAGCCAGGAGACCCTTTCAGTGGATCACCCAGCCAAAGCATTACCACCCCAAGCTAGTCAGCCCAGACCAGGGATCTCAAGGGAGGTGGGGACCCCCAAATTAAAGGGTCCCCCCTCTGCACCCCAGGCCTAAGCTGAACCCCTGGGCTCTTCCCTGCACCCCTGGCCAGTGGGTGCAGGGGTAATAGTGGCAATAATAGATGAATATTATTGTTTTTTACAGTGGGACTACAGGTACCAGTGTGCCTGCCCATTTGCACTTGTGGATCTACAAGAGTCAGCAGGTATCCAGCACCCGTACCCCCACTGTAAAAATAGTACCATAGATAATAACATTTTATTACATACTAAACACACTCACACATACTCACCTTCTCTCTGGTGATCGGTCCCCTTCTCCAGTAGAAATCCCAAGGTTTCCATAAAAAAATGTATAGATACTTCCCTACCTCCTGGTGCAGGTCAGTTCTCTTCTCCAGTAGAGTCCCGGCCATGGCAAAATAACAATATGCCTTATCCAGTACCACAGACACTATAGAGATGTACAGTATGTGTTTCCACATACATTTCTACCTAGGTAAATGACGGAGACCATGTAGGAGGCAGTGTAGGCACTAATGAAGAGGAGAGGCAGAAGCAGTTTGTTTGGAAATGAAGATAAACTGAACTGCAGCAATGAGGACATATAGGACTGGAGAGAGGTGGGAGTCCAGATAAGGAGGTTACAGTAGTCCAGTCTAGACATGACCAGTGAGTCGATGAGGGTATTTATTGCATCTAGGGTTAGAAAGGATCTGATCATGGAGATATCTTGAAGGTGACTTGGAAAGGATTGAGGCCCTCATTCAGAGGCGGTCAGAGGATGCAAGCGGTCACTCAGAAACTGGGCGGCCGCTTGCATCCTGACCAGCCGCCTCTGTTTCGGTCGTTGGGCTGTGGGTTTACACCCACAGCTCTAATGACCGCTAGGGTGATGGTCGCAATGGTCATAGACCATCGCGACCATCGGGGCTTACGACGAGACCCTTGGGTAGGGTCTCACTTGTCATAAGCCCTGGAGAGCTTCTGGCTCTGTCAGAGCTGGAAGCTCTCCACTGACATCACTAGTGATGTCAGTGGGGCCTCCCCCAAACGGCAGGAGTTCCCATGGGAATGCCTCTGTTTGGGCTGCCACTCCCCCGGCCCGCCATCCAAGCGGGGCGAGCTGTCAATCAACAACGACAGCTCGCCCCCTTTGGAAAGAGATTCGCTACGACCAGTGCTGTTGGTCGTAGTGGGTCTCACGCATGCGCATGAAGGAGCCGGCTCCCTCGTGCGCATGCACACTGGACAAACATTGAGGCGGCCGTGCGGTCGTAGACCGTAGACAAAAAATTTTCTTAATATTTGGTATCTGGCCATGAGGACATTAACAAAGCTGATTCCAGTGAAAAGCAACAAACACCATAGACAGAATGTGGCTTTCCCATGGTAAATTAATATCACAATAAAAATACCTTATGTCAAATTTTGTCCTAGATCAATTGTTGATTTCTATATCCTTATCTTAGTCTTAAAGTGCCATCTTGTTTGAAAATACCTTATGTCTTAAATTTACTTTAATAACTTACAGGAAACCTCCAGAGGTACTGTAAGGTACTGTATGTGACCTTGGAATGGAAAAGTGGACTCCCGGCTCACAGGTAATAACCTTTTTGATCAGCCACAAATCTTTTTCTTTGTTACACAGAGCCTTATTGTTAGATGACTTGTACCTACTGCTCTCACCTGTTCAATCAATGGCATAAATAAATTCATTCAAAATTCTAGGATCCATCATGTTTCTTTCAGGCCTTGCATAAGCAACAGTCTTTGTACCTTTGTTACCTGAATGCCGGCAAATGAATCACTACTCCTCTGACTATGTTTGTAACCATGATCCTCTTCCTTATAATAACATTTATGCTGCCATTCTTTGATTTTGGATTGGATACTAATTGTGTACATTAGCTGTCTGCCATAACATTAGCCTGTATCAGCAGTCACCTACAACATTTATCGTTTGGACCTAAGCATAGTCCATTACTCTTTGTGGGGTCCCTTGTGAAATATAAGACTTTACACCCTGGTTTAGCCAGTGCCAATCACTAGTCGTATAGTTTGTTCACATCTGCATGTTCCATGATAAGGTATTTAAATTACTAGACTCATATATAGTCAATGAAGTCTATTGGACAACTCAAGACTAGTGATCATCATTTCAGTTTTCTGAGCTATACTAAATTCTAAGGCATATATATATATATATATATATATATATATATATTTATATTACAAGATCAATCTGTGTACCAAAGGGTGCATAATCTGTTCCACTATATGAATAATCAAAGTATAACTATAGTGGGTGGGAGGGGTCTCACTGCTATGGGGCCCAGAGGTTCAGCTATAGTGTGTCTTTAACATAAAAATCACAACTGTGGCCAATCAGCTGCACTTGCCCACTCCCAATCAATCTGATCCTCCAATCTACAGCATAATAAGAGGAGGAAAGTTTGTTTTACCATCCTCCAGTCCACACAGTCAGAGATCAGAGCATCTGACAAGTGCACTGGTGGGCTTCTGCAGCAGCATTTATACAGTATGGCAGGCCAATCAGAGATTACTGGGTAAGGTATCAGGTTTGTCTTGTGGAAGCAGAACAACAGATGTTCTTGTGCCAACAGGACTATAGGTCAAAATTTGCTGGTGTATGTCTTGAAGAATGCTGTACTCGATCGGAGGTGAAATAGATGTTATTTTGTGACCTATACAAGCTCTGTAAGAAAATATTAAGAAAAGTATATAAAAAATAAAATTAACACTAATTACTGTATCCAAATGTGAGGGAAACAGCGAGGAGTTCAGGACAATTTTTTCAGAAAAACTAGCATTTCTAACTGGTAAACCGCATCAAGCAAATTAGAAAAGGAGTGATAAAGCTATCTATAACATGATAGGTTATTGAATTCATCATTGCAATACTATCTCTGGGCAGTTTGCGCATATACAGTATATATTTATATTTTTTTTACATCGGTACATCATACTGACTAAGGCTGGGTACACACTTTGAGATAGATAAATCTTTAGGTGTGTACCCAGCCTTAGTCAGTATGATGTATGCTGTCCAATTTGCCTGGTGAGAAGGATAATCTGGTAATATACAGTATGGGAGCAAATAACAATCAAAATTTGCTCCCAAACACTGGAAAACAGACAATGGTCATTCAGACAAATTGACTGAATCAGTTTGAGTTAACCAATTTATCCAAACATTCATTGTTGTCCGTTTTCTTTTGTTACAGAATATAAAAGTGAAAATAAATGCCACTGATGCATATTAGGACACATTTCTAACAGAAGCTCGATTTGAAAACATTTAGAAATTATCTAGTCCTGCAAATCATTTAAAATGCTATTTTAGAGAAGTCCAACAAAGTACTCTTTTTTTCTTAGATGACTATGCTTTGACTTGACATTTCAAAATGTCTAAGGACATGCTTGAAATTAAAAAATAGATAGTAAAAGCTACAAAAAGTTTCAGGATGCAATGAATATATTTGTACTAAATGTAATAGTAGTGGGTAGATCTACCTCAGTTCTTGATATCCACAGTGATGCTATTGCAAAGTCATCAGGAAATCAGATCTATGCACAGTAGAATTAGTCAGCTGCTATATTTTCTTTCTCTCGCTCCCTCTCTCTCTTCCTCTCTCTCTCTCTCTAACTCTCCCTCTCTCTGTGGTTAAGGAGTGCCCTTTCTTGGGGTAAATGGCCTCACTCTGCATGCAGCAGCCAATCAGTATCACACCAGTCGAGGACTTTGGTACATGTACCACAGCTAGTTTTATTTGTGTATCAAAATAAACAAAATCATTACAATAAATCCTGTCTGGCTCTAACTAAACAGAAGTCTCCCTCTCTAAGGGTGGGAGGGCCTAATGTCCAACACAAAACAGCATTTAAATACAGCACTTACATAAAGCCATAGCAGTGTCTCTTAACATATTTGTCAGCCTGCTTCCCAGGTAGTGAGACAATGACCTAAGGAGACTGCCACACCCTTTATCAGCCTCTCACAGGTGGTCTGGCAATCAAGGCTGCTAATCAGCTTCTATCTATAATACAGAAGCTAAAACCTGGTGCATATATATTTCCCTTTGACATTATATAAAGAGAGAGAGAGTAAATAAATTGTATATTTATTCTGTCCTATCTAATTGCATTTGTAATTTTTGGTGGCCTTGTATATGTCTTGGGAAAATCAGGGGTGCAGATCTATAATTGTTTCCTCTCATGAGACAGTCCAATAATGGAGGTAAATAGAAATATTCCCTTTAGGCATACAGTTATCAAATCCCAGAACAGCCATGTACATGGTATGTAGGACTGCTTCATTGTTCTTGAATGTTCTAGTAGTCTAATACCTAGTGTCCATAGAGCCTACAGAGGTTTATTTGTAGGCTTCAACACTTAAGACCCATTGGGGAGGCAGAGAGGGAATTTGCTGCACATGTTCCCTTGTTTACACTGACATTACCTATAGTAAGAAATAGTGAATAGTGAAGTTGTTTGCTAATTAAGATGAATCAGACACAAGGAGATGATTAACAACAACCAGTTTTCATTAACCATTTAATTGCCAAAAAACTATGCAATATTTGAAAGCAATTTTAACTAGTGAATAACCTTACCAACAGAGTTTAGCAAAGTATTCTGTCTAATTTCAATTCTTATGAATCATAATAATGATTCAGTTGGATTAAAATTATGCAGCAACCTAGACAGTAGGCTAAAGAAAATCCATTTTGTTCTGTAGTCAACTTACTGCTCTGTAGATCTTGTGGATCCAAAGAAAAAGCAAAATATCTTTTTAAAGATA
The DNA here is from genome assembly GCA_031769625.1 of Taudactylus pleione. Classification (NCBI taxonomy): domain Eukaryota; kingdom Metazoa; phylum Chordata; class Amphibia; order Anura; family Myobatrachidae; genus Taudactylus; species Taudactylus pleione. Next base: position 6,663,328 of record JAUIMM010000092.1, on the reverse strand, counting down.
TTACAATGTATTATCTAGACATAAAATTTTAAATAAAAGAAATGTGTCACTTATTCCAACACTGTATCAACATTCAGGGATTTCTTTAGTTATAGCTGGAATTTTCCTAAATTGTTTGTAGCTAGCCCTTGTTGCATAAACTGTAAACAATTTACATTTTTGCCCAGGTGACAGCCTTGAAGTGTTGCTGTTGAAATTCATTCCCATGTATTGTAAATGTTTGTTACCAAAACATAACTATTGGCTGGGTCACCTGCCAAAGTGAAGCATAGATGTCACCTACTAAGTAAAAGTGGAAAAGGTGTATTACCTAAAATATACTACTTGAGTTCTTCTGTATGGAAGAGGTTGATCTAGTCCTGTTCCAAAAGTGAATGGTGCTCATGATGTTCAGACCTGAGATTTCAGAGTGTAAAGCATGTCAAGGAGTGTAATAAAAACTTTAGGTATGGTTCTGTATCTTGCCCTCCAAATTGTGAGCTGAGAACTTCTGTCTTGATCCACTCCCATTGACCATTTGGAGTGATTTACCCCACTGCAACCATATTAACCTAGATAAACATTAATATCCATATGTATGCTGCTGTTGTTGAATGTATTATCCTTAAAGTATTCTATATCAAAGATTTAAACAACAAAGTACAATTAAGTAGGCGAGTTTTGATAACACATTTAATTCCTACTTCTAGAAAAACATCAAAACAAATACCTAAGAAATGAAACCAACATAATAACCACAAAATACTCTAAGATAAAGTTGACTTTTTATCTATCTATCTAATCTATCTATCTATCTACAGTATATATCTTTCTTCTATTAATATTAGTAATATTATTACTATTGTATTTTCTTTCTAAGTTTCCATAAGGGTTCTGTAGTGCTGTATATAAACAACCACCCATAGAATGCATAATTTTATTTAATGTAGCATGATGACAGAGGACCCTACTTGTTAGAGCTTACATTATTAAAGGTCAATGGAGAAAGTGGGGGAAGAGAAGTGGGAAGCAACATTTTAAGAGGTAGGAGGAGTTGTTGTAAGCTTCCTTGAAAAGATAACTTTACAGGTCACAATTAAAGGCTGAGAGAGTAGATAAACATTTGATTGATTGGGAAAGACATTCTAGAGGATGACAGCAGCATGGGAGAAGTCCTGAAGGTGGGAGTGAGAGGATGTTATCAGGGAGGAGGGGAGGAGGCAATTGTTTGCTGAACAGGGTTATCAAGAGGGTATATCAGTGGTAGAAATCTTTGTAAATGAATGAAGGGAGTTTGAATTTGATTCAGTGTAGTATCTATCTATCTTTATATCTTTCAATCATATATCAATCATCTATCTATCTACCTATTTTTAACAATTTTATATTGGTTTTGGTACATATAATTTATATAAAAATTAAGTTAATTTTTTATATTGTGTGCCTCTTATCGTGGCACAATTACATCTATTGTATGAGAAGCATTCAGGCATAATTATATAATTTAAACAAGCTATAGACCATACCATTTGTATAAGATAAGTCTGCTCCATCTGCAGCAGGCACTAGCATTATACATATAGATTGCATCTGTCCATGATCAATTCATTCCTTCATTCATCCATCCATCGAATCCATCTTATTATTTTTATGTGATATATAAAATTGATAATATTGGTGTGAACATGAATTCACTATGCCTAAGACTACCTCAAAGAGCTTTCGCAATGTAGATTAAACAAAGAAGAGATTGAAATGATCAATGTTAAAATTTTCAAATATGTTGTCCTGGTCAAATTACAGATTATTCAGACTGTGGGAGATGTGAACTTGAGAAGCTTAAAAAAGTGAGAGGGAATTAGTTCACTCTCAGATTACTCCACTCAAAACACCAGTTTACTGTATTAGTAAATAATACATTTTCAAACAATAAATCAGGATATTTAAAGGAGAATTCCATTTTTCTTCCTGGAAAGAAAAAGTATTTGATTTCCCCTGGGCCCCTAGCTTGGGAGATACAGTACTTACTGTGAGAGGGGTTGATTTGCACAGTAGCCACAGCTATGTTATGTTTCCTACCAACCATTGATAGTCTGCCTACAGAAGAGTGTTAGTGAATAGTAAGTGAGAAAAAGAGAGCAGATGAATTTTCCATATTCTCATATTGCATTGAGAATGAGGTAGAATGGTCTCCAGACATGTTAGTGATGTTATCTTAAATATATGCTGGAAAATACCTCAATAAAAGTTGTAACTATTCTAATACAACTTTATTCCTTGATTAATTCCACTTTTACATATCGCCCCCATTAATTTAAATGTAGTATGTTGATCACACCATTTCCTATTAACTCCCCCATTCCAGCTCTAAACAGGTGTATATGCATGTTTTCAGAAATCTACATAACTCACATTTGTGTGATCACACCGTCGCAGTACATGGCTAGGTCAGAACATTGCTTTATTTCACAATTTATACAACACAAACTGACATAAATTCAACTCAGGGTCTGGCCCATAGGATCTAAATTTACTTTTTGTGAGTCTTCTGCTGGAACATAAATTTATAGAATGATCAATGCATTAATAGGGAACATTTCATCTTTATTTTTACATTCTGGTGGTTCAGTGATTATGATCTTTGGGTGTTATTCATTTTAATGATATCAAACAGTGACTGTACTTATTATACAGTTACTTTACTGTAATTATCTTTCAGATATATGACATGCAGGTCATAGGACAACCATGAACATTCTACACTGTGATCTTTGCATTAAATATTTATTATTTATCTTATTATTAAACTTATTCAAGTGACACCATAATTCTGTAGGAGTATTTCATAGTATGTTTGTTTTAAAATAGAAATGCTGTAATGACTACAGTATGTGATAGTAAATGTAAGAGCTTTCTTATACATGCGAGCAGCTGTGCTAAATCATTTGTTGTTTCCATTGATGTTAAGTGGTTGCTAAATTCTCCCCAACATTATTTGGAGTGTTTCCAGTTACATAAAGTTGTATTAGTTGAAGTGTAAGCTTGCCTAGAAGCATACTGTATTCACTTTAATTATAAACTTATTTTGTTTTTTTCTTTGTATAGTTGATGGGAACATCTAATAAGTAACATCTATCGGACTCTCTCTTACAACTGATTGCTTAGCAATGGTGTATCTATAACAGGAGCAGGGTGCCCACAAACCACTGTGTCCAGGAGGGGGCCACTCTACGCACCCTGCACCCATTGCTTTACTTACCTCTTGTCCTTCACATGCATCGATCTCTGGCACTTGCTCCTTAGTTGTTTTAGTTTTTTTCAGATTACATAGACCCTTTATCTGTGCTCACGCTAAAAGGCACAGGTTTCAGGTTATGCTGAGTATTTCCAATGCACCCCTTGGATCAGTGAGTGTGTTGAGAGTTGTAGACAGGGACGGTTCCAGGCACACTCTGTGCGTGCAGCCGCAAAGGGGCACCGGGGTCTGGCTGCAGGGGATCCCAGCCCTCCACCAATATGCTTCTGCTCTGGATGAGGGCCCAGTGAGGGAAGGGAAGGGGGGAGTACGGGATGGCACTAGGTGCCGAGACACTAGCACCAGCCATAGTTGTAGTGCTATTTGTTTCTTGTCTACTGTATTTTACTGTTTTACCCTGTACTCTCTTATTGTTTCACCCACTGTATGGCACTGTGGACCACTTGTGGAACCCTATAAATACAGGTTATATAATAATAATAATAATAATAATAATAATAATAATAATAATAATAATAATAATATTTTATGTGTTTAAAGCAGACCACATTCCACTTTTTTTATTAACTTCACTTGCTTTGTGCATCCTAAAATTGGCATATTTTTAAAATTGTTTAATTTGGCTTAAAATATATTTTTCTATCATTGTTCCCATTGTTACTTTAACCCAAGTAGTAAAGCCTTGGCAATTAACTCATACATTAATCAGCTAGTTTAGAGCTTAGTGTTACCAAGTATGTATATGCTATGACAGATATGGTGGGGATACATGGCTTAGATAAAATAGAAATGTAATTTCTTTAAATTTATCTTTACATTTTATATTTTTTGTTTTATTGTATTGTTTTACTATAACCAAGGGAAGTCAACTCAGGTCTATTCTATTGCCAGTGTAGTGTCAATAGAGTTGGACAGCAGAAATCAGCCAATCTCATGTTGCTTATACACTTATTTTTCTGTATCAGTGTGGAAATCCAAGCTTCCCCATTGAGATATACAGTGCATAATGCTCATTTTGAGTATAAGGCTGGTGACCAGAAGGCCATAACTAATGGTTCCTGGTAACTTCTATGGAGTCCAAATAGGTTAAGACATTTTGAATAATTATGGAAAATAGGTACATTTACAGTGGACATGTTTTGCGAAAAGCTATTTTTATAAGAATCAATTTGTTACTGATTTGCAGACTTTAATGACAATGGGCCTGATTCAGATGTGGACACTAATGCATTAGCAGCTACAATTTCGCAGCTGCCGTGCGAAAATATGCAAATGCTACAGCTGCCTGGAAATGCATTGAGATGCCATGGCGGCCACGCAGATCCGAACAACTACGTACAAATACACAACGGTGGTCGTGAATGTTTTTTAAGTAACCATCTGAGTAACCCTATAGTCACGCAGAATGGTCGCCAGGCTGGATATGCTGGCATCATATTTTTTGTGTACGGGATCGCAGATGTAGGCAGATACACAAATAGTCAGGACACGCCCGTGTTTTTAACGCCATTCCCTGTTACCTCCCACAAACACAACCCGTGTCTGACAATCACTTGCCAAAAAATTTTCACTACAACCGTAGTTACATTTGATAACAATTCAATCACCGCACAGGCGCATTGTGGCTAAGACGAATGCATAGAGTGAGAAATAGGTGTTACAATGCTTTCTTATGTTACAGATAAGTATATTACAATACCTTTAACCCCACACATGTTTATTTCATGAATAAAAAGGACATTTCTGAATTTCTAAGTATAGACACACTTGCAATAAGGTACAGTATGATATCTCAAGTTTAGATACCATTATGACCTCATTCTTTCAGTGATAAAGATACAGTTGAAGTAGAGACAATTCTATCATAAGTACACTGCAACACAATGAGCTATTCTGAAACCGTTTTTATACAGTGGATGCAGGGCCGGCTCCAGGGGTCGGAGCACCCTGTGCCGCCCCTTGATAAGGCGCCCTAACATCGCACACGGCGGATTTGGGGCTGTGGCCTAATTACCATATGTCACGCCCCTTACGTGATGTTATTTGGAGGCGTGCCCACATGGCGTGCCTCCAAATAACATCAGGCTGGGGGTAAAGCCCAGCACTCCGTCACTGGCTGGGCTTCCCCCAACCCTCTCCCATCAGTGAATGGTTCCTGCGTGCATGCGCGCGGCATCCATTCACGCTGCAGCGGTGGGGGTCCCCAGCCTCCCATTTTGACCACCTGCGGGCCACTTTGGTTTGACCACCCGCTGAAATCGGGATGCGGGGGAGGGATGCACTGGTCGAACACCCCTAGAGCCAGCCTTGAGTGTATGTTTGATCAAAATAAAACTTAATTAAAACAAAAGCAAAAAAGTTATAAAACAATTGACAACACTTTAAACTATACCTAATTTTGTTGAATTTTTTTTAACTGGTCTATATGAAACCAAAGACAAATATCTGATTAAGTGAAAAGTCTTTGCTCTTTGTTAATTACTGTAAGCAATGAAGAAATAATAAAAGAAAAACTGTTGCCAATATGTATGCATTTACTGAGAATTCAAAAAGAGAAATCAAAGACTCCAATATATACTGTATTTCTGTACACATGTATGTCTGGGGTAGTGATACTGTCCTATAAGCCATGCTACATATTGTACCATTTGCATTGAGACTGAACTATATAAATAGTACTAAAAACAGTATCAAATAGCAGAGCAGCGTTGGATAGTGAACATGCACTAAATAGGCACTGACAAAAGTTTGCATTATTTAAGTAAGAATAATTAGTAAAGGATTGGCAATGTGACACTTGTATTAGAGATTTGGTCACAATCCCGACAGTTGGGATGTTGGCGCTTAGAATGCCGTCACCTGAATCCTGACACCTGTCAGAATCCTAGTGCCAGGATCCCGACCGCTGGCTTCCCAACAGTAAATACTGGGGTTAGGGGGAGGGTTAGGGTTAGGCACCAGGCAGGGAGGGTTAGAGTTAGGAGCAGGGAGAGGGGAAGGGTTAGGATACTGATGACAGGTGTCAGTATACTAACCCTGTCCAGATGCCGGCATCGGGATTCTGACAGGAACATCAGCCAAAGTACTATTAATAGGAAGAAGGGGATTTAATAATGCATTTTCTGATTAATAGTGAGGATCTGCACACTTCCAGGCTTTAATCTAAGATATTTTGCATGAGCAGTAAACAAAAGAAAGGAGTAACTGTAACATTTTACATATATTACAAACTAGAGGGGGAGTTCCATGACAATGTATAGCAGCTTATAGAACTCTGAGGCATTGCGGAATATCTTGGTTTGGTTTGTTATTCCTTACAGTGCACAAGTTAAGAAAGTGATGATGTCAGTACTATATTATTCTAGAGATAACATCATTAATTAGAGATGTGTGCTGACCCCAGTGTTTTGGTTTTGGTTTTGGATCTGGATTCATCTTCGTATTTTGGTTTTGCAAAACCATCCTCAAATGTTTTGGTTTTGAATCTGAGTTTTTTTTTTTAAATTAATAAAAAGTTTTTAAAAACAGCTAAAATCATGTACTTTTTGCAATCCGAATTCCAAACTGTGGTAAGATGAGAACCACAACTCGGATCTGTCCTGATCTCCTCAGGAGATCAAAACCATGACTTGGTCCTGTTCGGATACATGAAATGCGGGTGGATTCAGATTTCTGGAGAACCGAACCGCACATCTTTATCATTAATGTTCAATTACACTTATTTTATATATGAAAGGTTTTAGCTAGCAGATTTTAGCAGGTTTTAGTAGTGTTAACATTGCTTACATCTTAAATAGGCTACATTAGGCCTCTTTTAGAGTTAGACACATTATGTGCTCAGAACATACTGTACACATACAGTACACATTCTATTGAGAAAACAAATGTGTATTTTAAGTCACTTGTACATCTGACTTTAAACTAGAGATGTACAGGCTCGGATTAGGTTGGATTTTCCCGCCAAGTTAGTTTTTTTCCGGCAAAAAGTCGGGTCTCAGAAAGAGGCAAAACATAATCTTTCATGGACATACATCATCATTCCTGGACAAAAGTCCATGGAAGATGATGTTTGTCCATGAAAGATGGCGTTTTGCCTCTTTCTGAGTCCCGATTTTTGGCGGGAAAAATCAGAATTTGGAGGGAAAATCCGATCTAATCCGAGCCTGCACATCCCTACTTTGAACAAACAGTAATCATCAACAGTCTTAGGCCCGTATTCAATTGCCAGCAAAAAGTCCTGGACTTTTCGCCTGCCGGACTTTCCGCCGTCATCGCTAGTTTTGCCTCCGAAAAAGTATTGTGCTCGTCCCCGCTATTCACCCTATTCAATTGCAAAGGAAGCGCGAACGCTTCCCAGCTAAACTCAAATAGGCGAAAAGTCCTGTCAGATTTGGGGAAATCAACCTGACACCCCCCAAAAGATGCACTGACATGGGGGATCACTATGGATACCCCCAAATAGCCCTGCTGAAGGTATTTGGGGTGCTGAAATGCTCTCAATTGCTGCTAATTAGCATCTTTGAACAAGTTGTGAAGAATAGTATTTAGCAGTGCTTTTTTGGCTACAATAAGTAGTCCCAGCAAATCTGGGGTACATGAAAATGGGTACAAGCATGGTTAAAAATCACTAAAGTGTTGTTTTTAAAAACTTAAAAAATGCACCTTCTGCAAACACCTGCAAACAAAAAAACACCTGTGGCATACTTGGGGGACCCCCTGGAGTCTATTTCGCTAGATTTTAAGTTTGTCCCCCAACTTTGATTTTTTTTCAACCCCAAAACGAAAGTACTTTTATGGGGTGATATAAAGTTTGTTTTTGTTTTTAACGTATAATACCTTTGGGGTACTGTCCGAAGGCTGCAGGGGTGTTGCCTCAACTTTCCACCCCTTTTCGGCATTTTTTTCAGCCTCATTTCAGAGGCAAATCTTTCCTGCTGGTTAGAAGGCGCAGACTTTTCACACCAGCGGAAAGTCAATGGAATTGAATACGGGGAATAGTTCTTGCCCGGCGCAATGACGTCACCGGCGAGAACTTTTCGCAGAGAACGGCTTTTCACCGGCAATTGAATACGGCCCTAAGCTGCAATTGCAGAAGTAGTACATAATATAATATAATTAATGGTCATATAAGAGATAATAGTGTCTTGAAGGTTTCATTAATGAATGCTTATTTCATATAAAAACAATAATAAGGCTTTACAGAACTGCCTATATTCATTTTAAAAACCTATTGTTAATATTCTTTCTGGCAGTGGTACAAATGGAAATTACACCAAAATCCCAGGTCTGACCCAGTATTTTGAATATGGGTTATCGGGGCGTTCACACTGAACCCAGGTCAGCCCTGCAAATCCTATGGATGTTATTAAAAATTGACTTTTTCAGGCTCACAAAGATGAGGTCACAAAAGGCAACAAAAGCGAGGGGTGCCCACATCATTGGAGCAATGTTGGCCGATGAGTTGCCAGTATGTAGCCCGTAGTTCCTGACTGTTTGCAGTTTTCTGTTATTTTATACAGCTACACAGAGAGCAGGATGCAGCTTCTCATTCTGTCCTACCTAGTGCTGAGTTAGAGAAGGAGGACACAATTCTTGGCTCAGAGGGCTAGATTTTGAAGCCAATATTTGCGCAAGAAGAGCACCTTCATATTAACCAGCGTGGCATCGGTACTGAAAATGAGCACTGTGAAAGAATATAGATTGTGAGTCAGAGACCACAGACACGGGGAAGCTTTCATGCTGACTGTGGTAGCTTTTCAGAAGGAGCAGTGGATGGCACACTTCCGGATGTTGTGTACTACATTCTATTATATATTGGATCTACTGGACCCAGCACTGACCAAGCAGACCGCCAAGTTCCAGGAGCTCATTACCCCATGCACTCTGGTGGTATGCTACCCCAGGAGTTTACCTCACAATATCTTGTTTATTCGAAGTTGGGATTGTCACAGTCTACAAATTAGTTTACCAGGTCATGTGGGCAATGCTGGATACCCTCTACCACTGCTTCATCTCCTTGCTGGAAGGACAGCAGCTAGATGACACCATCCAAGGCTTCATTAGGCGTGGGTATCTGCAGTGTGCTGATGCCATAGATAGGACACACATCCCCATCATCATCACCCGTGACAACCCAGTGGACTGTTATAATCAGAAAGGCTGGCATTCGATTATCCTACAGGATCTAGTGGACCACAAATACTGGTAAGCACTTTTTTACCAATGTGTGTTTTTTCGGAGCTATATAATCACATAAACCTTTATTTTTTGTTTCACAGATGTCTCAGAGGCTGACCTGAATGGGTACATGATGCCAGAGTACTTGCCAACTCTGATATATTGGAAAGGGGGAGGGGGCTTGGACTGCATGCCCTAATTTTAAACATAATAAGAGGTGCTGCCATGCTGAGACTTGTAGTACGATGCAAGGGACATAGAATGCATGTGCAAACTCTGTGTACTAAAAACAATGATTGTCAAATAATTCTGATAAATTCTACAATTAACATGCAGTATAAGTAAGGTTCATAGTACATGTTTTCCCATCCACCATGGATGTACCTCTTATTATGAGGGTGCGCCTGCATTCTATGTCCCTTGCATCTTTTCATATTGTGGAAGACAAGTGTGGATGGCATTTCCCTAGAGAGGCAAGAAAATATTGTCCTTTTTCTCATTTTCTACTATTATACTGTTATTTTCAAACACATTTTATTCTGCAGTGATGTACACATAATGTTTCAATCACCTACATGACCCCCATATGCCACCTCTACAATTTAGTGATAAGATTATATTTTTTACCAGAATTCGGTGGCTGTAGATAGGGTGGATAGGGTGGAGATCCCGGTTCACATAATCGGGGATGCTGCCTACCTATTACAGCATTGGCTGATGAAGGGCTACATCCAACATCTCCAGTTGACGCCAGAAAAGATCACCTACACCCACACCCTAAGTTCTGCCTGGATGACCATTGAAAATACATTTGGCCGCTTAAAAGGATGCTAGCGCTGTTTAATGAAACACAGTATCGTGGAGTTACAAATCATGCCCCATGTATTAGCGGCCTGCTGCATTCTGCATAATATATGTGAGCTTCAAATGGACCACTTTCTGCCGGAGTGGAATGTGCAGGAACCTAAGGTGTGGGGCACTCAACTTGATGCTGCAGGATATAGGGGGAGTATGACATCAGCATTGAGTGCATCCGGGTCATCATTGCAGCCAACCTTCAGTGACCTTGCTCCTGCCCTATCATTAGTGCAAGAGGTCCATCTGAAATCAGAAGTCTCTCTGCATACACACAACTCTAAATAGCTGGCAATTAAACCTAAAAGTCCCTGACATGCCCAAACCACAGTTATCCTATGAGGGAATTCCCAATTGCTACACATTTGCCACATTAAGGACCTCATTCAGAGCCACTCGCAAAATGTGAGCGCTCGCTCTGAATGAGGGCGGCTGCTTCTTCTTTAAAATCTGGCCTCCTGGCCGCTCACTAAGCTGTGGGTGTCCACCCACACCTCTAGCGAGTGACCAGGTGATAGTCGCGATGGTCTGGACCATCGCAACCATCGGGGCTTGCGACGAGACCCTTGGGGTCTGGTCTCATCTCCTGCAAGCCCCAGGTAGCTTCCTGCTCTAACAGAGCAGGAAGCTACCTACTGACATCACTGCTGATGTCAGTAAGGCCGCCTACAAATGGCAGGTGTTCCTTCAGGAATGCCTCTGTTTGTCCGGCCACCCCCCCACCCCGCCTACAAAACGGGGCGAGCTGTCGATCAACATCGACAGCCGCCCCTTTTGTAGCGAGCCCCGGAGCGAGTGAATTTGTCACTCGCTCTGGGGCTAGCGCACGCGCACTGCGGCCGCTGCGCGTGCACAGAGCCTCACCATCGACCCGCTTGTGAGCGGGTCTGAATGAGGTCCTAAGTCGTCTTTGCTGTAGTTGCTCGCATGCACAGTTTCTACAAACCAGGAGAACTGTCTACATAGCAAGCAACTTCTTGTGTCTTTCCAGCTCTGATACACTTGCTATCTCACAGCGAGCCTTTGTTCCCCATTGATTTCTGTGTCAGTATGGGTTGCAGTTCTAGGTGGAAAAGAACAGTGTTGAAAATTGGGCCGTGTAGCACCATCCTTAAATTAAACCTCTATTTGGGAATGTATCTAATCATAAACAGATGATCTCACCAATTCCATCCACATTCATTTTCTCCCAAACTCTGAATTCACCTGGACATGTAACCATGTGATTTTCCCTTGATGAGATAGGTAACCCTAACCCTAACTCTAACGGAAGCCTAACCCTAACTGTAAACCTAACCCTAAAATCAGTAAAAAATCATGTGTCGACATTAACAATGTTACATTATGTCATGCCAACGGTCTGTCATTGTGGATGCCGATATGTTGGAAGTCGACATTCTGTCCATGTCGACATTTTTAATGGCCAAATTCAGACCATGTTGATATTCTGGTGTCGACATTCTGAATGCATACTGTGATACCTTATTATACATTTTGTACTGTGGTCCAGTTGTTAAATTCCACTAATTTGTCCCCTTTTTCATATCTAGACAAAGGAAACAAACATTTTCTGCACCCCTTGCTTAATAGATACTATAATGTGCTTTACTGAGCAACCCACGAGCAAACTCTTATTTTATCAATGCTCCAGGCTATGTACAAACTGTTACATGTAAAAAGGAGGCATACACAAATGGTGAATAATCTGTTTCATAAACATGTGTATATTCTGATTCTTGGCCCTACTTAATTTAAGCTGTTTTGGTCACATCTCGGCTGTGCTCCAGTGAATGTTAAAATTTGGCAAATGTTGCCTTCTTGTGCAAGCTTCCCCTAGCATGGATTTATATTCCTGATTTTTATCTGGAGTAGTTGCTAATAATATTTTCAAGAGAAGCGTACACAATTCTAACCTGCTTAACAGATAAAAAATGAGCTCTGGTGAAAAGTGAATTAAATGACACTGTAACAGGTGTTGGTGTTGCCCTGACAACAATACAACATATACAATTTACAGTTTTGCCCCTCCTTCATCAGGTGTCGGCTCAAATGTGTTCCAATGCCATTATAATAAGAAGGCTTTGTGTTCTGTTTCTACACACTAATATTTTTTGGGTCCACCTGAAAGTGAATTATCAATGACAGTCTCTTTTTTTTTTGAAGAATCACTGGTTTAACACTAATTTCTAATCAAATCCTACAGAAAGGAACAGCCCGCATGGCAGCTGTACTTTTCCCAGGGTTAATTACCTTTCACTGCTCTCTACTAATGAGTCAGCTGTTCCTGTCATTACACAACTACACTGTGTTCATCTGTAGCTCTCACTGTGGACAAACACAGCCACCATATCTCTGTTTGCTTAGTGCGGATGTTTGTAGTGCAAAGATTTTTTAGACCTACCAGACTGTGTATTTTTTTTTTTTATTAAAAACATTATACTAATAGCATGTGCTACTTCTACATTTGTTTAAATGTAACTATTATGAGGAACATTATTATATCAGACTACATTTGTTTTTGAAATGTTTCCCAAGCTGTCAAGCATATGCTTTTTTTTAATTTCATTTTAGCAAAGTACTTATTTTAAATCTGTTCCTGCAAGAATGCCATGAGGTTAATACAGAGAGTATATTTAAATATTTTATAGTGTAAAGTAAAATAAAAAGTTTAAAGGTAATTAAACCTTAAAGGCAGCACTGAATATTTGTAATATTAATTAGAGGTGAGTAGCTTAGTTTTGCTGAAAACCGAACACACCCATACTTTTGGGTTCTGAGTCGAACTGAGTCATGGCTCAGATCACTTTTGGGGTTGCGAGTAGAACCAAGTCCCAACTGGAGTCTTCTTGCCAAGTTCGGAACTTGGATCTAAAAACCGGATCTCGCATATTTTGGGATGCATTTAAGTCCCTTGTTATTTCAGGTGCTGAGAGGTTGTCAAAATTGACTGGAAATGACTAGAAATTAATGTTGTTGATGTTAGTAAATACTATAGGAACAAAAACAGGTACAAGTGACATGATTTTAGCTGTTTTAATCAATTTGTAAAGATATCCAAAACCGTACCAAAACACTTCAGGGTAATTTAACCAAAACACGACCAATGATTTAGAACCAAAACTAAAATAAGTCAGTCTGTGTACATCTCTAATATTAATAGTAAACATAAGTAGAATTTCCCATGCAATAACATATATTTCGCAGTCAGCAGTCAGAAAGCTGTACGTGAGTTAATGTTTTTCACTTTACATATTTCATTCTCCTTTCTTCGAAATGCTGATAAACAGGAAAAATGTATTATTATTTATGATTATATTATTAGATATAACCTTAAAAGGAAAGACCACTTAAATATAAGAGGGGTAGATGTTTTAAATCTTCTAAAGGGGACAAGTGTAAAAGTTGCCTATAGTAACCAATCAATTTCTAGCTATCCTTTTATAGGCTATACTTGATAAATGATAACTTGAAGCTGATTAGTTCCTATGGGCAACTTCTCCTCTTCACGTCCTTTTTGTTGATAAGGGAGTGTTTCATACCTCCCAACATGACCCTCTCTATGAGGGACACAATGCTCTGGTCCTGGACTTCCCTGGTAATTTATGATTGGTGATGGCTCCAGAGGTGGGGCTGCAGCTAGTGAGTCCCAGCCAGTGATGTGAAGTGACAGTTGGTGTAGCTCCCCTATCTGAATTTTGAACTGCGCTGCAGCCCCACCTCTTACCAGGGAAGTCCAGGACCAGAGCATTGTATCCCTCCTGGAGAGGGTCATGTTGGAAGGTATGGTGTTTTACTGCGCTGAATTCATTTTGTTCCTCCAGTTAGGCTTTTTTCTCTGTTGCAAGATGGCCACCGAGGCACTACTGAGCATGTGCTGGGCGATCTTGTCTCTACTGCAAGATGAGCAATATTACTGTTAGCACTCGTTACTAAACTTAAATGGTGCTCCAACCAGTTAGCTCCTATTATTTTTCAAACACATGACAGTTAGGAGATGATTGGTTAGAGCACCTCCTAAGATTAGTAATGATTGATAGCAAGAATATTAGCCATTGATAAATCTGGGCTTTAGTGTTTCTTCAGGATCACATTTCACAACTAAATGTAGAAACATAAGCACAAGCTTAACACAATAGTTTTGTAAATCGCTTGAAAACACAGAGAGACATTTAATCTTGTAGTGATAGCTCACATTGCCCTCTGTATTTAGTTAAGGCAATCTGTACAGAACACTCCTGATTACTAGATGACTGTAGTAATGTCATTGCATTCATGCCTTAAGCTGGCCACACACTAGACAACTTTCATCCAACCATCCAACTAGTTGATTTGGTTGGAATGAAAATCTGGTAAGGTGTAGGAGTAAATGATCAGTAATTTGCTCCTAAATGCCAGAAAACAGATGAAAATGATCGTCAGACAAGTTTGTTAAATGTTTGATCTAAACAATCTGTACAAACAACAGTTTTTGTCTATTTTCCGGCATTTGGGAGCAAATTGCTGATTGTCATTTGCTTTCATACCTTACCAGATTTCATTCCAACCAATCAACTAGTTGGACGGTTTGGATGTAAGTTGGTCTAGTGTGTGGCCAGCTTAAGGGCCTGATTCTGAGCTGGACACAGTGGTGATGTAGGACGCAGTGGAGTGATGTTTTTCATTTGCCTATGCGTCTTATTCACACTGTGCATGTGTCCTGATTTTGTTTGTACAGAGTCGCAGTACAGATTGGATGCATGTTACCAGCCATGTAAGGGATGTTCCTGGGTGGTGACTAGGAGGTAAAAGATGCACATTGATGTTATCTTATGGGAGTGTCAAAGGTGTATCGCTGAAAGCAGTTGTGTACAAAGATATTGTACCAATTACATAGGAAGCCATACTCAGACTGAGAAACTGCTCATGCCATAGGCCAGGTGCAAGTTTTGATGGTGCGACAAATGGAAGTGGTATTTCACCGTCTATGGACGCTGACAGTGGGCATCTCAGTCCTTGCGCATTGGGGCACATGGTTGTACACCGGGGAAGGGCTTTTGTAGTGGCATTAGCATAAAGATGCAGATGCGACTGAGGCAAGAGACACAGCTGCATCTGTATGTGACTCTATCTAAGCCCCTAAGACTATTGTACTGCTATAAAGTGGTGTAAGAATGATTCGCTCTGCCATCCTACGTCGGTTACTAAAGGTGGAACCTGGCAGAAAATGAAATGGCAATTGGGAAATTGGACATAGTTACTGTAGTTGAGTATCTATAATAACAATTAGTGAGACCCGGTGTGCTTTCCCTTTGTTAACAGCTCCCACTGCCATTATTGATCCCCAATGCCTGCACCCTCCTTTATGCACAGCTGACCTCCCATGGCAAATTCCTCCTCCTTGCACAGCTCATGGTCGGCTTAACATCCGTTTCAGCAGAGCTGTCCTACCCAGATAGGACACCAGGGATATAGTCCAAAACTGTAAATGGATTAGAGCAGCGTTTCTCAAACTCAGGGCCTGATTCTAAGCCACTCGTAAGCGGCCGCTCGTTCGCTCCGAGCGATGGTCGCACATCTGCGCATGCATATGGGTCGTAATGCGCATGTGCCAACCAGTCAGTGCGGACGGAAATCGTGTGTTCGCAAAATTGCGAGTGCCTGCTAATTTGAGTGACAGGATGAGGCGTTTGTGGGTGGTAACAGGGGAAGGTGCTTGAAAACGGGGAGTGGAGATCCGAACGCAGGCGTGCCAAACAGTCAAAACGGGCGGTTTAAGGGTGTGCATAATTAACAAAGCAGCGTCATCGACCACATCACTTGGTTGTTTCTTAGCCTGAACTGTTCACATGATTGCGGTAGGAAAATCCAACCACAAGCACTGCGAGCAGTTCAGACGCCTTTCGATGTACTCGATTAATCTAATAAATAGCGGAGATGACGTATGATGCGAGCGGCCAGGGGGCGTCTTTACAAAATAGCAAGCGCATATTTCGTTCGCTCACTCAGACATAGAGGCGTCAACAGACCGCAAAGAGCGAGTGCTCAATTTAAATAGCCGGCCCCTTTTTCTGAACGAGCGAGCGCAAATAGCGTCCGGCTCTGAATCAGGCCCTCAGTCCACAGGACCCCACACAGCCCACATTTTCTAGGTCATTCAGCAGGTGCACAGGTGTAGTCATTACTCACTGACACATTTTAAAAGATCCACAGGTGGAGCTAATTCTTTCACTTGAGATTTTGTGAGGAGAACTGGAAAACATGCACTGAACCGAGGACCAAGTTTGAAAACCTGTGGATTAAGGTATATAGTAGTTGTTATAATTATGTCATTTATATCTATGTACCCTATTCCCTATATCTATGTATTTAGGTCAGTAGTACATAGATACTGCTATATAGTATTGACCAATAATATGTTTACTTTGTTCTTTCAAATATGAAATATACATATTTTTGCATTAAAAAAAGTAAACAAACCTCTGTATTCACCTATACATTGTTGTACCCAAAGCAACTGTGACAAACTTTTGTTTATACTGCTAGGGGTATATTTACTAAAGGTCGATTTTAATTGTTTAAAAATCGATCAAAATCGATTAACATCGATGTTGTGTTTCTGGAGCCAAATCACATATTTACTAAAAGACAATGGCCCTGATTCAGAGCCGTTCGTTAACAGCAGTACGCTCGTTGCGTTCCGATGTTGACTAACTGCGCATGCGTAGGTGTTACACTGCGCATGTGTGTACGGCAGATTGCGAGTTTTTTTGGTCTCGTTGGTCAAATAGCATACAGGAAGTGACATGTCAAATGTGATTGACAGAACAGGGCGTTTTTGGGTGTTGACGGGGGTGGAGATGGAAAAACGCAGGCGTGGTGAGGCGTTTTTGGGGCGTACATACATTATCAAATGCGAACGTCAAATGTGTTCGTACCAACTCATATGTCACTGGATGATCCTCTTTCCCTTCAAAATGCTCGCACAGCTTAGGGTCTGGATTACTCGACCACATTGGCGATGGTCTTCTCCTCCGTCCCGGCACTCCACGATGTAGCATCGATTAATCACGGCTTGTCAGAAAATCAATTAGTGTTGGATTGAAAACCGGCTTGGTATGTGTTTGGAAATCAGTTTTTTGGGTTAGCACAAAACCGTACGCAGGTGGAAATCAT
Source organism: Taudactylus pleione (assembly GCA_031769625.1). Classification (NCBI taxonomy): domain Eukaryota; kingdom Metazoa; phylum Chordata; class Amphibia; order Anura; family Myobatrachidae; genus Taudactylus; species Taudactylus pleione. The sequence goes on along the minus strand of JAUIMM010000092.1, from coordinate 6,645,909 downwards.
AGCTGCAAATGTCAGGATTACACAATCAATTTGCGTACATTTGTGGGGGTTTATTTTGGCCTCAATTTTTTGTTTTTGGACTATTGTAACAATAATGTCATCATGTTTGTGTTTTTTAGGCCATTTTGTTTTTGCCAGGTGAATTTGCATCCTTATGTAAATTTTTAAACGTTCCTTAAAGAGCCCTTTTTTTTTTCATGTAAAATGTGGTTGTTGAACGTTGTTGCCTTGTGGGCCCGGATTAAATGTAACCCATTTTGACAATAATGTCAGAATACAAATATGGTAAATATTTAATAATTGTGCAAACATAAAAGTTTTGGGAAACGTAAAGCCAAAAATTAAAAACAATTCACAAGAAAGGAGAGGGAAGTTTTGGCCAGAAAGGAATATGAGGCAAGCACAGAAGGAGTGTGGGAAAAGTAGCCAATGCTGTCAACGTTTTTTCCCCCATTTGGCTGGGGGAGGGAGGGCGCCAGACCGGGTCCGGGATGTCATCGGGCTGGCCTGTCCAGAGGCAGATGTTGTGGCCTCTGGACTAGGCACAGGGCTAGGCACATTTGGAGGATTGGCTGATGTTGTGCCAGAGGTGGAGGATCCTGATGTTCTGGCAGGGAGGGAGGTCGGCTCCACCATGTGCTGGCGAACGAGCTGCTCCAGGGCATTGGCAATGCGGATGTTGGCCCTGGTATTTTCCGCCAGGGCCTGACTAATGGTCACGTTGGCCGCAGCATTTTGCTCCAGGGCCTCAGCCACCCATACCAGACTGGCGTCCATCCTCTGCAGAATCTCCGTATGGAAATCCGATTTAAAATTGAGTTCTGTGAGGAGGGATACTGCCTGCGAGGGGGATTGCCCTGGACTGGCTTCTGCAGGATCCTCAGCCGGATGTACTGGTTCCTCCCCTGCAGAGCCAGCAGAAATTCTGCGGCCAAGGCTCCCCTCTGGAGCAGACTCATCCGCCTGTGTCTCTGTTGGGAAAAAGAGAAAAGACTCACATTAGAATCTACATATTGGCACAATAACATTTCAGAGTTGGTGACATCACAATATTTACCTTGGACAACATGAGGAGCCACAAAGTCTGGCATGTCCGTATCCATGTTGGACACGCCAAACACCTCCACAGCCTGCACACACCCCTGTGCCAGCTCTTCTAAATCATTCAACTCCAATGACACAGGGGTGGGACCCCCACCTGTCCCCCTTGCATGCCTAGCCCTGTCCGCCAGTTTTTGCTTCAGGCGATATTTGAAGTCGGCCCATCTGTGGGTAAAATTGGAACCATTATCCTTTTGTTTTAAATGGCTTTTGGTTTTAGGGGGGGTCAAGTGTTTACTTACCGCCGTTTGACATCCCGGGCTAGATGGACATAATCACCCACCCTATTGACAGCAACGGCTACCTCCTCCCACATTCTCCACTTCTGGCTTGCACTCATATTCCTGTCTGCCTGTGGCAGGATGTCCACACACTTCTGAACCAAAACCTCCATCTCCTTTCTTGTGAATTGTGGCTGCCTTTTCTTTTTGCCAGCTTTGGCCGGAATACTGGGCCCAGCAGCCTCTTCCATGTCATCCTCCTCACCTATTTGTTTAAATGTTGAGAACTTGCACTATATTATGTTTCTAATTAATCATTGTTTCCAAATGCCTGAAATACTTACCGCCAGACTGTTGCCCATTGTTTCCCTGGTCTGTAGCCATGTCTGAGCTCCAATCAAGAAATACACCAGAATGTTTGGTTTGGCTCGTGACGTATTTATACATGCGTCCTTATTTTTCGGCCGCATCATTGATTGTGCGTTCCTATGATCACTCCTTAATTTGTGTGGGAAACGAAACACTATTTATGGCTTGGGGCGTCTCGAGTCGAGGTGGCGTTTTTGGATTGTTGGAGGTTACGTTGGTCGGAGTTGATTGTTGGCTGGTTTTGGAGTTTGCGTTGGTGGGAGTAGTTTTTGTTTGCTATATTTGTTTTTTTTTTTCCGTTCGCATTTTTTCTGTTGGATTTCTTTTTGGCGTTTCTTGATTTGGTAAGTTTTTGGCAGTCTAACTTTGGTTCAATTTGTGTCTCCTTTTTCTGAATTTTCCAACGTTTTTTTTGCATTATTTCATGTCTGTTAGGATTTTTTATGGCTCTGCCCCAAAGACCTTTTGATCCGGAATCTTATATATTATCTCTTGGTAAGTTCATTATTTCACTTGTTTTGTAAATGTTCATGTTTGTCTTTACGCAACTTTGTGTGACCTTACACTTGTAACCTTTGTTTTTCTTAGTCAGAAATGTTTATAATAGGTTGTTTTTTTCTAGCTGCGTATTTTTTGACTTGTATTTGCGAACTAATTAGCGCATTTTTATCAGTTTCTAGTGTGACTTGTATTTGCAAACTAATTAGCGCATTTTTAGCAGTTTCTAGTGTGACTTGTATTTGCGAACTAATTAGCGCATTTTTTGCAGTTTCTAATGTGACTTGTATTTGAGAACTAATTAGCGCATTTTTATCAGTTTCTAGTGTGACTTGTATTTGAGAACTAATTAGCGCATTTTAAAATGCTTATTCATCCCGTTAAATTGTTTGTGTTTTCCCTTTAGCATTTGTTGCTTACATTTGGCCCCAATTTGACGTAGTGTGCGCAATGTCATTTTGCTCTTTGGGCAAATGTGTGTTTCTCCACTTTTATGTTTTGTCTTGCGCAAATTTTTGAAACAGAAATGCCCAGCATAAAATGATGTTTTTTTATATTGTGATTATTTACAGTTTGCACGTATCATGACAATACCCCGGCATGTAAGCATCAATGGATGGTATCATCAAGCTAAGTTATTTTTTTTTTTGGGGGGGGTTAAAAAGCCTTACATTCAAATCTTGCCATTTCAGGTTGATCTGGGTCGGATTGTTCTGGCCATGCTCCCGGAAGCCGACCAACCTCAATCTCGTCCCAGGCGTAGGCATCATAGGCGTGCAAGGCCCCAGATATTTCGAACACGTGTCACCCTTTTTGGAATGCCCGATGATGAGGTTTTAAGATGCTACCGTCTTCCTCCAAAAATCATCATAGACACTCTCTCATTAATAGAGAGTGATCTTGAGCGGCAAATTGACAGTCCTACAGCAATACCACCACTTACGCAATTTATGGCGGTGTTACATTTCTGTGCCTCAGGATCGTTTCAAACAACGGTGGGAATAGTGGCGGGCATCTCACAATCCTCCTTTTCCCGGATCCTGAGGGCAGTGGTGGAGGCACTTTTCAAACACCTCCATCATTTTATTAAAATGCCTTTGGATATGGGTGCCCTTAGTGTGGTCAAGGCCAATTTTTACCAAATAGCTGGCTTCCCACACATCATAGGGGTTGTGGATGGTACTCACATACCACTTCAGCCTCCAGCACGGCTGGAGGCCATATTTCGCAACCGGAAACACTATCACTCCCTGAATGTAATGGTGGTATGTGATGCCTCCCTCCAGATCCTGTCCCTGAATGCAAAATTACCAGGAAGTGCACATGACTCCTTCGTCATCAGGCAATCAGAGATATGGCACAAATTAACCAACCTACAAGCTGGTGATGCGTGGCTTCTGGGTAAGTGGAGACCTTTAGTACATAACAATGTTAAGCTTCATACACAGTGATCCTGATGTTGTCTATTCTTTTTCACAGGAGACAGTGGCTACCCTTGCATGCCCTGGCTGCTCACTCCTTATTTGGCTCCCACACCAGGGCCACAAAGTGAGTTTAATGCCGCACTTACAGCCACCAGGCAAGTGGTGGAGCGCTGTATCTGCCTTTTAAAAGGCCGATTCAGATGCCTCCACCGCTCTGGTGGTGAGTTCATGTATTTGCCGGATATGGTTTCGAAAATTGTGGTCCTGTGTGGGATATTTCACAACATCGCCATAAGGAGTGGTGTCCCAATGCAGCCAGAGGATGCCTTACCTGAGGATGGCCCCCCCGAGGTTGGTCGGAGGTCAGTATGTGGGGGGGCCATATGCAATGATGTGGTGGCCAGATTTTTTAGGTAATTATTGTCAAAACAACAGTGTTTATACCCAATGTGGTACGGTTTGTTTGAGAACATCTAATTAATTGTTTTTTTTTTCTCCATCTTCTGTTTTTTGCATAATCTTTGGCACTCCAACGATGACTACTTCCTGCTACCCTTAAAAACCCTTTATGTGGAAACTTTGGGAATATATTATGGAACCCATATTGCAACGCCATATTTGTGGAATCATGTTGGCATGGTCCTTCGTCAACCAGTTCTTGATTTGTTGTGTGTTTTTTTATAGTTTTTGGTATGTGTTGTATTTATGATTATCACTGTGTGTTTTGTTTGTGAGTGACCACTTTGTTTTTTGAGTTATGTTGTGAATAAATGTCTTGAGAGTGTAATTTTGTACCTTTTTTTGCACGTTACAAGCAAGTGTAACCAGGTTCACACACGTTACATTTGCCTAAGGGGTAATCCAGTAATGACGCAAGTTGAGCTAAAATGTAATGTTTTCTGGGTTCAAACCAACACCCAAAGGAATCCTGTACAATTAGTTGGCTTCGTAATATCGGCCTAAGCAGCTTGCCCCCCAAATAGGAACCTGTAAAATGTAGTAATATATAATTGTGACTACACCAAAAAAGGGAAAGGAGATTGTTACTGTTAGGTGTTTCTTGTGCCTGTTTTCCTTAAAAATACAACACACAATCTTAGTAACAAAAATTGCAAATCCTTGCTGGAAGAGTCTACTTATGTCAGTGTAAACAATCTCTGATTTTGAAACAACGAATGAGACAGAACGTTAAGTTGAAAATATTAATTTATTTACATTTAGAAAAAAAAAAACCAAAAACTAGTTCCTAAGGAGGACCGACATATGGTCAAGGACCACCAGCAGACCGATGATATGTTCCCGCATACGGCCCACACAGCCGGCTAATTCAGCCCTACGCCTCTGTTCCTCTGTGGGTTAGAAAAGTGTGGGGATTAATATATCAATAATGAAACCACATTAAAAAACAAGCCAAAACAAACAAACCAAAAATGAAAATATTTGGAAACAAAGCATAATTACACCGTTAAAACCCAGCCCCCCAAAATGGTCTAGCCCAAAAATACAAGTCCAAAAAACAGATTCCGACAGGTGTGTTATGTGTATGTTGAAATCAGCAGTAACAGGTAAAGGTAACCCGAAAATTCACCAAAAGTCTACCAAAAAACACATAAAAAGGGAACGACACATGATTACATACAAACAGTTTGTGGCGCAAAAAAAACAATATCAAAAACATACTGTTCGAAAAAACGGCAGCTCCAGAAGGCACTCCCTCGTCCTCCTCGGAGGTGCCTCCATTCCCCAAAGATCTAGGCGGGGTGATTTCTGATTCCGGGGAGGGGGTAGTTCGAAGAGGGGTGGTTGGAGGAGAGGGGGAATTGGGATGGAGGGGAAGGAGCCCCGAAATATCCGCCACAGGGTCTTGGCAGGCTAGGGAGGAGTGGGAAATAGGGAAATTTGGGGTTGTGGAGGGTTGGCTGGGGGTTGGGGAGAGTGGGCGTGAGTGCCATCTTGGATGACGATGACGCCGTAGTCTTCGCTGTGCCCCTAAAAGATGTGAAACAAATTGTGGTTAGTTTCAACCAAAATCCGAGAAAAACACTATTTTATGACACAAAAAATCGGAAAACCTGGCCATGCAGATATGAGTACAATGAATAAATAGGACATACATGAAAACATGGCCATGCAGATATGAGTACAATGAATAAATAGGCCATACATGAAAACATGGCCATGCAGATATGAGTACAATGAATAAATAGGACATACATGAAAACATGCACACGCAGTTAGGGCCACAAAGATAAACATGAAAACCACAGTCCCTAAAACTTACTTTCAGCGATCTGCATGCGAAAGCATGCCAGCAAGCGGGGCGTCCGCCGTTGCAGGTCCGACCACCTGCGCTCCAGCTGGCCGATCTGGCGGCGTGAGCCGAAGGAGCGCAGGCGGCCACGTACCTCCGCATATGTGGAACGCTTTTCGCAATTGGTGATGGGTGGAGGCTGGCTGGTGATCCGCCTATCCATCATCTCCGTTAGCACCAGCAGCTCGCGCCTGGTGAATGCCGAGGCTCTCATGATGGCAATGGTGTATTTGTTAAAAATCAATTTTAATAAAGAGCCAAAAATTATTTTGATTGGCTAATGTATTTGGGTAATTAACAGGACCAATTCTATTGGTTAGTGTATGAGTCATGTGTTCGACAGGGCCAGAAATCTCTTGAGAGTTATGATAGGCTTGGTGCAGTGACATGCATAAGCAAATTTAAATAAAGAAATGAACCCCGGGAAATATGCGGGGAGAAAAACAAATAGAACAATTGTTTAATTGGGGATAACATGTATTTTGACAAATAAAAGCGAATGTTTAAGCCGTACGTATTCTGCATTGTGTTAAAAAAAACAAAAAAAACAATTAAGATAATTGATATATTGATTGGCATGATACGATTGAGGGAGGTAGGCAGAATAAACGAGCAGTTAATCGAAATCTGACAGTCCCACTTCCGGTTTGTACTTGTGCGTTCCCTTCAAGCCATTTCGGGGATGTACGCTCGCTATTTGGCACGCTCGTTAGTTAGAGGAGGGGTCGGTTGAGTTTGGGGAGGATGTTTGTCTGCGTTCGAAAATACGAGCGAGTGCTTGAATGTACATATTTTTTTACGTACGCCGAACGTACGAACGGCCACTTGCGTCCGGGTCTGAATGAGGGCCAATGTTTTATTTAGTTTTGTAAGTATTAGTAAATGTGTGATTTAGCCCAGGAAACACAAATCAATGTTAATTGATTAAAATCGACCTTTAGTAAATATACCCCTAGAAGCCTTAAAAGTTTGTCATTCTCCCAAAAGCACAGGAGGGACAGAGAAGTGGTAATGCAAAGTACACAGCTGAAAAGTGAGCATTTATGGAACAAATTACTATAAACGTCCTATCGTCTGATGTCAGACTACGCCCGTGTGCAAGTTGAGAGCATAACAATAACCGTAAATTTATAAATAAAGACACATAAACATATTTGTGGGGAAATAAGGGGTCAGCTTTATTTATATTTAAATAAATGGCAAGAGGGAAAATAGGACATATAAAATATGGTGGCAAAGAAAGAATGGCCCACTAAGCAATATCACCCTCGCACTACCTACACTTAGGCCTAGATGGAGGATTCACTCCCAGTCCATCACCACAAACTAGGTATTCAACTCCCATCCAAATGACGCAAGACCGGTGGTGATGCTGACCTCAGTAGAGTAGAATCAGCCTAACACATGTATTGGTGAGGATTAGTGGAGTAACTAGGGTATTTGGAGCCCAGGCAAGATGAAAAACAGAGCCCCCCCATCTGTGCACACCAAAAAGTGGGCATGGCCACTGAAAATGGGGGCGTATCAACATGACACCCCCCATTTCTCGTAATTCTGGGAACATTCCTTTCCATTTCATAAGCAACTTAATGCCCCCAGTAGTAGTGCAACTCTTGCAATGCCCACGTAGTAGTGCCCCTTATGCAAGGGCCCCAGTAGCAGTGCCCCATGTGGTTGTGCCCCTTATGCAAAGCCTGCAGTAGTGCCCCTTGTAGAGTGCCCCCAGTAGTGCCCCTTATACAGTGCCCCCCTATGCAGTGCCCCCAGTATTGCACTTTGTACAGTCCACCCTATGCAGTGCCCCCAGTAGTGTTCCCTCTTATGCAGGCTTCCAGTAGTGGTCCCCCCTATGCAGTGTCCCTTATACAGTTGCCCCAGTAGTGCCCCTTATACAGTGTCCCCAGTAGTGGTCCCGCTATGCAGTGCCCCCAGTAATGCCCCTTATACAGTCCCCCTTACACATTGCCCCAGTAGCAGTCCCCCTATACTGCACCCCCAGTAGTGCCTCTTATACAATGCCCCCAGTAGTGCCCCTGATACAGTGCCCCAGTAGTGGTCCCCCATATGCAGTGTCCCCAGTAGTGCTCCCTCTTATGCAGGCCCCCAGTAGAGCCCCTTATACAGTGCCCACAGTAGTGCCCCTTATACAGTGCCCCCAGTGGTTCCCCCTATGCAGTGCCCCTTATACAGTGCCCCCAGTAGTGGTCCTCCCTATGCAGTGCCCCCAGCAGTTATACAGTTCCCCCGGTCAGTAGTGCCCTTTACATATATAACACAACAAACACACACAAACAAATCACTCAACTGAATCCCCACTTCTGCCACAACTGCCGCTGTCTGCTCCTCCATCCTCCCGCTTGGTACTATGGGAGAGACATTTCTCCCATAACTCACTGCGGAAGCCAGAAGGCGGAGCTCATGAGTGAGCTCCAGCCCGGCTCTGGTAGTGGGCGCAGCAGCCAATGAGAGTCTGTCTGACTACCCAGCGCCAGTGGTAATGTGTGTTTTACTGTGTAGTGTGAACTGCACTCACTGCGGTCCACACTACACTGACTTTACTGGACCTGGACCGCGGCTGGCGGTGCCCCCCCCCACGCTGCCGGTCCAACGACACCCAGGACTGACCTGCCCTGGTTATGCCACTGGTGGGAAGAGCACCTCAAGACCTAAAGGCAGATAAAGACTCCTACTGTTCTTTCCCGCCACAAATAAAACCAACACCAAGACAACCAAAAAAAACAAGGGCGGGTGGGTAGTATAATCCTCAGCAGAAAGGGACCCTCCAACTATGGCACCCACATTATCAAACTCAAAATGGCACCATAAACCCACCCCTGTTCACAACCATACACTAACAAAACATCAGGCCATACTGAAGCACACTTCTACCATGGTATAACCCATGCACTAGAGGTGCAGTCAAACCCAGACTAGGGGTTTCATTTCTGACATGCATCTAAAATTGGTATACAACAAACTCCAAAAACTGAAAGTTTCCATCTTCAGATGGCGCTAATTCTCGGATCTATGCTCCTTCCTATGGAAAGGGGTTCCAGGGATGCGAAGAGAGATCCGAACGGATCCCTCTGCCGCTTCCTCACTACCTCCCCGGCGGCTGTGCGAATGCGTAGCCAGGACAACGGGAAACAGGTAAGTAATGCAGCTACAGAAGTAGCTGCGATACTAACCACGGGGACAACTGCTTTTCAGAGCAATTGTCCCCTCACCGGAGCAATGATAAACTACTCCAGTATCACGTTTCCCCCACTGCGAGTTGGATACTTCAGTACCCCTTGCAGTAAGTCCAATAGTTCATCAACGGAGGCCATACGGCCTTCGATGATAAATAGGCCCCATAGTGTGATCAATAATAAAAATTCTTCAAACATTTCAATAACAGCTTAATAGTGTTAGTTATTCCTTACATAAAAGGGGAATTAAAAAGGCCATTTACAGAAATAACTTTTGAAATTCATTAAAGTTGAATTACTTCCAAAACTAAGTTACTGCATGCATACTCTTATTTGTTTCTTTCAGTAGCACAGAGGAGCTGGGCAGCATCTACTTACCTCCTGTTTGGACTTGTTTAAATGGCCACCATTTACAATATGTCGGCTGTTTTAGAAAAATTATCACATTAAGACAAGTGTGTTGAAAAGCTGACACTCATACTGTATTTTCTGGTATAAAGTTACAGTATTTCTGCTACAATTTAATAATTTTTGTGACAGTTTTATTTGGTGTCCTTAAGGTGAGGTTAGGGCTGGACATGTCAGTATTCTTAAAGGTATATTACACCAGTGCAGTCTCATAAACAGGCATGGCCCTAATGTCACACATGGGTTTCTGTAGAAATCCCTCACTTCGCAATTCAAATGGCCTCACAGTCAGGGGCGTATTTATAATGGGTCCAGAGGGGGGCGCACCGCACACCCTGCAACCATATTATACTTACCTCTCCAGAGTCCCACATCTGCGTTGGTGTCTGCGCTGTAAAAAAACGGCCGGAAAATGGCAGCCGTAGCCATTTTCCCATCATTTGCGCATGCGCATTACAGGGAAAATGGCCACCGAGGCCATTTTCCCAATGACCTGCACATGCGCTATAGACTCTGGACACACTCTAGTGCCCAGAGTCTATAAGTGCGCGCTGGCCGTTCACCGCTCAGTGCGCTGCAGGCCAACAAACGGAGAGGAGGGGGCCCATGACTAAGACTGCACATGGGCCCCATCCTCTCTAGAAATGCCCCTGCTCACAGTGCACTTTATACAGTATTTATGGAGCTAATTATTGTAACTCATTACTATGAATTTGAAGTACTAAAACTAAGACAGCAGCTCATTCCTTGCCTACAGATGGGTTTATATACAGTATCTACACCAGTATGTCAAGTTAATGCTTTTATAGCTTAAATACTTACCAAACAAATCCACTTAAACTACCTAAATATAAACAAAGCTAACAAAACCACATTTTATATTATATACAATATAAAAACTGTAGTCTTCAAATCTATCTGTTCTGGCATTAAATTATTGGTAAAACATTATATTATTTTCAACCAGCCATACAAATCTGATTCTGTAACAGCAATAAACCGTTCTCATTGAACAAGATCATTATATGCTTTAATGTTAAGTTACAATGACCTTTACATCAGCATGAGAGTGCTTATAATCCACTATGTCAGATGTCACTGAATAATGTACATGATAATTGAGCGCTAGATGTGTTTTGTAAAAGTGCTGTTGAACTTTGTTAAAATCTATATATATGAGTATCAGATGTAGTAGCAGTGTTTCTAACATTAAAGTGTGAACTTGTTAAACAATAAATAAATCAAAACACAGAATATAAACTTTAGAATGTATATTATACATCTAAAAAATGAAATTTTACAGCAGTGAATTGTGGATGTTTGCATTTTGCTGAATTTATTTGCAGCTTGCTTTGTTTTAACACTAAACTTTTCGCAGAATAGAAAATACTTCCTTTTTTACTGAGCATAGAACTCGTGCCCAAATAGATAATTTCCAAATGATCATTATGGAAACTCAGATAATGTCTTTCCAAAAAAATGGAATATGGGATATTTTCTTTTATAGCCACCACAGTAATGGCACAAACTCATTTTACTGGTCTGACATTCACCAGGTGACCTCTCTTGTTTGTCCCTACATGTTTTCCAAAATATAAAAGTGAAATAGAGTCCCAAGGGTACTGTACTTGAAAGGTTATGAGAGTTAGAGAATTTCACCCATGCCTGCCAAATCAGCAGATGGCTTGTGATTATAATTATATGCATCAATAAAACGAATAATCTTTACAAAATTTGAATTTCTACTAAAGTAAGGGATTTGGTAAGCAGATGCAACCGAATATATTTTCTTTAACCCTTTCTGTTGGTTTCTGTAGCACAGATGAAGTTTTTTAGGCAGTAATGTCTGCATATTAAAAATATATCACTGGTGTGAATTAGATAAGTATACTGAACATTGCTTGATTATTAAAAGTTTTATATGGGACAAACAGCACAATTGCAAATGATCACTGTTATATCATAAAACTGTAATAAATAAATAATTGGTCAGGCTTTTGGTTTTATTATTTTATTTTAACTATGTATTTCCATGTCCCATAACCTTATGAAATAGCAGTGAGCTGCCCTGATTTGTAGTAAGTAATTGAATGTATTACTACCGCACATGATATATCCAGTAGTGGAACTATTGTGGTTCTCCTGGGTATTGCACAGTCACCATTACTGAGTCATTACTGTCAGTGACATCATGGAAGTTGTCTCCTTGGGACAAACAATAATGGCCTGATTCAGAGTTGTATGCTGTTAGCTAATGCTAATGCAGCAGGGGACATCTTGTGTAAATACCGGTAGATGCCTACAGTACTGCCACCTTCTGTGATGCGCTGCTGCATCAGAGGATGCAGAATTGGATCACCATCAGGCAGCCACTGGCCATCTGAGTAAGCCTAAGCTTATTCAGAATGGCCGCCAGAGCTTCTCTGCTGGTTCAGGAATTCTGCTTCAGAAGACGCAAACCCTAGCCTTGGGATTTCTAGAAAACCGGGACAAGATGCACATGATATATCCAGATGCCTCCATTTTCAGGAAAGCTGCTCTGTGCCACCCCCTCCCTACTACCAAATGACCTCAGCCTGATTGACAGGGGACACTCCGTGCTACAACGCAGGACCTCTTCTGCAGATTCACAGAATGGGTCATGTGTATGCGGAGCTCCCTTCACCATTAGAGATGTACGCAAACCATCGGGTTTGTGTAAAACTCTGAATTAGACCCCATATCATCTCCTTATAGGTGCTATTGTATGTTCAGTGCTCATAGCATTCCAGATGTGCAGAATCTGGAAGGACTAGTCTCTTTAGCATGATTATAGCCTTGTCCTGTGACGTAACATTGTGATGTTACCATAACAAACACATTCAGATAAGAAGCTAAAATATAATAATAAGAGATGTAGGCAACATTAGCAGATAATATATTTTGACAACAGAGAAGATATGCTGGTGACCTAGACCGTGTCAGTAGCATCTCCTCTGTAAAAACAAACAAACAATAAATGGAATCAATGTTATATTTTATTTTCTATTGATTCAGATCATACTTGTCTACTCTCCTGGGGTCGCAGGAGGCTCCCAATTTTTTGGGTAACCCCCCACACCCCCGGAATAGTAGGCAGATCTCCTGGATCCCGCCCACTTCCTAGTGAAGTGGGCAGGATGGGGAGTTTTTCAGCCAAATTTGTGGGTCCATAGGGAGGGAGCAGGGCTAAATGGCACAAATTGCATTATGGGGTCTAATGATGGCTATAGTCTGGCCCTGCCCCCCAAAGCTGAGAACAGCTGGTCCTCTCCGGCTGCTCCCAGAAAGGAGTGAAAAAAAGTTGGTAAGTATGGTTCAGATACAGTACAAAACACTACTTCTAATTAGTGTGCTTGAATATTTCAGACACACCCCATTGCAAATAGGTGTATACAATTGAACATACAGCAATGACAAACAGTAGGAGTAGAATAGGTCATACTGGAGAGCTGGCATGCAGTCATGAGGTCGACACTCGCTATGTGTACGTACAATGAGTTTATAGACTTCACAAAGCCGGGATGAGAACACGGGTTTATTGCTCATTATAGCATAACACCCATGGGGGTTTTCTAAGTTTAAACATGCTGCTTACTGACATGTGCAAAGTTACAACACCCACACAGGTAGAATGCTGTAAGGAGCATTAAATCTGTGTTGTAAACCAGCATTGTGTGATTGACATACTCACTGTACACTTAATGAGTGTTGACTTTCCATATACAGCAGCACCGAGAGGGTGGTGGTGGGGGAGCAGGTACTACTAATCCGGGCCAGTTGAAGTGGCCCAGTGAGGGCCTGAGATAGCAACCTCCCCCCATTGCTCTGCCCAGGGCCGGCACCAGTAGGAGCCGCACCCTGTGCAGCGAGGGACCCGGACGCCCCAAACCTAATTACCATAGGCCATGATCCCTAAATGATGCTATTTGGGGGTGTGTCCGTATGGCACACCTCCCAATTAATGTCAGGCTGGGGGTGAGTCCAACACTACGTCAGTAGCTGGGCTTCCCCCAGCTCTCTCCCTGCACTAAATGGATGTCGCACGCATGCACACGGCATCCATTCTTCTTCTCCGGGGCCGGCACAGCTGCTGCAGTGGAGGTACCCAACCTCCCGACCGCCCACAGGACACTTCATCCTGTGGGTCTAACAGCGGGGCAATGCTCGAAAAATGGGACTGTCCCCCTGAAATCAGGAATGATTGGGAGGGGTGTGCCCTCTGTGGGGTGTCGTCCCTGTTTGACCGCACTGGTCGAACATGCCTAGAGCCGGCCCTGGCTCTGTCCACTACCACTGGGCATGCCCCTATAGCTGCTAAGCTACAGCAGCACATGAGAGAGAGCAGAGACTGCTGAAGCAGGTCTCCTTTCACTGCCTGACATGCCACTGTAGCAGCTGTACAGCTATATAGGCATGGTCAGCGGTAGTGGGCAGAAAGGAGGTTACAGGTGGTGGTGATCCCACTGATTTCCCTCCCTTGGAGCTTCCCTCACACCTGCAAGTATAGTAGTTTGGGAAATTTTTGTTTGGAGGGGGGTGGGGTTACATCTCCCACATTTGGCTGTGCCCCCTTAGTACCTGGTCCCATCATAGCTCTTGATAATTCTGCCCGTCTCCAACAAGGAGAGCTGAATGACTTTCAACATGAAATTGTTATAGAATGCCACCAGCAAGTCAGCTTGTGAAATGTCTGCCCTGCTTGATCTGTCCTAGTGAACTGCAAGTGTTGCTGTTGTGAAGTGGAAATGTCTAGGAGCAGCAACATCTCAACTGCTCAATGTCAGGCCACACAAGCTCACAGAATGGGGCTACCAATTGCTGAAGTGCGCAAACATCACCTGTCCTCAAATGCAACATTACTGAGTTCTGCACTGTCCCTGAAAACAATATTAGCACAAGAACTATTTGTCAGGAGCTTCATGGATTGGTATTCCAAGGCTGAGCAATTGCTCATAAACCCAAGATCACCATGCACAATGCTAAACGTCAGCTTGATTAGTATAAAGTAATGTCAGCTAGATTAGTATAAAGTAATGTCAGCTAGTTTAGTATAAAGACTCTAGAGCAGAAAAGATGCATTTTCTGAAGTGACAATTCAAGATTCACCATCTGTCATTCTTATGGTTGAATGTGAATCTGAGTTTGGCAGATGCCTGAAGAATGCTTCCTGCTTGTACTGCCAACCTTAAGGTTCAGAAAGTTTTCAACCTTCTTCTCTAGTGAGACAAGACACAACATGGTACTCAGGGCCTGATTCAGCAAGCAACTCAATGTTGCATTCACACGCACCCGGTGCATACGTGTATATGCTAATCATGCATACGCACGGCAATCACAGCACAAATCTACATACACCCATCAAAAGTCAATTCCGCCCACCTCTCTCTACATACAGGCTGAGTAGTCCGCAAGTTAGAAAAAGCATCAGTCACCTCATGAACTATCAAACCCATACGCACACTAGTGGTTGAAGTGACCCTGCCACAGGTGATCAGAGATTCCTGCATGCAGAGAGATGCCCGGTTGCGTGCGGAACAGCAGAGGCTAATTTATGCACGCCCCTGCAATGGCGTTGCAACATACTGGCATGCTTGGATTCACCCGACCACTCCCCCATCACCACCCACAAATGGCACTTCTTGTCAATCACTCTGCTTTCAGTCTCTGTGGCTTCTGCACATGCATTTTCCATCGCAGTTGGCAGTATGCACACAAGCATTGCGATTCATACTGTCGAAGCTGGATTATTGGCTGAGACAAGATCAGTTTAAAATTGAATCGCAGCTACACCATCTTGCGACTGGCCGCAAGACGCCATCTTGGAAATGAGATCGCAAGACGCCATTTTGCGAATGGCCGCCTAAGCGGCATTTTAGAAAAACTCACACTTTAGTACATGTGGCGATATTACTATTAGCATCATGCGATTGCATCTGTGACCATCGCCATAAGTTACGGCGATTCACCAAAAGCCCATTTCATGACTTTACGTAGTTTGGGTGCTCTGGATAAAGTGTATATTATTATAATTCCCCTAAAGGATATATTTCAGAAATGGCTGTACAGTATGTCAAAATTGGATTGCATTAGCTGAACAGAGCAAATGGCCACGTGACAACTAGTCTGTGAAGACAAGCTTCATGGACATAACGTCTGCTCTCACTCCGGGTGGCCCTGCTCGAATACAGCAAGTGCGTCATTTGTAGCACCTTACATTAGCAGGCTTCCTACAATAAAATACCTTCAAAGCCAAGAGTGTTATCTGAGGTTTGGGTCTTGTAGCTGTGCTAATTTGCATTTACACAAGAACCTGGGAGAACAAAGGACTGTACTTTTGAGCCTGGGAAGGGTGGGGGCTGCTGAGAGAGGGGGGCATGTGGAACTATAATGCTCAGCATTCCACACTGTTAGGTGTTCACTTAGTTTAAGTGAGATTTAAGTGCACCATTTCTCATACACACATTAATATGCACAATTGCGTTGTTAACTAGTCACATATTAGCGAATGCATAAGATCCTGTATGAAAATGCTGTTTATTAGCTTCATGCGCACGCATCTACCCCAAGTTAACTAGAATCTTTACATCACACCCCGCATACTTACACATTACATATTAACATAAAAGGTTTAATAAGCTTTAAAGTATAAGATTTAAGTTTGTTCATTTAGCATAAATGCTGTGAAATAAAGATTATTTGGTAACTAAGGTTTTATAGATGATAAGTAGGCCGTGATTGGTATTGTACTGATGCGTACTCTTTCAACAGTATTCCGGTACCATCGGTGTGGAGATCGCATCATGCATTCTCAACTTATGGACCGCAGAGACTTCAAGCAACAAAATGTACATAATATGAACAACTGTTAGGATGATTGCATGAGGCAGGAAACCAGAGACCCCCAGTTGTTAGAGGCTGGATTGTCTATTTGAATCAACCTGTTAAATGCATTGTAATATATGCCCTCTCCTTTAGGACCAATGGAATTAGCAACAAACTTCTCTATTGTGTTGTTTATTTCTGGGGGGTATAAATATGCTCTGACCCTGGGTTCCTAGTCTTTGTGCTGAATGCTGATTGACGAGGGGTTTCTTGCTGATGCCTAACATCTGGACCAGAGAGCGCTGCGTATGTATAATTGTACTTGGGTCTGTATAATCTCTTTGCGCTAAGATTATATGAGGATCATAGCGTGTAATGCTGTACTTTTACTTGAATAATACTTTGTGCTTTGGAACCACAGATTATAGGTCTGGAGTCTTTATTTACTGTATGACTGCGTACACAAATTAGCGTCATCCTTAGAGGTTTATAGGAAGGATATTAGAAGGTATAGGCAGGGGTATATAGAGGTTCAAAGGCAGTATCCTTAGTTGGGGGCTCATAGTGAAGTCACTTACCTACTCACACGACACATATGGTTATCGATATCTCAGCAAAGGGTGGAGTGGCCACATGCAGGGTTTACCTGCAACCACTTTGTGCTGAAAGATCGCTATCCATTTTTGTGTGAGCCAAGGAAGCTGACTAGAATCCAGGGACAAGAGAGGAAAAAGTTTGTTTTCCTTTGTTGATAGAACCTAACATTTAAAGGGGTGCCGCAGTATTGACCACGCGGCTGAGTCGCAGTTTTGTGCACAGTAAAGATGCACTTTTACGTACGCAGCTAAAAAGTTGTCATACGGTTGTGTGGTAGTCGCATTATTGTGTATGTGACTGGTCGCACAATAGCGTATACGTACTTCCGGTTGTGCTGCCACGTGTTTAAATAAAGCCGTTGAGTATTACATTTTTCAATTGTTATCAATATCTGGGTTAATGTGTATTTTTCTGTGCAGGAAAAAGTGTGTAATAGTGAGTATTTGTTGGTAGGGGTAACTTGTTCCCTACAGTTAGAGGTACCGTATGACCTTTGAGGGCTAACTGCTAGTCGCTCGGTAAGCAGCTTACCGTTCTATACACAGTAGTAGGTGTACATGTTGTCTTTGTTGTAGAGAGGTGCATGGAAGTAGCCTACTTAAACTTCCATAGGTGTGGAAGTTGCCTTACTAAATCTTATCCGGGTGTGGAAGTTGCCTTTTTCAAATCTTGTCCAGGTGTATGGGTGCTGCCGTTTAAATCATCCACAGGTAAGTGAAAGTATCTTGATTGTCTTTCACCAGTTTAAATCTTTATTGAAAAGCATAGGAGTTGTCTCAGAATGGGGGCCATGCAAACAATAGAGATGTTAGACAAGGATGTGCTGCTAATGGAAGTGCCATTTGGATCGGCCCATCATATTATGCATACTAAGTACGGTACTTATGCAATAAGTATTGTGATGTATGGTTTAAAATGACGATGAAGAGTGTTAGACCGTTTCCCAGAATTGGTAGTTTTGATAAAAATGTACTAGATAATGTCCGGGATCACATCAGTCTGATGCGCTCCCGAGAGAAAAAGGTCAAATATTATGAATGTTTAAAGTTGTGGCAGCATGAAGGGGATGCGTGGCTTAAAAATGCACAAGCAACGCAAATTAGCGTTGCGAGCGCATTGCCAGAGAATACATCTGCGACGCTGAATTGCAATACGGGCGAGCCGCAAAATGGCGCACATGTGCAGCAAGGTAGCGTTGTGGGGAGTATTGTCAGCAGTTCACGCTCACCACCCCCACCTTATGTGGATGGAGGTGCAAGTACAGTTACCAAAAATACCCATAAAAATTTAACAAGCAATTTGTACCCTCTCTTAAGCAACCATAAAGAAAATGTTTATGATGTGGATGATGAGCCTATTGTAATGTCTGCCAATTCCCATGCTGTGCAAATGATAGATGCTTCATCACCACAATCACGAGTGGTGCCGCCATCTTCATCGGTAACAGCAAGGGAAGTTCTAACATCCTCTGCACCCGTAGAGGAAGTTATTAATACCATACTTAGCAGCAACAGATTAAACCCCCAGCCAGGTAACAAGGTCAAAGGTAGCAGTGCTGCCGGTCTGCATCCCATTCGGACAATAACCATTCCGAATGGAAATGCAGATGCGAACGGTGTAATGCCCACGAGGGAAGTAGTGATGCATTGTCCCTGGACAAGAGCAGAACTAAATTCCATCATAAATGATTTCCCCGATCTCAAAAAGGAACTAGCCAAATGTCAAAGATTTTTGAGAAATTTGGGTAGTTCTCATGAGCCAACTAATAAAGATTGGCGTGTGGTGTTAAGGGCCTGTCTACCACGCAATACCGACGTGACAAAAATGACTGGCCTGCTGGGCCCCAGGTATATCCCCGGTGGGCCCCCCAGCTTCGAAGCTCTGCCCACCAATGGTAGTGAGCGGGGTCCATGCAGGAGCAGGCTTGTTCCCATCAGACTGCCTTGGGAAGCTGGCCTACCCCCTATCCCTTCGCTTACTTCTCATGGCTAGAAAGCTACTAAATTATTTGATCAGAGCAGCAACTGATTGGCTGAATGACACATCACACAAAGTAACCCAGCCAATCAGAGCACAGACCCACCCTCTACATATACTGCCGTAAAGAAGCAAGCTGAGGAATCAGAAGGCTGCTGGACTCTAGAGACTGCAGTGCAGGCAACACAAAGAAAAGAGGTCAGTGTCACTATGAAATAGTGTATATGTGAGTCTGTGTGAAAAACAATGTGCGTCAGTGTATGAGAGAGAGTCTATCAGTTTCTGTGGCTATCCAGTATTGTCGAAAGACAAGGATTTGCATGCCCTGCCAGGAGAGCTGGGTCTTATTGTTCCAAAAAGGTGGTGAGCCTTGATGTTATTTTATTGTTTTCCTGGCGACAAATTACTGTTCCTCTCCTTTTTATGATTAAATGTTAATTCATCAGCAAAAGATTGCCGCAAAACAGAGTGCATATACTGTAAATATATATATATATAAATATATATATATATATATATATATATACAGACACACACTCTCTAGTATTATGGACACATCACCCACTGGGTCACTAGCTATTGCAGTAGCAGTTGCAGGTTTACCCACTTGTTTATATTTCTCCCCATCGTCTTTTTTTATGACCCGCTAATCCCGTCTCTCTCTCCCGCTCCCCTTTCTGTCACTCTCCCCCTTTTCCTGTCTGCCAACTATCTCTCTGTTTGCCCTCTTCTCCTCATCTGTTCTCTTCTTTTCTTTGTTTGACTTTTTTCTAATATTACTTTGTTTTTAAGGTATGAGTAAATCCTATAGGTAATGGTGTGACTTGGCTTAATATCCCTGACTGCTGCTGTCATCAGATTCTGGCTTCACACTGTGTGTCTTCTCCAGTTCCCTGTCTGACATCCATAAGGTGTCTTACCTACTTGGGCCCCCATCAGGATGTACTCTAATCTGAATGGAAAACGGATTTGATTTGAGCTGCATTATTTGGCTATGATCATCCCTGATGGTGACCCCTGGGGAATCCTCTTCTGGATCCTTTAAGTTATGTGTCTGCCACTTCACTGCATCTCTGGATCTCTGGGATGCTCTGTACTTTAGTGCATGGCAGGTGGGGAGGGTACGATCCAGCATTGTGGGTGATCTGGTTCAGTACCTTCTCCTCTGGGTAAGGAGGGGTGAGAGTGTCAGGGCCTTTTTCCTAAGATGAGGGATGGACAAGCTATGTCCTGTCTAACAGCCAGTGAGCATTGTGAGGGAAGGGAGGGGGCAGAGACTCCCTGCAGCCCTCTACTGAGTCTGCGTTAGATAGACAATAGCAGCATTATTTAATAGATATATAGATGAATTATTAAAGCCATGTATGTGACAGCTCAGATCTTCAGGACCTGTAAGGGTTTGGGATTTTTTTTTGCTGTGGAGGACATGTGGTTTTTATTTCTCCACAGCAAAAGCATGACTTCCACTTGTCCTATACAAGTAAAGGGGTTAAAAGATTGATGCTAAGCTACCCAGTGATACTGGCTTGCGGTGGTAAGAAAACACTTATTGACTTGCTTGATAGTCTGGGTCCCTTCTATGCATATGTGGCCAACAAAGAGGTCTTCCTTAGTATTTTGAGAGCCCTTAAATATATATTGTTATTATATATAAACATACATATTTATTATATGCAGAAATTTAAAATTTCCACATGGATGAACTTTGCTCACCTGAACTGCTCTGGAGAAGGTACAGAAGGGAAGCTACAAGAACAAAGGCCCTGATTCAGACCCACTCGCGAGCGGCTGTCTGCTCGCAAGTGGGTCGATGTTGTGCACTGCGCATGCGCACGACGGCGGGAGCTCCGTCGTGCGCATGTGCCAGACGCGACGAGCGAAGGACTTTCCTTCGCTCGTTGTGTCTGATCAAAGGGGGCGTGCTGTCGATGTTGATTGACAGCACGCCCCCTTTGGTGGGCGTGCCTCCCTGACGGGGGCGTTCCCAAGGGAACACCTACCGTCAGAAGCCGGCCCACTGACATCACTAGTGATGTCAGTGGGTGTGATTTTGGCTCTGATAGAGCCAAAATCACTCCGGGCCTTGCGGTTGAAAACCTCAACTGCAGGCTCCGGCTCGCAGTGGCGATGGTCGCGATGGTCAAGACCATCGCGGCCATCAAACTGCACGCTCGTATAGGCTGTGGGTGGTGACCCACAGCTATACGAGCGTCCAGGAGGACGCTCCATAATTATGGAGAGCGGCCCTCATTCAGAGCGTGCGCTCTGCTCAGAGCGTACGGCTCTGAATGAGGGCCAAAGGTTGTAAAGTAGGTTACTTTCAGTCATTAAACTTTTATCAGTCAATCTTGCTCTTCAGTTTTGTGGAACTACAAAATACATAATTTTCAGCCAGAGGGCAAGCTGGTACTTGTAGTTTCAAAATAGCTAGAGAACCATCGGTGCACTGGAATACAGTAATCCACAGAATACACTTAAATGGAGATGTCTTCATATGCATGGTATGCTCAAATGTCCCAGCTAGACAGGCCTATATTGGGCACAGTGCTGTGTCTGGGAATTTGAGGCTGTATAATATTATGCCATGTCCTTTGTGGGATGGTCACGACCCTTCATTTGTTTACTACACCTACCCAATGACTGGTCATACCCCTTCAGCCGGACCCTGCCATTGCACTTCTTTGGAGGCCCAGTCCAACACTGTTTAGAAGGCCACTAGAATGATCTGTATGTTAGAAAATGGTCACTAGAATGATGTGTGTATTTTGAATCAGACACTAAAATCCTGTCTTTATTGTGTGTATGTCACTAGAATGATCTTTGTTTTGCATAACTATTATTAGAATGTGCTCTGTATTGTTCTATGTACTTTATAAAGGTCACTAAGAAGCTCTGTCAATTATGAATCTGATTATATAATTTTGACATAACAATTTGTCATATATTCAGGGTTGGACTGGCCCACAGGGATACAGGGTAAATCCCTGGTGGGCCCTACTGCCTTAGATTGTTACTTTAGACAGTCAGTTATCTAGTGGAGCAGGATCACTGATCAGCATTAGGGCTTGGTTCCCTTCTATGGAAACTACACCAAGATTTGCCTAATGATTATCCAAGTCTCTGTGGTGGCTAGCCACACCCCCTCTGGTGGATGACCACACCCCTTGAGCATGTGCCCCTAACACTGCATTCCTCCGGTGGTCGCTTCATGTCCCAGTCCGACACTGCATATATTTCATTTGCTATATAAAACTACACCCACATTAGATAAACCATGCTTGCACTGTTTTTGTCATTCCCAATTTTGCAGTGTGTTGGTAGACAAGCATAGGCCACTTCATTGTGTTTATCCCCCAGGACAAAGATGCCAGAATTTCCCTGTCTGGGTGTTTAGCAAGTTTTCTAAATTTTAGCTGTACTTTTAATAATCTTTAATTTCCAGACATGATTCCCAATTTTTGAATTGCTGAAAGAGAAATAGTTATGATTAGTGTACATTCCAAAATATAGATAGGCATCCGTTTGAAATCTAGGAGCACTCCATAAAAACTGTAGTGTCAATTCCAGATATTAAGAAAAAACATTGTAGTAAAAAAACACTTTTTAAATTTATCGTAATGCAGCAGATTATTGGATAGAGGCAAATCCATCACTACTTTCCAACATATCAAATAGCCAAAGAGGGACCAATAAGATTAGTGTAAATAGCTGAACTGTATACACATCCAGGAGACATCTGGAAAGCAATTAATATAAAACTTCACAAATATCACAACACAATACAATCAACAGTGTGGATATGAATTTAGAATAAACACACAGAAGGAAGCAATTCTATTTGTGTATAGATAAAAAAAAACTTAGTAACAGTTGCAAAAGTGGAGTCATATAAAAGGGAACCAGAACATTTGCATATAAAATAAACTTGTCCACCAAAATATGGATAGCTTATACATACAGAATATAATAAAATAAATAGCACACGTGGGTCTGTGGCCTCAATATTCCATTTTCAGTACAAATAAGATGTATATAAGTAATTATTATGTAATAAGCATGCTAAAAAGATAATTATATATGTTAGCAAAAACTTTGTTAAGAATGTATTAATAACAGCACATGTATAAACAGATATTTTTCATATTTTTGTCAAATTTATCAAACAAATGTCAATAGTGGTTCTTTATCCTCCAATTAGACTTTGTAAAGGATAATACTGTAAATTATAGGCTTCAAATTAGGTGTATGGCCCTTTAAGTGAAACAAAATTGTCCAGCTTTTTAGGAAATGGTCAGCCCAGGGTTGCCAATCCTTGGAAAGTGGTGACCCCAAAAATAAAATGGAAGGTGGTTGGTCCTCTTCTCCAGGCAGTTTCTATGACAGCACCTGCTAATTTGCTGAGAGTGGTCTGACTCTTAGCCAATCAGGCTATAATGCAGAAAACCACTTAAGCCCTGTCATTCAGTTTGCTATACTGTATCTACTATAGCATCTTCGCGTAAATGGGAGAACACATTTTTTTTTTAAAGAAGACCTTGGACTTCTACCTGGAGAAGGGGATGACTACCTCCAGGGTGAAGGTAAGTATGTAGTGTGAGTGTGCATGAGTGTGTAATAAAGCATTAAATCATATGGTGGGTGTACTTTTTTAATATTTTCTGGGTGTACAGGTGCCAGAGGCCACTTACTGTCCGGGCCAGCTGGCACTTGTGGTTCTCCAATTGCCCACATGCCAGGGAAGGCTTGATAGGACCTGTCTATTGTCTAGTCAATTTTGATGTTGATTTTTTGGTCGATTTCATAAACGACTTTTAGTAAATCTCTTGTTTTTATAGTTGTCTTTGTAAAAGTATTGATTGTTGATCGATATTCTTACTTGTTCTAAAGTCTGTTCTTTGGACAATTTTATGTCAATTTTGACATTAGTTAATCTCCGTTTTGCAAAATCAATGAGAAATCAATATCGACCAAAAATAGACCTTTAGTAAATTTACCCCTAGATGTGTGTTATGTGTGTTATGCCAAAATTCGATTGGATAAAACACCACTGACAATGGTGGGAAGAGCCACAGTTCATACCAACTGTCATTACATGCTAAAGTGATTACATAATTTTTATCACTCTTCAGCTTTATAAATATCTATTTTGCTTATAAAGTATTATATTTTACATAAGATTAGCTATATACTTCCCTAATACATATAATTATTATCCTTTACTTTGACAGGATAATGATACAAACAAATGACTTACAATGACATGAAACAGAAGAACAGATGGTCCTGCCCAACTTAATCTAAGATGAGTATAGAATACAGGTTGAGTCTCCCATATCCAAAATGCTTGAGACCAGGGGTATTGTGGATAACGGAATATTCCGTATTTTGGAATAATTGCATACCATAAAGAGATATCTTGGGAATAAGACCCAAATATACACACAGAATGCATTTATGTGTTATATACACCTTATACACACAGCCTGCAGGTAATTTTATACAATATTTTTAATAATTTTGTGGCTCAAACAAAGTTTGTGTACAGAAGTGAAATTCATTTATGTTTCATGTACACCTTATACACACAGTCTGAAGGTAATGTTATACAATATTTTTAATAATTTGTGCCTTAGACAAAGTTTGTGTACATTGAACCATCAAAAATCAAGGGTTTCATTATCTCAGTCAAGCCAAAAAAATTCCGTATTTCGGAATATTCCATATTTCGGAATATTTGGATATGGGAGACTCAACCTGTACTTCATACATATGATAACGGAATAACAATTGTAGCTGGTGTTGAGGGAAGTGTATGTGGCTTTTGTGAGGCAAAAGCATTGCCACTAATATTAAAGCAGTAGGTGACTGGCATTTTGTACAAGAAGAGACAGTATAAGGTGGAGATATGCATGCAGAAGTTGTGTTGAGAGCTGCTGTTACCGAGAAAGCTGGTTAGATCACCAAAAGGAGGAGCTCACCTTCTCCATTGGGATCAATGCATTAGATGGCCCAGGGAAGGGGTTGGTACTCCAGAATGAATTGGGGCTCTGGCAGTTCAACTCTTCCTGTATGGCTTATACAGACACATAAATCATGTACTTTATATATTATAATGGAACGGGGTTGGTAAAACATATTGTACTAGAAACTGTATATACCAATTCTTAGGATCAAATCAACTGTATGTGGGGGCAACACAAAAATAGGATGTGATAAACCATATCAATGATAATTGAAGCCACTGCAACATGCAATGATTGGCAGAGTCACAATGGCAGGGGGAACCTGTCACAGCCAGTGGGGCTACAACACATGTTTTGTATGCAAACTGTAGTCAGTATTTCAGTTAGTGAATTACATGCATTGGCTAAGAGTGTGCATCTTAATCCACAAGTAGTGAGTCCCTATGTTTAACACTGAAGTGATTGCACTTGAATCTAAAGCTGTGTACTCACTTATTCAATCCTTGGCCCGATCTCCTGATAGAGTGATCAGGTCAACGATTGTATATTGCAGGTGTGTATGTGGTACCAACAGGAGTGTTAGCCGATAAATGTCTTTTAATGCTCCTGCAATGGTCGGGATTGGGTGGTTGCATCTTATGGGCTGTTTAATATTTGTTGGCCTGACCTCCCAATCCCATAGAAGCACTTACACACTGAGCTATATCTGCAAGGTGTGTAAGGGCCTCACAGGCAGCTAATACGTGGTCAATCCGGGGACACAGCACTCAGTTGATCAGGAGCATTAACCCGATCAGCAGAGAAATCGAGTAGGTATGTACCCAGTTCATGCAATGCTATTGCATGAACCTCAGTCACTATAAAATAGATATGTCCTATTGGGTTCTCACCTACTGTTAATTTCCTGCTGGTTTTAATTTCTCCATAACAGAATAAAAGGTTAAAATTAATCACATTGCCTCTACCTAACTGTACCCAAAACATTAGTGTAACCTATCCATTGTGGTGTTTATGCTTGTGCCCTTTAAGAAGATGATCCATCCTAGTAGCTGCAGTACAATGCAGAGAGCACAGTACTGACTGTTATAAAATACAGAGAACATTCTAGGAAAATTGCATATTATAAAAGATCATCCTAGTGACCAGTTTTCAACACACAAAGAATCCACATCACTATGATACAGTAGAGGGAGCATTCAAGTGACTCTCGTGCAATACCTATAAATACAATACAGAAAGTGACCCAGAAGCTTCATAGATACCTACAGTATATATAATACAGAGATCATTGAACTGATTGATATACAATACAGAGAGCATCCCAAAGACAATATACAATAGAGAGTGCATCCTAGTATCTGCCATACATAACAGTGCATTGTAGCTCCCACCATACAATACATAGTGCATTCAAATTACTGTCATATAACAAACAGTATAAAGCATCCAAGTGACTACCGTACAATAAAGAGAGCATCCAAGTGACCACCATACAATACAGAGAACATCCAAGTGACCTATATACAATACAGAGATCATCCTACTGGCAATCAAACAATACAGAGAGCTGTTTGGTGACTGATGTAATATACTACATTTAAAACAATAATAGGTCAGTGACTAAGATGTTGATACATGTGGGTGTATACTGAGCTGGATGTGAGTAATTTAAATATGTAAGAGTGTTAGTGACTCAGATCTCTGAGCAATTCAAAAATGAATATCATTAGAATATCACCCTTCCCTCTAACATTTTCTGAAGACCCAGGCTGTGCACATTTGGCCGTCCTTGTCAATATATCTCAGTCTTCTTCTTGGTTATTAGGTTAACTATGTAAATTTTTTAAGTGACCAGCACCCTACTTGAGGAAACCTCATTATCTATCAGAAATAAGGAGGAAAATATTTCCTATACTATTGATGCCTAAAGCTCAGATCTTCTTCTACAGGGAGATGTAATGCTTGGCTTGTGGTAGAAGAGTGGAGGCCAGTGTATGATCTCCATGAGTGGCCATGGATTGGGGCTAGATAGATGTTTCTATTCTATCTTCAGCACAGTTAAGCAGACATACATTTTAAACCATAAGAAACAGCTCAATCAGTCAGCTAGCCTTCCAGGTACAGCAGTTGACTACATGTCCTGCATTTCTGCTGGGAAAGACTTGATCACACTATTTGTGCACAGTCAGCCATTTCTTTCAGATGGCATCGTGAAGCCATCGGCCAGTAGGAAAATGTCCCTGTGAGGTCTGTGACCAATCTGCGACTGCATAAAATGCCAAGCTTGTTGGAGGCAGTCCTGGACAGGGTTGGCTCCCTTAGAAAAAGAGTGCTGATCTTTGAGGGTGATCTAAATTTGGCACTGGATCCACAGCAAGACACTTATTTAGGCTCCCTTTCAAACTCAAGCCACACTGCCTGCTGGGTAATTTGAATGTTGCACAAACACTGGCTGTCTGATGTCTGATGCATACTCAACCCATCTGATATAGAATTTACACATTTTTTCCCCCACATGAGACATACTCCGAAATAGATTATGTACTCCTCAGTTATACAGTAGTCACCTCTACCTAGTACAGAGTGCCTCTATTGGCACTGCTACATGATTCAATCATGCATGTGTCTTTCTGGTGCTCTTCCTTGATCATCATTCCCCTACTCAATGGGATTGGAATGGTTAATGAGTCCTTCTTACAAGACACATACTATAAATCCCACTTAGATGAGGTCATTGATGAAAATATTGAACACAACTCTGCTCCAGGGACCGCTCATATCACTGTTTGAGAAGTTCACAAATGTATTACATGTGGGAAGTGTATCCATCTTGATGCTTTGTTTAACCACTTAACTGACGATTTTTTGCGGCAAAACCTTTCAGAAATTGCCGTGTCCGCAGAAGAGTTCGGGGAGTCAGAGAAGATCCGTTCTGCACATGTGTAGAACAGATTTCCTCTTCAAAAACACAGCGGGACGTTGTGGTAGCACCTTGTCAGCTGAAGAACAGTTGGCTGCGTTTGCATCCCATGCGACCATGCCAGTTAAGAGGTTAAGAAGCAGTGCTAAGGCCAAATAGGCACCATAATGCAGAAAATAAAGTCTAAGTGACCTTTCACAAGACCTCACTTTCGTGCAACATATTGGCAGAACTGATGACTGCGTACTCTGCACTCAATAAGTTACTTTTTGTTAAACTTAAGTGTTGCAGTCCTCACTGGGGTAGTAGACCTGGAACGATGTTGGCTAGGGTCCTCTGTGCCTAAAGAGCTGACACCTTTATACAATCCATCAAAGCCAACTCATGGAAGATACCTCATGATACAGGGGACAGGATGTCCCCAGATTGGAAGCCATCTGTCAAAATGCTGGCATCTAAATCCTGACTCGGGACTAAAGACAGGTGTCGAAATGCTGATGCCCGTCTAGGCCCTAATGCCAGAATTTTGACAGATGGCTTCCTGAACAAAGGAAAGCCAGCCACTGTTAGCTCATAGTTGTGAGGAGGAGGGTTAGGTTAGTCTAGGGGGAGAGGTGTTAGGGTTTGGCATACCCAGGGGAAGGCTAGGGTTAGGCACCCCACAGGGATGGTTAGATATAAGGTGTAGAAAGGTGGGGTTTAGGTTAGGCACCACTGGGGGAAGGGTTAGGTTTAGGCACCTCCCAGGGAGGTTAGGATTAGGCACCACTAAGGAAGGGTTAGGGGGGGAGAAGTTTAGGGTTACATATTTATGTGCCCGTTTTGTCATCTCTAATGATTGGGCTCCTGGTGTTGGTATTTCACCCGGCAGCTATTTAGCTGCCAGGACTTCATACCCATTTCCAGTGGACATTGCTTCATCTTTATGTTCTTATTTCACAAAACTTTTACAATATTGTGACAAATTGTCTTGACCACGACCTCACAAGTAACTGGGAGGCCATTTACTTCTAGCTGCCCTGTGTGGGGCTTTCAGCAGAGGACAAGGAGAAATTGGAACAGCCTTTCACCATTGGAGAGCTTAAGGAGGCCAATTAAGTCTACTCCCTCTGGTAAAGGCCCTGGCACCAATGGTTTCCCTATAAACTACTTTAGGGCCTTTCAGGGCAATTTACTGTAACTCTGCTCCTTTTGAAAGAAAGTAATGCTATCTCTGATCATTCTTCCTTGTCCTGTCAAGCATTGGATGCCCATATTGTGGTTATCTCTTTAACCAGCTACCAGCCAATCTCCCTATTGAATATGGACTTCAAGCTTTTTGCGAAGCTCTTGTCAAATAGACTGAAAGTCCTACTACCTAAACTTATTCACAGTGACCAGGTGGTCTTTGTTCCTGGCTGCAAGGCCCGCGACAACACCATAAATATATCACCTATAGACCATATGACTAATTCTCGCTCTTTGGTAATCCTGTTGTCTACCAATGCAGAAAAAACATTTTGACTGCACTGTCTGGGATTTCATGACTGGTTTGCTGAGGCTTCTTGGATTGAGGCTTCCTGCAATTGAGGATGGGAAGTACCTTCATATACACCACTTTCTGCATACTCATAACACACTTACAGATATGTCCTCATACATCTAGCCTCAATACGCCACACAGTGCAACTTTCCAAGTGCAAGTGAGTTGCCAGGTCCCGTGAGACTCTGCTTGTGCAAGACATCTTTTTTGCTTTTTTTTGCTGAAAATGCAACTAAGTCGCAATGTGGGTGCACCAGCAGAATGTGCTGTTTAATCTGATATTCAACACTTGTATATCTGTGTGCATTTGAGTCTGTATATGAACCACAACAGAACTTCGAATGAAAACAGCTGCAGCCTCTACATTGTAGCATTTCGTATACAGATTCAGAGAGTCACACTCAGATATCACATATCACATATCAAATTAATCAGCACATCCTGCTTGTGCATTCTAGATGTATCACATTGCGACTTAGACACATTTTTGTCGAAAAAAGATGCATAAAAGACGCTCGGCACTTGCAGAGTCTCACAGGACCTAGCACGCTGAGAGAAGCTTTTAGCATGACTATAGCAAAGATGTATAAGAACACATCTGTAGTACCCTTCACAGGGCCCTCACACCCTTCGAGCAATTATGTGTTATATCTTGCCCTTCAGTGCATATCATCTCCCAGATTTATAAATTCATTATGGAGGAATTACAGTTCTTTATTCCACATTTGATTGGGCCTGGGAACATGACCTTGTTCTAGAGTTGGGTTGGATAAGTGGAAGAAAATCTTGCAGCTGACACATTCTTGCTCGAAGGGTTCTGTGGTTGTGGAGACTTGATATAAACAAATCACTCACTGGTACCAGTGCCCTAACATCTTGAGCAGAATGTACACTGGTGTTCCCGACACCTGCTGGAGATATTCTACAGCCATAGGCACACTACTCCACATCTGGTGGGATTGTCATATCTCTGACCTTTCTAAGACTCTGTCACTATAATGACTACTGTAATCCTTAGTGAGGATGCTCCCTATGATCCCATTTTTTGGCTCCTCCACTTGACCTCGCTGCCTCTTTCTCACTATTAAATATCCCTTCTAAAACAACTTAACAACGCTGCCAAAGCAGTTATCTGGATCTGCTGGTCCTCACCCAGTGTAATGTATTGCACATCAGTAACTGCTGAAACTACACCCTCCATGACAAACATACAGTATATCAGTTTGTGCATGTTACTAAATTCTCTATATAAACTAACACAGGATTTATACTTTAATACCTGAAAATATCTATGTTGCCACCTTTGGAGGTAAGTTGAACTAACAAAAGGTGTGAATATAAATATCTATGTTATAGAGTCAAAAAGTCTGAATTCTGCAAAATAAAAGTCTCATTCCACATTTGGCCAATGTTCCCAGTCCTATGCCAACCACAACACATAGCAGAATGAGTTGACATTCGTCATTCCAGCTCTATTCATAGCCTATTAATTGCAAAAACTATGAATTTACAAATATGGTTTGTAGTAGAAAGGCAAAGCAAAGCGGAACTCAGAGGTAATAGTGCCAGACCTGTATTCAGTATACATCTACTGTATTTTACATTTGCTCACCTATATTCAGTACTGTATATTATAACTAACATGCATTATGTACTTAAAAAGCATTACAGTATTTCATATGCATGTAAATAGCATTGTTTTAAAATCATTCAAATTTCCAGCTACATAAATGTTGAAAACAATAATTATTTCAGCTCCTTCTCCTGTCACCCTCCTCCATTGCATATGACGAAGGTGGCATGCAATTATAGCCAATTCAAATATAACATACAAAGTTTGGTCTATAGCTCCTGCTTCTAAATCATGAGTACTTTGTTTGTCATGACTTCAGTAAATTGTAGTGTCACACTTGTGCTTTGTGTGCCTAGGTTTTAAGCCCAACACTAGGGAGATCGAAATCATAATGATGTTTATACACTCTGCAAATGCTGTACAAAGTGTATGATTTCAGATTAAACTTATATTAAACCTCATTTGTTGCAGCCTTAAAGCTCACACAATTAGTGTAAGATGCATGCTTTTCAGTCTGAGATCAAAGTTACAAAAAAAAAAACAATAAAAATATTTTTTTATATTTCTTAAGACCAGCTTGGTACATGGAGAAATGAAGGTTACTATGTATGCAATATGCAAGCTTATGAATCTAAATGGTGCCAAATGGAAAAATGCATAACTCATTCAACCAGCTATACAGAAAACTGATCGATGCAGCCTGAGCTATTTCACACATCTACAAACGGAATGGCTATAAGTAGCCGCCGGTTTACATCCCGACAGGGGCTTGTAAGTATATTAACTCTTCCCTCTCCCTAGCTTAACCCTCCTTTAGTGGTGCCTAACCCTAACATCCCCCTGGTGGTGCCTAACCTCCCCCAGTGGTGTCTAACCTTAACCACCCCCCCTGCCAGTACCCTAAACCCTCCCGGGGGGTGCCTAACCTAAACCCCCCCAGGTGGTGCCTAACCCTAACCCCTCCTCCCTGGAGCCTAACCCTAACCCTCCCGGGGGAGCCTAACCCTAATTTTCCCCCCGGGGGTACCTTAACCTAATCCACCCCCTGTGGATAATGCTAACCTGTCCCCGCTTACCTTCGTTCGGGATTTCGGCATCAGGCTAAAGATAGGCATTCGGTATTTCGATGCCTAGCTTTAATCCCGAGTCAGGCTTTCGATGTCCGGATTCCAACGTCTGGCATCCAGGCCATCGGTAAATTCACTACATCCCCTACAGGCTTCTATGCCTGGAGAAACAACCATTACCAGTGCAGTGAGTAGTTACTAAACCACTGGTGTCTTAAGCATTGGACCCCTGAAGTTCTATTTGTTCTGGGATCTGGTTAATTCACAAACTTAATTTGCTATATTTTCAATTATAGCAAGTTTATCATCTTCTGAATATAAAGTTTCCAGACTGAAAAGTGTAAAATGAAGAACACATTAGTGATGGATCTATTTTTATTGCTATCTTACTTTTATCTTTTAAGTTCTGTATGCAATGTAACCATTTCTCCTATTTATCTAGCCCACTTGCTTGTGAAAAAGTGTATTATTTTATTATTATTTATATATTATTTCATTTTTGGGGGTTTGATTAAGAAAGAACTAATTGATTCTTGCAAAACAAAACAAGTTTTAGATAACACAATTAAGGTCACTCTATTTTGTATTGAATTACTGGTCTTTGCAAAACCTTATTTGACCTTTTAAGTCAAAGACTGCACAACGCTCCATATGCTGTATGGAGTGTAAATATAAACTGATTGCAATCACGACAGCCATAGTAGAGCTATCTGTGTTTGCTTACATGACATATGTACTTCCATTACCTGCACATTATACTTTGGTTATAACATATTTAATTTTAATGCATCCTTTGCACATTTGCAAAGAGGCACACTCATATACGTGTTTAACATACGAGCAGTTTGCAGTAGAACTCCAGAAACACCAAACTATCCAAACACATAATAATAAAATAATAATAATAATAATAATAATAATAATAATAATAACCATACACAAGAATATATTGAATCTGGGAGACAAGCATATATTTTTGAACCTGTACATTATGGTACTGTATATGAAGTATAAATACCCTAGGAAGTGATTGTTAAAAGAAGAAAAGTGGGAATATTTTTATCAAATGTTCATTTTAGTAACTAAAAGAGTGACAGTTTGTGAAAAATGTATGGTGTGGATATGGCATCTACAGAAGCAAAATCAACCCTGATAAAAAGCTGGTGCTAAATATGGCTGGAAATGACTGTATCAATTGAGTTAGATTTTCATATACTATATGAAAAGGTTTCTCCATTGAAGGTCTTTACTTTAATACTGCCACCATAGATGTGTTGGTAGCACCTGAGGCGGGATGTAGTTGGCAATCTGACGTGTAGGATGCCGACAGTCTGAATACTGGCGCCGAATTCCCAAAAGGTCTGGATCCTGGCACCAGTATCCTGACTGCCGGCATCCCGAAGGTAAGTATTGGGGTGTTAGGGGGAAGTTAGGGTGCGGGGTTAGGCACTAGGGGGAAGGTTAGGGTTAGGCTCCGGGGAGGGGGTGTTAGGTTTAGGGTGCAGGGAGGGGGAGGTTAGGCACTAGGGCGGAGGTTAGGTTTAGGGTGCGGGGAGGGGGAGGTTAGGCACTAGGGGGAGGTTAGGTATAGGCACCGGGGACGGGGTGTTAGGTTTAGGGTGCAGGGAGGGGGTTGTTAGGCTTAGGCACTAAGGGGGAAGGTTAGAGTTAGACACCGGGGAGGGAGGGTAGGGGTTAGAAAAACACTTACCTGTCTTCACTACGGGTGTTGGGTTTCTGGCTGTCTGGATGCCGCTGTCTGTCTGACCAGCGGCATCCCGACAGCCGGGATTTCATACCCAATGCCCTGAGGCATATTAAAACCTATTTTCTCCTATGTACTGCCCAACAGATTTGGTGTATTTTATGTAAAAAAGCAGAGGTATAAAGCATCCAAAAGAGATGAAATTCTGAGTGTTTAGTGAGTGGTAGGTATCTCAGAACACTACAGTACGTTACACGTTACAATAAATGTGTTTGCTGGATGAAGACACATCTAATGCATACATTTTATGAATGAACTACATTGTACCAATAATTGTATCAATCTAATAGGCATCTTGGATTATTAATGACAAACTAGGAGACCTGTTAATCTCATTGCAACTCCTTGCAGGGTGAGTCAGCATAATTTTAATGCTTTTTTAGAAATCCCAAGTGATTATTAGTAGCAAGCACAAATGTGATATTTTTGTGTGAATACTGTAAATCCCTGTAAAACCTAATTAAATTGAAATTTAAGTATTAAGGATAGCCTCAATGGTGGAGGTTTCATTCACCAGAACAGGGGGATTGCCATAGATCATAAAAATAGATCATAAAAATGATCAGTGGCAGAACTAGAGAGTGGTGGGCCCAGGTGCAAGAATATGCTTTGGGACCCCCTATACAGTGCCCCCAGTAATGGTCCTCCTATGCATTGCTCCCAGTAGTGCCCCTTATACAGTGCCCCCAGTAGTGGTTCCCCTGTGCAATGCCTGTGATACAGTGCCCCCAGTAGTGGCCCCAGCTACATATATAAGACAAACACACACACAAAAAAACCCACACTTACCTGAATCCCCGCACCTGCACCCGCCGATGTCAGCTCCTTTGTCCTCCCACTCTGCACGATGGGAGAGACATCATGCCATCTGTCCCATAACCACTGTGGGAGCTGGAAGGCAGAGCTCATGAGTGAGCTCCAGCCCGGCTCCCTTTGTGGATGAAGCAGCCAATGAGATTCTGTCTGGCGGCTGTGTGTTTGTTACTGTGTAGTGCGGACCGCTCTCACTGTGGTCCGCACTACACTTAAATATTGTATGGCCCGGGGGACACTGGCAGCGAGTGCAGCGGCGCTGTTGGATGCAGGCGGCTATAGGCCCTTGCACCACAGTGGACCACTTGATATGATCATACTGTTTTAAATAGTTGCAGTGACAATTAAATCAGTGGAAATGTAAGTTTCTCTCTAATACCTCACAGCACTGAGGTCATGGGTTCGATTCCCGCTGTAGCCCTACATGTGTGAAGTTTGTATATTCTCCCTGTGCTTGCGTGGATTTCCTCCGGGTACTCTGGTTTCCTCCCACATTCCAAAAATATACTGGTATACTGTATACTGGCTCCCATCAAAATTAACCCTAGGTTGTGTGTGTGTGTGATAGGGAACACAGGTTGTAAGCTACATTGGGTCAAGGACTAATGTGAATGGCCAGGTTTCTCTGTAAAGTGCTGTGGAATATGTGTGCGCTATATAAATAACTGGTAAAAATAATAATACTAATGCATGGCTGCCATGGGTGTGTTGGCACTTTCAGTTCTCAAAGTGGCAGCATACTCAAACAGCTTATGACTGGTGTGACCAGTGGAGCCACAGGTTAAAAATGTTTATTTACCTAATGTAATTATTATTACTCTACACCAACCTGCTTTTTTCCTACACAAGGGGCACATTTTTTTTTGTGGGTCCAGTTTCCCTAATTCAGCCCAATGCTGAGTAGGCTGGGACTGTGTGTCATTATGTTGGGGAAACTC
Source organism: Taudactylus pleione (assembly GCA_031769625.1). Classification (NCBI taxonomy): domain Eukaryota; kingdom Metazoa; phylum Chordata; class Amphibia; order Anura; family Myobatrachidae; genus Taudactylus; species Taudactylus pleione. The sequence goes on along the minus strand of JAUIMM010000092.1, from coordinate 6,610,408 downwards.
CACACTATCTGTTTGCCCCATTTTATTGAGGGGGGAGCAGTTGAATATATCATTTATTTAACAATGACCAGATCCGTGGTGATATTGTCTATCAGCAGCACGTGGCTTACACCAGGAGTTGAGCACCAACGACAGATATGCACAGGAATGTATGCACACTATTTTCTGTGCACATACTATATGCAACAATGTATATTTTTTGCAAAATAAAAATAGAAATTACATTCAAATTTACATATATCCCTCAATATCCCAAGTCAAAGTCATCTTCAGAAGTCAGACATTTGCAATGTGGTAGAAACAAAACTAATACAATTTCATGATGAAAACATGAATTACAAGATATGTTGCACCATGAAAGAATGAGCAAGCTGCATACTGAATATAAATTATTGAAAGCAACAAATACATACAGTATTTATTTAAATAAATAAATAAATGAACTATAACAGTCTGCAATTTGAGGACACTGATAACTGCTTTACATGTGGCCATTATAACACCAAGCTCTTGCTACAGTATGTACCGCAACTTGCAGGGACACCATGTTCAAAGAAGTTATCATTTATATATAGGTACAGTATATAAATAAATATATATGTTCAAGTCAGCAAAGTCAAAATTAAACAATGTACATAATAATAAACAGTGAACCATATTGTGAGTTTTTTTTAACCACCAATCATAAAGTATCTATTAGCCTTAAATAAGTTAGAAGGAATGTTAATAAATAAAGGAGAAATTAGATAGATTTAGTATATAGTATGATGTTTTTTCAGTTCATCTATTAAAGAATATGGCATGGCTAAACATTCTATCATCTATATTTGAAGAGACATGAACGTAATACATACACAATGGTTGGCAAGAGATCTGTTGGACCCCAATACTTGGGGACCGTAGCCATGCAGCTGGGGCTGTGGGCATACTCAGTTGCTATTAATAAATCTGAATGCACAAACTGTGCCTCTGAAGATGGTATGTACACAATGCTAGAGGGGTTCATGAGCATGGTTATCATATAAAACTAACAAACTTATTGAAATAAAATCAAATGCAGAATGTACAAAAAAGATAAGAGTAGAACACACCCATTTAGCTGATGTTTTTCCATCTATAGAGCACTTACAGATGTGCCCTGCTACATCTTTGCTCCATACACCATGTAGCACACCACGCTAGTTGCATCCTGTCATGCTGCTGCTTGGCGATGTATTGTATATCGCAGCATGCTGCCGTAGGTCGCAATGTAATGTACTGAAGCACTGGAAAAGCCGGAGTGTGTAATACAACTCTCTGTCCACCAGATGTTGCTTTTTGCGCATGCGTCAAACAGCCAATAAAGCTTTTGTAGCGCTGTCTACAGATTGGCTGATGGAACCTGTCATTCATTATACTATACAGTAGTACTGCACTGCGTTTTGTCATGACTGCAGGATTAACTAAATACAGAGCAATTCAAGTTCAACATTCTTAAGGAACCACTATTGACATTGTACTGTACACTTTACCTGCTGTAAAGTCACACACTTAACATCACATACACAGCAGGTGTGGCTCTTGATATGGCTGGCTTGTGTGGACAAGTGGCATTGAATAGCATTAAATAGAAGTAAATGATGGTGCGGGGAGGTGGTGAGCCATACAGTGAGCTCAGTGTGATTGAATAGTAATGAGTGATGGTGGGGGGAGGTTGTGAAGGGACTTGGGTGGCCTAACACAGAGAGGAAGAGAGGGGGAAAGCGCAGAGTATTTTAAAAGTATTGAACCTGAAATGATATCTCTTTATGAAAAACTTCCCGTGCATCGCACGGATGGCCCTGTAATGTGTATGTACAATATAATGTCTACTGTATAGCGGAAATACCAGGTGTTGGCTATTTAAGAGCAATGTATTCAGTTCGGCAGAGTTCCTTAAGAATATTGAACATAAGTTGCTCTGTCTTTATTAAATGCTGGGTGTGCATCTTCTGGTCATCACTGATATGTATTTTTATAAATGACAGAACTCACACACCAGGGGTCAAATGTAATAGGGTGAGAGTTTAGAAAATGTGAGAGTATAGTAGTAAACTCTCATATTGGCCGAGTTTTATCTTCATAATAGGAATACATCAGAATGAGATTTTAAATCGTGAGTTTTTTGAGTCTGAAAAACTTAAGTTTGCTCTGTTGCTTTGTTCTTGGACTCTATTAAATTGGCTGAGTTTAAAAAGTGTGAGAAAACTCTCACATTTTCTAAACTCTCACCCTATTACATTTGGCCCCAAATAATTTATTCTTTATTTAAACTGATTAAAAAGATAAATACTGATGTACAAAATTACATTATCCCTGGCCTTGAACCCATGGTTCCCATTTTGTAAGAAGCTCACCTTAACCACTCGCCAACACACGCCAGCCATATCAAGAGCCACACCTGTTGTGTATGTGATGTTAAGTGTGTGACTTTGCAGCAGGTAAAGTGTACAATACAATGTCAATAGTGGTTTAGCATAAAATGTAGCTGGTTGACATACAGTAGCATAAAATGTAGGTGGTTGACATACAGTAGCATAAAATGTAGCTGTGTGACATACAGTACAGTAGCATAAAAATGACAGGTGGTGGGAAGTTGGGAGCAGTCTATTGAGTTCGGCAGAGTTCCCTAAGAATATTGAACTTGAATTGCTCTGTCTCTATTTAGTGCTGGCTGCATATTCTGGGCAATCCAGATATGTATATTTATATATTACAGAACTCACACACCAAATGATTTACTCTTTATTTAATCCTGTATTGAAGATTACAAAAAAATATTGATGTACAAAGTGACATTGTCCCTTTCCTGGCCTCAAATCTGAGGCACCCACTCTGTAAGATGCTCACCTTAACCACTCACTCATATACGCCAGCCATATCAAGAGCCACACCACTTGTGTAAGTGAAGTATGCTACTTTACAGCAGGTAAAGTGTACAATACAATGTCAGTAGTGGTTTATAGTCTAATGAAGCTGGATGTCATCATATTGAGGTGAAGGGATCAGAGAAGTGTGGAGCAATACATAAAGTTGAGCAGAGTACTTTAAAAGTATTAAACCAGAAATTATCTCCTTTATGAAAAACTGCCCGTTCGTCTTTTGTGGCAACAGTATACAGTATGGACGGCTCGCATTGAGTATAATGTCTATAGCGGTTTAGTCTTGACACAATGTGATAATTTCAAGCACCTGAGGAGTGACTGTTTACACTGCATGAACATGGTTGGCCAGCCTCCCATGGATTACCGTCCACTGCTACAGTATTGTATTCAATACTGTACTTTTAATCCAAGGAGCATTCACCACCCAGCGGTTAAACTGTGTACTGCATGGCATATAGTCTTTATTGGCATACAGTACGCCACGCCATAACGCGCATATCTGCTATAACGCATATTGACATGCAATGGCAGGGAAGCCAGAATGAGCAAAGATGTGGCAGGACACGTCTGTAGGGGCTGCTTTGAAAAAAAGCCAGTAAGCTTTGCAAAACTGTGTTGCACTGCAGGTGGGGCAGATGTGAAATGAGCAAAGATGTGGCAGGACACGTCTGTAGGGGCTGATTTTCAAAAAAAGCCAGTAACCTTGGCAAAACTGTGTTGCACTGCAGGTGGGGCAGATGTGAAATGAGCAAAGAGTTAGATTTTGGAGGGGTGTGTCTAATCTCTTATCTAATTTGCAGAGCAAAAATTAAGAAGCTGTCCAGAATTTGTGGGCTACATGCAAACCAGCCAGTATCTACCCTGCATGCAAGAAAAATGTATTTGTAACCTTTCCATTGCAACGTGGTTTGTGTATTACCCTAAATGTCAAACCTTACTAATGTCTTCAGCAAAATGTGAGTGCACTTTTATATGTTACATATTATTCATTCAGATAATACTATTTATTTAATTTGATTCATTAGTTTGGTTCATCTTAGTACAAACAGAGAGTACTTTATTCTTTTATTTCCTTTCCATTTCTGAAATTATACATGGAGTCAATTGTCTTGGGCATTTACTTAAAGCTTCACTATATCTAAAAATAGCTGAATGTAATATTACTCATTTAAATTACATAGAATTTTTTCAACAGATGGAGAGCATTATTTTCCTTCCTCTTTCTTTCTCCCTCAGTTCACAATGAGGATTGTAACTTGCACCTGGAAAAAACTATTTTTGATTATTTAATCTCTGTTTAAATCTACAGCAACTTATTTTGCTTTTTTGTTTGTGTTTGTGAGATACTTACCTTTTTTCCACTTTCCTTGTAGTCCATCTGTGTCAGAGAGTTATATTATCAAACTTGATTGGTGAAAACTGATGTAGACATCAATATCTTTCCATAGGTTCAGTGGTGGTACTAACAGGGGGACTGACTGAAAGATTTACATTGAATCGGTATTTACGCAAATCTCAAATTTTTTTTTGATCTGCACATGCACAAGAGCCACACTTGGCAAGTACAGATCAGGTCCTGCGATGTTCATTGCAGTGCGCCAAAAGCCACAGCATGATTGACATTCTGCTAGCATTTGGGGGCGGTGAAGGGTGCTCTGCAGAAAACAGAGGTGTCTGCCCCATCTTCTGAGCGTCTGAAGCCACTGGCACTGATAGCATAGTTTTGCCGGATATACTGAGTACCCTAAAACCGGCTACACACTATGCGATCCATTGAATGATCTATCATTCCCGATATATCATGCATATCGCATAGTGTGTATGGACTATCTAATCACTCCCATGGTCACATGCAATGGCATCTAGTCGGCTCTGCTGCACAGCCAGCCAGATGATATCACATGCAGCTTCGTTACAGGTTCATTCCGTTCTTCATTACATCAGTCAATGTGTACCCACTGTACAATATGTTGGCCAGGTCCACATTGGCAAGTGTGTACTCAGCATTAGGGTAACTCAGATGTCAGTGGAACTGGTGCTGCATCTTCAAACACAGCAGCTGATCAGTAAAGCCAGTAGTAGGCATCCTTTTACACAAGACCCCTACTACTGCTTTTGCATATTTTAAAACAGCCGCTGTGTACAAGATGCAGTGGCAGTACCTTTACCATCCACCTCTGATTCAGCCAGAGTTGTTGAGAGATCAATTAATAAAATGAATGGTAGGCAATGTGTGGCACACCACCTGCTGTGGAACAATACATGTCCTGCCACAGTTTAAGAAAGCCCCATTAAAATGATGGCAGGGCATGCTGGGATGTGTAGTTCCTCAGCATCTGGAGTGTCAAAAGTTGTCAATCCCTGGTTTATCTAGTCATATGACTTGTCATTTGCTTTGGGGATGTAATGAGTCAAATGAAGTAACAAACTCTTCAGATGAATTCTCCTAGCCATGATAAATCACAAAACAGTACATCTATGAATCTAGATATGCCTATAAACAAATAATGGCTAACACAAATAAATATTGGTTTCTCTTTAATAAGTCACAGATCAGCAAACTATAGCACCACATGAAAGCCGTTTGCAACATCAGAGCAAATAGAACTCATTTTCAAACTTGAAATAATTAAAGAGATGAACCCAGGAACTCAGCAGGTGAACATCTATTATTTGGGTATGAGTGGAAGAACTCAAGACCATGATCTATGGCAGCCATGCAGAACCTGCGGCTGTGGGCTGCATGCAGCCATCATCCTCATGATATGAATTACTCATTGGGGTGGTGCTCGACAAAGACAGCCTGCGTCCAATCAAATGACCTGCCTTCAACTGTCATTGTAGAGATGTAGAGATGCGGCTGCAGAGCTCTCAGACTTGATAATGTAATTTTTACCACGCAAGATTGCCACTAAGCGCTTTCCCACTCACTGCTCTAGTTTTACTCTGACAGACAGACCGAGCCATAGCTTCTAGCCCAGGTAAGTATATTTTTTAATGAATCTACACACTTCATCATTATTACAGACAGGATACAGTATATTGCATTATGGAATAAACCAAAATTATCAAACAATGAATTTAGCAATGGTTTTTAGGTAAAATAAAAGTATATGACTTACAGACAGATATTTAATTTAATTTATTTACATGTCTTAAGCAAACAAACGTACTAAATCCAATGTCACAGGTAGTGCAACTATTCAGGATTGCATCTGTTTGTTGACACTGACCCTACATTAGTGGGAGCCAAATGTAGAGAGAGAGAGAGTACAGTGGCAGTTACAGGGTTCTAATGGTGTTGCTGCGGGGGGGATGGGAGATGTGTTGCTACATAGAATGGCTACACCCCTCGTGGTTGTGCATCCTGATTTGCGCCATTGCTCACAATTCTGTCTCCATAGGGTTCTTTTAACAATGCTGAAAGGCCATTTCCACTAGTACATTTTATGTATATTACAGTACATATTTAAGCAAGCAAAGTGTTATTATGGTCTCTTCAATTAATGCAATCTCCCAATGTGACCCTCAGATTAGAAACAGTTGTGCACTCCTGGCCTATTTAAATAACTATGTACAATGAAATAACATCAAACATAGCCAAGAGATCATCAATCAGCAAGTGAGGTAAGCACAATATACATTACAAAAGGTCAGGTGTGTGGCTGATGGAAGACCTCCATGACTGCAGTTATGGCTAAAGATAAAAATCTAAATAATGAACTTGTCACAGAACTACAGAACACCTAGGTTTCTAATGTGATTGCTTGTGTATTTACAGCAACTTATATAATATTTGTACCAGTGAATGCTTTCCTAGTATGAACTCAGCTAAGTGGTGTTATTATTCCAGTATTTATCAAGAGCTTCTTCTAATAAGGATATTCTGTAAGAGGGTCATGTTAAATGAGAATCTCTGTAAAGTGAACAAATCCAGAGGCTAGCAATAGTTTTTTTTTTTACTGTAATCACAATCATTTAGGATTGTAAATGATTCAGGATGATTAAGATCTGTGATAGATTAATGATGTGCTCTTGTAATGTCCTGCATTTGGTAGTCACATTTCTTTTTACAATTCTCCAACTCAGTAGCCTGAATGAATTGTTTGATAGATATATTAGTTATATGAGGTTCCATTGTGCTTTAAAGTTTGAATGTTACTTATACTGATCAATATTCTCTTATATTTAATCAAATTGATATGAAACTTAAATTAATTAAATAAATCAGTTGGTATAAAGGGTAACCTTTTTGAAAAAAAAAATCTCCATCTCCTCTCAGGTGAGAATATGGTCATGAAGATTCAAAATCATATGTGAAAACAGCATAAACGTTTAGGGATTCTTAAGCTGGGTACACACATAGTGATATTTTGAACAATTTGCCCGCCGGATGAAAGCGACAAATCGTCAAAATTGTTAAGTGTATACCCACTATGTTGGGCAGTGCACACTACATGCAGCTCAACCTGACGTTGCAACGGGATGTGGCAGGGGCCGATATATCTGGCAGTCAGGCACCGGATCATCTAATGTGTACCGGCTGCCTGATGTGTGGGCCTGTTGACGGGGGGGAGGCACCTGTCGAATCGCTGGGTACACAAGTAGTTTAGTGTGTACCCAGCTTTAGAGCAGTTGCACGTTTCCACTGTCTGGTGTGAGGGTACTTCCTTTTTTTTTCATGTTTTCCACCCTTAAAAAGGTGTTGGTATAGCTCACCAACTCCGAGTCACAATAAAAATCCATGATGCACTTCTGGTGACTGGAATGACATGGTCTCCTTCCAGAACTTGTCACCTGGAGAAGGTTGGTCTGAGATCCTTTCAGGTATTTATATTAATGGTGCTTCCTATAATCCCTATTTAGAGTGTAACTTTGGACTGATGTAATCTGAATGTGTTAATATCATTTTACAATCTCTACAACCAGGCTTCATACGTCTTGGCTGTTAATGTAGATAAATGTATATTTTCATATGACTGGAGATCATATGAATCAAGTTAAGTACAATTCTTGGGATAATTCAAGTCATAAACACCTTGCAGTCTATTTCTTATTCAATTTCAGTGAAAAAAATCATAACTCTCATGTGGGAGTAGGTATAGTTTAATAGTAGACACAGTTTTCTCAAACAAAATCGCTATGGCATTAGGTGGAGTATAATCAAAGGTCTCTAATTGTGTTTCAGTCACTGTGGGTATAATGGATTCCTCCATTAGACATAATTGACAATTGCTTAGGCAATGCTACAAACTGAGCACAATAGGTTGAGAAATCAGTCAGGATATCAAATGCTTAAAATTGTGAAAGTGAATAAAAATAAACAGATTCAAGAAGCATATTTGGAAAGTATCCTCATGTTATAGGTGCAGGGCTAAGCATGAGTTGCTATTGTGGGTGCTGACGCTCTGTCACAGTGGGCATGACCAGCATTAATGGGGAATAGCTGCTGTATTTCATTTCTGACCATTCAAATGCATCTGCAATACTGCATGTACCACTGATAGGTAGTCTTAATGAGCAGAGCAGCATGTTGGGACAAAATCATGACAAAACAGGAAAGTACTTACCTCCAAAATTGGTACTTTCTTAGCAGTATACAGGGAAAATCCTGTGCTGCTCAAATCAAACCCCAGCCCCCTGACCCTGCCCACCTAGGTTTAAAAAATAAAAGTAGAAAGTACCCAGTTCTTACTGGTCCCTCATTCACCTGATGTGCTATTGATGTTTTTGAGCTTTAAATGAATGCAGAAAATCTGGCAACCAGTTAATTCAGAAATATGTGTTTGCCCACTTCAAAATATGCTGTACATTGAAGCAGAAGACATATTTGAATACTCTCTTGAAACTTTCAGAGGACTCCAGAATTTTGGGGAGTCACCATGACCTCTAGGGAAAGTAGGTAACTTCCCACATGCACCCCATTTCCTAATGAAATGGGCAGGACAGGGGGCATGATAACATGATACTCAGAGAGTAGCATCATCTTAGCCCCCCTCCCTCTTTGTGACCCTGCAATTTGGATAATTGTGAAGTTGGGGGAGGGGGGGCTAATGGCACAAATTGTTCGGCTGCACCTCCCACAGTCATCACCTGCAATCCCCCTCCAGTTACTCTCTTGGGGAGAAATGAAAAGTTGCCAAAAGTTTGCAGAAGCACAAGTAAGACATTGTCACAAACATAGGCTAAAAAGCCTGCCTGTTTCTTTTTTAGGACTTTTCAATATATTTATTTATTATGCTGTTATTGTTTGCTTTAATGAAATTCCATGTGTTCTTAGTGATGCAGTGTACAAATTACAGTATATATGCAAAGATACATGGATTGTATACTGTAACATTGTATGACCTGCCATTTGTTATATAATGTACATGTAATTATATTTCATATAATTCCTTGTACACTATGTATGACCTAAAAACAACAGAGTCCCCCACAAGTATTAGACTTTGTTATATGCAAATGCTGAACTCTGGCTCTAGAGACAGACTCAGGCTCCCAAGTGCCTCCTCCTATAGCTCCTCTGCATTCATGTGGCAGGTGTACTGTGATATACAGTACGTATTTCAAATGAAAATAATTGTCAGCCGCTGTTCCCTGTAACCAGGAGAGTGCATGAAATACCTCCACTCGTGCTATGCAAATGCTAAATGTTGGCTATGAAGATGAACTTCTCACTCCAGGGCATCTTTTTTCCGACAGCTAACACTGCACTCGCGAGGCGTAAAGCTGTGATGTATTTCCCATAGAAATACTAGAAATAAATAGCGACTTGATGTTGTTTAGCAATTTCATAGTCTCCTTTGCTGGCATATTTTGTTAAAGCTATGACAGAAGAAATCATAAACATAATTAGGCACTATTGCTAAACTCAACAAAAAAGTAGAAAAGGGTCCTCTTGGAAAGCATACTGTATACTGTATATAGATACTGCTCTCTTCCAAAAATAGTCAGTGCTGGGGAAATACTGTAAGTAAGATATCCATTAGACAACATAGTAAACCTAGCATTAAAAAGCCTGTCTCAAAATAAAGTTAGTCAAAGGTACACAAAAGGTCCAAATAGGACTCATATACTATAATAATACTCATTATCAATGTAAATGTTTTGCCCATTTCTGGCCGCGTCACTGCAGAAGTAAACTCTGGGCACTAGTCTGTGCCCGGAGTCTACTGCGCATGCACAGGTCACCGGGAAAATGCCATGGCCGCCATTTTCCTGGCAATTTCCCTACTGTGCATTCGCAAAACACTGGGAAAATGGCCGTGGTGGCCATTGTCCGGGTGTTTTGTGCATCGCTGCAACCGATGTGAGACTTCGGAGGGGTAAGTATTAAAAAATATGGATGGAGGGTGTGCTGTGTGGGCCCCTCCCCTGGACACAGTGGCTCGTGTGCACTACACACCCTGCACCCATTATAAATATGCCCTTGCTTAGCACACATGCAGGAGCCACACATTGCTGTGTGTCTGCAAGTAAGATGTGTGCTGTGGGAGAGCGAAGGGCAGCCTTTGGTAAGTGGGAACATGAGATTGGGTAAAAAGATGCAGGGCAGAGTGGTCTCTTTCAACTGGAAAGTGCTGTCATTAGTAAAGCTATGGTTTTAGGGTGGAAAAGGTTTGGCCTTAAGTGGGCCAAGAAGACTCCACAGACTTTGCTATTATGAAAAACCACCAAAATCAGGAAAACATTTAACTTAATGCCTAAAATGTGGGATCGAAGAGCTTGTCTCAGCAGTCAGGATTGTGCATAGAAAGGATTGCCACAAAGATGTTGGTGAGGTACAGGAGTGTGTAACTTGCAGTGTGAAGAACCCCCTGTTATTAACCCATGTCGAAGTACCAAGGAGACTTATTTGACTGGCAGGAAAAAAGAGCTACAGTAAACAGTCTTTACAGTAGGGCTAGAAACACTTAAAACCAAATTCTACTGATCAAAGGTGACTAATTCGCAGAACAGTTTTGAAAAGGTTATATTTCTGTAGTGGATATTTACTGAAGCAGAATTTAAAGCAAACAAAAAATCCCACAACCTTCCCTACAAAATAAAGTTCATGGACCTTTAAATGACACCATCAACAAGAACTTAAAAAATGTTAAACTCACAAACTGACATCTACCTATCATTCAAATGTTGTGTAGATATTGCAAGCCATTCTATGTATGTTTTTATATTATTGTCATACGGAAACTATAATTTATGACACAGTACTGTCATAGTATCAATACTTCTTTCTACTGAATGTTTAAATAGTAAAAATAGCTATTTCTACAGTACAAATGTATCCTCGTACACGGTTTCTGCAGTCATGCCAAACAGCTCTTCTTGTACTGCATGGCTTAATGGTGTATAAGGACTCAGTTTGGTTTAACTCGGTTTTGTTTGGATCTCACAAACGGCAACTTATTGGCTGACTGACTCTCACGTCTTTTGGTTAGCCAATAAGATAAATCCAAACTTGCGTTAATTTGGTGACAAGAACCAAGTCAAAACAGAACCACTCATCCCTAATAAAAAAATGTACTGAATTATTTTGATAATCTGAAGGATAAAAAATGGAAATTAAAAAGTATAGCTTTAATCAATTTTAGATGGGCCAAGGTATATTGCAGAAAAATGTTTACATGGGCATAGATTTTATTTTTTGTAGCAACTAATGCTAAAATGTCATGCCATAATGCCCACAAGATATCATAGACTCTTCATTTCATTTGTAGACATTTCAAAATACTTTAGTCACAATTATGTATTTCTCATACAGTATATGAGCTCTTTTTACTCCAATTTTCCCTGATTCTGCCACTGAAATTTTCCAAGTACAACATCAATACAACTTGCTTTTATGGCGTGTTGATAATCATCACAGTAATTCTTTGACAAAATGTGGTACTGTGGTCTGCTGGTTTTGTAACAAATATTTTCTCTCTTCATTTCTATATTACAACTCAACAATGTGTACTTTTTGACAATACCATAATGTTTAATACGTAGCATAATAAACATTCGGTAAGACTATCTATTAACTAGATCATTTGTTTACCAATTATATTATTGACCTATTAACTTGTAAAAAAACATAAGTATTCCCATATTGCAAACATTTACTGTATGATTTAATTACTGTGCCATTTAACTATTTGCTTGTCGTTTTACTTTTATCTTTAATACAGCTGTTTTTTTTGTAACCTAAAACTGGGACAACCATGTTTCCTAACATTTTCACATTCCATAAATAATTCTGCAAGCAGATAAAATTAGTAAAATAAATGCCTCAAAACAAGCACTCTGTTACCTAAGGTACTGTAACCTGGGCACATCACAATCCAAATTGCTGGATAAAAATTTAAATTAAATACTTGGGACTATCCTGGGACAATCAGGACACATACTGTAGCACCCTACTATTTAATTAGGGATCTGTCAAAATAACTTATTGCTACAGTTTTCCTTATCATCAACCGGAGTCATGACTAACAGGTATATTTTTTGCTTCTCCCCAAAAATTTATTTTCATTATTTGGTATGGCCTAAAAACTGAAAACAGTTAACAATTGTATAAAAGTCAATCAACTGCAAAGCCACTTAATATATGTTTACTATATAATAATATATCTTATGTGTAATAAATTATAACACATAGGTTGTTATTAATGCAGAATAATATTTTCATTCAGGTTCACATGTTATAATACATCTTAGAATTGATATTACTGTAAGTTACTCAAACTACATTATAATGATAGAAGTGGCTTTAACATACTCTTGGCTTATGATACTCCATGCTAGATCTGGCTGCAAAACTATTTTTCATCTTCTTGCACTATAAGAATAAAAACATTACTAAAAAAACACTATAGTAAGTAAATAATGGAAATTAACCTTACTTATTTATCAAAATTTATTTACATTAAACTGCATTAAACTACACATTACATTTTAATTTGCTAATATAAAAAACTACCTTTCCATGCATTAAGTGGTACAAAAAACTAATATCTTTTGTAATTCTTTTTAAAAAATTGTGTACTATGACATTAGTCATTTACCTGCACCATTAAACCCATTTGCTGCTAAATTCATTTGAAAGTTAAGTGAAAATAAAGGGATAGACTTGGCACAATATTAATTATTTTGTGTTGGGGTAGAATATAATAGTTCTGTACTACAGTATGTAACAATTTGAATAATATCAAGTAAAGAATGATTCTAATTATTCAGGATAGTTGCATTTCTTAAAGTTTCTTCTATTTTTTCTAATATATTACTCATTGTACATTGAGACAAAAAAAATCTATATTTTTCTTGTGTTTTTGTTTTCTAATGCATTCTGAAAGGCCCTTGTGCAATATAGATACTTCAATGGCTAACATTTCACAGAAAGATATTAATTAGTTGTAGCACATCTGATTGTTACTGACTCCCGATAGATGTTCAAAATGTTACAACTGTGAGTTTTAAGTTTTCATTAATATCAGCTGTTCAATGTATTAAAGTGCAAGGATACTTTTTGGTGTCTAATTTTGTTGGACAGATAAATATACATACTTAATTCATATGAGTATCAATATTCATAGGTACATGTTTAATTAAAAGATTTGTAGTCACATAAAATACAAGTTTTGCATAATAAAGTTTTAAGAAGCTCCAATGTTTCAGCCATAATATGCTAACTTATTTTGATATATTAATGTAGATCATTAAATTTAGTTTTTTTGGGGGGTGGGGAAGGGGAACTATACACACAACATAATAATAATAATGACAAAACCAGTAGCAAATAAACAAATAAAGGAAATAAAGAACACCTAAAAGTCATGCAATATATCTCTGCTCTGCCACAGATAATTGTATCAGCTATCCCAAAACTTACAAAAGCTGCAGAACACTATATTTGAATGGTGTGGAAATACACTGTTTGTATATATATATATATATATATATATATATATATATACTTTTCTTAAGGTTGCTTTTCCCCTTAAAAATAAATATTCAACAATAACACAGATTTTTGCTATGATTAGTTTCTCATTCTGATCAAAATGTTCCAGCTTTTATAGTCTCATCCCATCAAAATCTCATCGCATCAATGTGAAATGCAGTTTTCAATCACTGTTTTAAATTAAATTTGTGCTTTAGCACATGCACTTTGGAAAGCTATAAATCCCATTCACTAATAAGTGGGAACTACCACATACTGCTGTGTAGATCCATATGTTTGCTCATTTATCATTTTAATGCAGCTATATAGTTTTTCTACACTATGATATTAGTCCTAATATTAGAACAACAAAGCATCTGCTGCATTTAAATTTCAGAAGACTGAAACACTGTGATCTGCATAATTCATGCACAAGTTCCGTTAAAACTTTAATCTACAATCTCAAACTTTTAGCAAGTACTGTAAAAAAAACAAAGAGCAGCACTAATAAACAAAGAGCCTGCAATCATCATTATTCATGTGAAATGAGGGGTAAAAATCATCCCTTTATTACGACCTACTTGTCTACTAACGGATTTCCAGACACTTAGATGGTCTAAGGTTTCCATAGTTTTTCCCCAGGGCAAAATTGTCAGACTGACTTACCGTGTGCTTTTTAGCCTTTTGTTCTGTCTTTCCTGCTGACTTGAGGGAAGCAGTCATGTAGAATAAAGCAGGGTGGGCTAGGTTAGTCCACTGTTTGTGCCATTGTATGGTGTGCAGGGACACTTTATGATACTCTAGTGAGCTACTAAGCTTTTTTGTAGGCTTTGTGTCATTTACTTAACGACCAATCTCATTAGCTGCCAGAGTACAATAGGCTGATGCATTTTCTATGTACACACTCCACATAGTGACCCTCAAGGTTGCTGAAGGTCTGTATAATCACTCAGATGGTGAATATGTTTGCAATAATTCATTAAAAATATTATTGGATTGTAGAGGTAGAACAGAGGTTGGTAATGTACATTTACAGGTAATTGCAAGGAAGGAACAGATTTACAATGAGTAAAAAAAAATCCAATAGTCTATATAAAAAAGTACATCCATCCATATCACATACTAATCATCAAGTTTTTGGGGATTTATAAAGTAACATTATATTTCAATACATTATAGACAATATTATGTTAAATTTGAACATGATAGATCTTTTAATGACATTGCAAGCTGACTCTAAACTGGCACATTTGCTATTATGCCCTGTGTTCATTTACAAGGTAAAAAACCTTTTTAACTCCAATGAAAAATGAAATACTGAAAGCACTTTGAAGCATGACAGCTGTCTATAAGTATCAGGGAGAGTTCTATTGTCCAACTTGTCCCTGGATAAAATGAATACTTTACAGCAGAGGCTGTTCAACTTGGCGAAAGAGTATGGGGAGAAGGGGAGGAGGTCACAGGAGATTTCGCACACTAATTTAATCTGGGAAAAGGACAGGCTCTGCATCTCACTTGAACAGACTGCCGGCAATCTGGGCTCCCACAGAACTATCTCCTTTTGCCTGTGCTCTATTTATTCCTTATCTCTGTTTACCAACCGCTAGGTCCCTTTCATTCACACCACGAGGCCGTTTTCCTACTATCAGTCAACAGCTGACACTGTGGAAGAGCCTCAAAGGCAAAAAAAGGGATCAAAACTGAACCAAAGCTGTATAAACAATACTGTAGCAGAAGTAAATGCATAAATCCTAATTCTTCACCCAACCCACAGGGTATGAACAGAACCTTTATAGTAATTCCAACCAGTTATGCACATTGAGCTAAACGCTATTGAAAATACAGGGAGGGCTATAATTTATAACATTGTGACCAAAAATGAATAGAACTACTGAATCTGAAACAGTCACCACTTTTTATTTCTTCTCTTTTAAAAAAAAGAATCATATTTTGCCATTTAAACCAGGTAACATGTACATGTAATGTGTGTTACATTTATTTTGTATGTTTATGGATGGCAGTTGGATGAACTGAAAAACCTTGACATATAAAAAGTGGCATTGTTTTATTATTAAAGAACAAAGTAGCCCAGAAAGATAAAGGGTTATACTGTGGGTAGTAGCGTATTTATTATTTTTGGTCAAATTCAGCGGGACTAAATAGTCAATACAGGTAACAGGAGAGACAGCGAATGACATTAAATATAATTCACAAATCAAATCACCTGAGCCCAGATAGTCACATCAGGGGAACCAGGTGGCTCAACAGACTTTGCTACCAAAACTTAGCAACTGTCAGTTTAGCTGCTATAAGAAGAGGTACAGTAGAAACATATTTGCTATTTTGTGATGGGCAAAGTGGTTTTGATGAAGTATCAGTTACACAAACCCAACTTAACACAGTTACAAACCGATGAACAAAATGGTCATTTTAGAACATGTGTACCATACAGTATATGTAAGATGAAACTGTTATAGAAGTGTAGTGTACAGTATATCAGCAAAACATTTCTGCAGGCATCTGGCCCATTTTAAAATCCTTTGAGTCTTTTATAATATCAACATAGTACTTTATGACTACACCCTTGGAACTTATTACTGATGAAAGAGCTGGCTATAAAAATAAATATTTTCCCATATTGAGCCCTAGTCAGGCTTTTGTCTCGATCATTTTTTTACTCTTGGGTAACATTCCACGGATGATCATTGAGAGGAGACAAATTGGGATTACTTAGTTTACAAAATGTGAACATTTTTAAAAAGTTACTGTTAGTTATCATTCCAGCTTCTTTCTCTGCACGATTGGCATTAAGATAACCCTTTATCATGTCACCTACATGGTATAGTGCTATATATACTGTACTGTATATCAGCATATGACACATCCTAAATGCAGTGTTGTATAATCTGTAGTGTTAGGTGAAATATCCCACCTTTCTTCCACACTCTCATTTAACACATACTGTACCTACAAGCATACCTTAATACACAATTCTTCTTCACCTGGGGTTCTTAGGATTTATTATGATTGCTAGCCATGCACTCAGGTTTACTGTATGACTTTACATTACTTTTTTTCCTTTAAGTTTTACTTATTGAGGGTGTGGTACTTTTAACACAATATGAGACTACTGTATATGTGCATTTATGTATATTTTTACATACTACAAATGAACACTATCTGTGCCAGATGATACAGCATCTAGTAGACTAAGTTTCTATAACAAACTGTTTCAAGGCTAAACTAATACAAAAGTTTTTTTTTCTCTGCTATAGAAAATATGCAAAGAGCTAGATCTTATTTTGTCATTATAAAAGGCAGTGATTTTAATAGTCTTTGCAACTTATTAACTATTTAGTATTTGGTACAATTACTTTTTATATCATTTTCTAGATGATTAAATATGCTTGGTCATTTGTTATATAATAAGCAATAGAAAGTGGATGTTCCATAGTTTCTGAAATAATATAGAAGCATATTATTTTCAAAGAAAGTTGATGACCTACAGTACCTGTCATACTGACCATAAAACACCATATCCATACATATTAAAGTATATTAAGGTACTTTATAAACACTTTTTTAATTTCCACCTATGTGCATTATGATCAATTCAGTCTTTTACTACTTGGATCCTTTTTTCCAAATGAATTAATGAATTAAATTTATCCTTTCACCAGCTGGTATGTAGCAGATGGAACCATTTCTGAAGCCTTGTTGAATTCAATCCATAAAACTCATTTCCTAGGATTAGCAGTCCAAAGTTTCTTGTAATGTTTATACACCGCTTGGGATTTACATTTTATGATGTTAAACTTTTGCATTAACTGTTCTTGTTCATTTATTATAAAATAAGTGTCATTTTAACTATTTTTATATTCATAATCACATATGATAGGTTGGATAAGGGCACATATATTAATATGTCCCAGTATTTGTATGTTTAGAAAGATAATGGTATAGTAAATGGGAAAGATTATGCACAGTGTACTTTACTAATAACAGTTGTTTTGTAGTAATCACAATGATATAAGCATATCAGTAAAACTGCAAAGTAATTTAGATAAAAAAGCATGATAACTGC